>ONZH01020649.1:0-572722 GCA_900303285.1 Rhinella marina | reverse complement strand
CTAGCTGGAAGCGTTGCAGCACTGGCGCGGGGAGACGTCAGCAGGCGGTGCTTAAGCTCATCAGCTTGGGCGACAGGAAGCACAGCGCCCCAGAGGTGAGGGACGCCATATTGCAGCAGACGGAGATGTGGCTGTCGCCGCTGCAGCTAGGACCAGGCATGGTCGTGTGCGATAACGGCCGTAACCTGGTGGCAGCTCTGGAGCTTGCCGAACTCAATCACGTACCATGCCTGGCCCACGTTTTTAATCTGGTAGTCCAAAAATTTCTAAAGACTTACCTCAACCTGGCAGAGCTACTGGTGAAAGTGCGGCGCTTGTGCGCTCACTTTCGGAAGTCAACTGTAGCTGCTGCTAGCTTAAAAAAACTCCAGCAACGCCTCCATTTGCCTGAACATCGGCTGTTGTGCGACCTGCCGACTCGCTGGAATTCCACCTATTCCATGTTGGCCAGGGTGTGTGAGCAGCAGAGAGCATTGATGGAGTACCAGATTATGAATCCAAGCGTGCCTCCAACTCAGCTCCCTCAGTTTGCCAACCACAAGTGGCCATGGATGGCAGACGTATGCGATGTACTGCGTATCTTTGAGGAGTCCACCAAGAAGGTCAGCAGCGAGGACGTTATAGTGAGCGTAACCATCCCGCTCCTATGCGTCCTTAAAGAATCGCTCATCGCAATAAGGGAGAACGCATTGCACGCAGAGGAGACGGGGGTAGGAGGAGACGCAACGGAGCTACACAGTCAGACCACACTTTTGTCTGCTTCACGGTGGCAGTTGCAGGAGGAGGAGGATGAGGAGGAGGAGGACGACGTGGAGGTGGCTGTGGAAGAGGAGGAGGATGCTGGCGGCGAGGGTAGCAGTCAGAGGAGAGGAGGCGGAAGAGGAAGAGGAGGAAATGGCAAGTGATCCTTCTGGTGGGGGCAGTGACGTCATGCCTATTCAGAGTCTGGCACACATGGCTGACTTCATGCTGGGCTGCTTTTCCCGGGACACACGTGTTGTCCGGATAGTGGAGAACAAACTGTACTGGGTCTTCGCACTCCTGGACCCCCGGTATAAAGATAACGTCTCCTCTTTTATTCCGGTAGAGGAGAGGACGAATCGATTGCTGGAATACCAGAGGGAACTCGTGCAGAACATGATGGAGATTTTCCCACCCACCATCGCTGGCGGCAGAGAGGAGAGGGTCTCCCAGAGTCCCACAACATCCATCAGGCCCACAGCCACCAGGGGAACACTCTCCAAGGTGTGGGACACGTTCATGGCACCCCCTCGTGCAACTTCCATCACTGCGGGGCCCGCTATCAGCAGGAGGGACAAGTATCGGCGGATGTTGCGGGAGTACCTGGCAGACCGTACCCCTGTCCTCCCCAATCCCTCGGCGTCCTACACTTACTGGGTCTCCAAGTTGGACACGTGGCTGGAACTGTCCCTGTACGCCTTGGAGGTGCTTGCCTGCCCTGCCGCCAGCGTGCTATCAGAAAGGGTGTTCAGCGCAGCCGGGGGCATTATAACCGATAAGCGCAGCCGCCTGTCAACCGACAGTGCCGACAGGCTGACGCTAATCAAAATGAAGAGCAAGTGGATTGACCCGGACTTTGCTTCTCCAACAGTGGAAAGCAGCCAAAAGTGAAGTGCCATCTGTATGAAGTGCCATTTCCTCCTCCACCTCCTCCTCCTCCTCCTTTACCGCCTTAGAATTGCTCCGTAAAAAAAAAAAATATATATTTATGGCTCACCTCTTGGGCCTACAAACAATTTTTAAGAGGTCTCACCTCTTGGGCCTCCACATAATTTTTAAGAGGTCTCACCTCTTTGGCCTCCACATAATTTTTAAGAGGTTTCACCTCTTGGGCCTCCACATAATTTTTAAGAGGTCTCACCTCTTGGGCCTACAAACAATTTTTAAGAGGTCTCACCTCTTGGGCCTACAAACAATTTTTCTCATGCCTCACCTCTTGGGCCTACAAACAATTTTTAAGAGGTCTCACCTCTTGGGCCTCCACATAATTTTTAAGAGGTTTCACCTCTTGGGCCTCCACATAATTTTTAAGAGGTCTCACCTCTTGGGCCTACAAACAATTTTTAAGAGGTCTCACCTCTTGGGCCTCCACATAATTTTTAAGAGGTCTCACCTCTTGGGCCTACAAACAATTTTTAAGAGGTCTCACCTCTTGGGCCTCCACATACTTTTTAAGAGGTCTCACCTCTTGGGCCTACAAACAATTTTTCTCATGCCTCACCTCTTTGGCCTACAAACAATTTTTAAGAGGTCTCACCTCTTGGGCCTACAAACAATTTTTATTATGGCTCACCTCTTGGGCCTTAATACAATTGTTAAGAGGTCTCACCTCTTGGGCCTCCACATAATTTTTAAGAGGTCTCACCTCTTGGGCCTACAAACAATTTTTAAGAGGTCTCACCTCTTGGGCCTACAAACAATTTTTATTATGGCTCACCTCTTGGGCCTTAATACAATTTTTAAGAGGTCTCACCTCTTGGCCTCCACTTAATTTTTTCGAGGGCTCACCTCTTGGGCCTCCACATAATTTTTTCGAGGGCTCACCTCTTGGCCTCCATATAATTTTTTCGAGGGCTCACCTCAAGCTAACTTTGCGCACTCATTAAAATATTTTCACAACAAGGACCTAAGAGCCCTCGATGGGAGAGCTTTGTGTGGGGGCCTGTTATAGGGAAGAGATGCGGCCCTGCGGGCTCTAGCCTGCCTTCTCCATGAGCCTCTGGCCAGCCCACGGCCTCTTCCTGCCTTTTGCGGTCCTACGCATCCCTCAACATCCCCACTGCTTTACCTGCTAGACATGACACTTGGCCAGGTCGGGTCACTGACTTCGTCATACTCAACCACCTCCTCTTACACTGCCTCACTTTGCTACAACAGCCTCCCTTGCTGGCAACTGTGTCTCATCATCGTCCCTAATCATTTTACACTTTAGTGCCCGTTCCACACCACCATCAGCTAGAGATGGAGCTTGCTCCAGTGTTTGGGCATCAGAACAAACAAAATCCTCAGATAGCTCCTGCGATTCTTGCGTGGGTGGGAACACTGGGTTGATAACATTGGGCAGGGTGGGAGGAAGGAGGGTCAGAGTGAGGTCCCTGCAGTTTCTGCAGGCGATCGACGAGACTGGACTTTGTGGACTTGACTGGGTGGTGGACAGATTTAAAAGGAGAATCTAGAAGGAGAAGGAGGGGTTTGCCGAGCTGTCTGTAAGGGTTGCGGAAATCCAGACAGAACCAAGGCCCAAAACTTGGGTGGGGGTAGCAGGTTTGCCCGTCCCCGCCTCCACAACATTCACCCAGTGTGCCGTCAGGGAGATGTAGCATCCCCGGCCTCAAACCAAAGTGTTGGTGGTCAAATGGCCTTTTGCAGTAACCGTGTTACTCGGGCGTGGATGATGTTTTGGGACATGTGCCTGGGCAAGGCAGGGATGGCACAGAGGGAAAAATAGTGATGGCTTGATTGCTTTCCCCCTTGCCTATGCATCTGTGGTTGTCATAGGCAACGTGATTTTAAGGGGTGCAGAATTTTATCTTCTTTTTTGTCTAGTTTGGCTTGGGGTCCATGGCAATGTAGAGGAAAGAAGGTTTCCTTGTATGGTCTCACTTTACAGAGAGGTTATATTGTCTTTGAGTGTATTGTTGAGAGGCTGTGATAGTGGCGTAATAGTGTGACTTGGGCGCGTTATATGCACCCAGACATGCTTCCCCTGCTGTCCCAGTTGCATTCCAGCAGTGTTGGCATCCTTTTCTGAGGTTTCAGGGTGGACTTGGTGACCTCCAAGTGGTCGAATTGAGATTTCCAAGTGGCGAGCATTTTTTCCCATAGACTTTAATGGGATTCGATATTCGGTCGAATAGTCGAATTTCGCGGTCTATTCGAATCGAATTTCGAACTTTCGAATATTTCACTACTCGCTCATCTCTATTTAGGCGGAAACCCTATTGTCCAGTGGGGGGGGGGGGGCTGGTTTGATCCTTGCTATGGGGCCCTTACTTCTCTTTATTGCGAGGTATGTATTACCCATCCATATATTGGTGTGGAGTACTTTGTCCTAGTTGAGCTTCATGATTGGATATGAAAGGAATAGAAAACCTACTGATCCTATTGATGGGCATATCTGTCATCCTGGTACACCTTGCACATAAAGGACTAAGCATTTTGCCTATGTTGGCTAAATGTGAAGTTTCCCTTTAAGAAGCTGTTCTGCAGTAACAGCAGGTGTAGAAGAGTCTTGAGAACTTTGCCGTTCCCTGATTTATGTCTCCTAGGACTATTGGTTTGATCACATGAAAATCAAACGGGTGCATTATTTGTGCACAATGCTTTGCTTGCATGATTAACAGTGGTAATTTGCTGTAGTGCCAGCCTCTGGATCCAGTAGGTGGTCTGCTTTTCCATTTTCCTGGGCCGCACCCTCCGGCTCATTCTGCATGGACACATTGTACCATAAATATCTGGCGGCTGGTTCTCGGAGAGCGTTTTTCTTCCATTCTGACAATGATTATGCTCTCTGTGTATCCAGAATTTACATAAAAAGTAATAAAGGAAGATTGAGATAAAGACAAATAAACAGAGGCACACCACGCCATAATGATACTCAAAGTGGAATATATTGTAATAATGCAGGCAACATCAGCACCCTGCAGGCACTGTTTACTAAATGTTTGTCTTCCTCATTAGTCTGGCTGAGGCGTTAGTGCAGAGCACAGCGCCACGGAGCTTGTTATCTGTTCTATCTATCTACTGTCTATCTATCTATCTATCTATCTATCTATCTATCTATCTATCTATCTCATATCTATCTATCTATCTATCTATCTATCTATCTCATATCTATCTGTTATATATATCTATCTATCTATCTATCTATCTATCTATCTATCTATCTATCTAGTATCTATCTATCTTTCTATCTCATATCTATCTTTCTTTCTCTCTTTCTTTCTTTCTTTCTTTCTTTCTTTCTTTCTTTCTTTCTCTATTTCTTTCTATTGGTCTGTCTGTCTCTAATCTACTCGTATCTATCTATCTATCTATCTATCTATCTATCTATCTATCTATCTATCTCCACCTGTATCACATTTCTTTCTTCCTCTCTTTCTCACTCACTCCCTCCTTCCTACTTTTTCTTCCTCTCTCCTTTCCGTCCTTCTCCCCTTTTGCTTCCTCTCTCTCTCACTCCCTCCTTCCTGCCTTCTTCTTTCCTTTCCAACCCCCATTCCACCTCATTCCCTTTTCCCTCCCTCCTTTTCTCTCTTTCTCTCTCTCACCTGTCCTTCCTTCTTTCCTTCCTTCCTCTTCCCTTCCTCACTGCCTTCCTTCCTCCCCCTCTCTCTCATCCTTTCCTCCCTCTCTTTCTTCCCATCCTCCCTTCCCTTCCTGCAATATCTGTGTATAATTAGTATAAGATTACACTGGTAAATGTAATATGGAACAGCAACAGGAGGCTACAAGCAAAGAAAAGATTTGTGTTTGATTAATACACCCAACCGAGTTCCAAGGCACAAAGAGTCAAGCAATAAAAGACCATTTTTTTCATAGCTTGTCTTATATAGAAGCAATATAGTCAGCAAACACCAGTGGTCCGAGCTGAGAGGAAGAGAGAGATTGCATTTCTGCTGCCTTTAACACAAGGTCTATAAAATTTCTTTATTTATCTGGAAAATACTCATGGCAGAGACACAAGCTCAGAAGACAAAAAAAATCAATAAAGTGTCCTGAAAACAGTGCAGCCGATGTCTCCAGACTATTGGCATGGTTGGCTTTTGTTATAAGGTTGGTCTGATTTTTCTGGAAAAAAACAGAAAACAAAATAAAGCAGCAAAGTTGAGATTTTTCTTGAGGCGTGAAATGGGTCACTGACGACCCCTTGCTGTAAGTGCACTAAGAAGCCGTTACTTGGAAGCTTAACATCGAAGAGCAATTTGTCATTGTGTAGTGACAATGACACAAATTACATGGCCGGGGATTCACCCAGTGATGCATTTCTTTAGTGCCTGGGAGGTGAAAAGCCACTGTCAGCATTTAAAAGAAGAATCTTCCACTTTGATAGAGACAAAAACAGCTTCTGACAACATAAATTGGCTCCATTACAATGCATCTCCGAGAGGGGCTGAAAATGGCAATGGCAGTTGTATACCGCCACACATATAATTTGGCCATCATGTGAGTGATGCTTGGCGAGCCGCATCGGGTGTATTTGTTTAAAAGGAAAATAAACAGTAAATAGATTTTTTTTTGTTGCTTTTTTTCACCCTCATCCTACAACAAATACACAGAGCTGATAGACAACATTGTTTATCATCTAGTCAAAAAGTTTTTCATGGTGTTAGGCCAAGATCCTGGTGTTGCAATCTCACTGGAGAAGTGGATCTATGAATTATAGATGGCTTATTGGTGGCCAAACTGAGGTGTGAAGTCCATGCCATCTTCCCTTATTCAGACTTAAAGTCCTGCAAAGAGGTTTGGACTTTCATGGTTGAGTACTTAACAGTTGTCAAGAGCAAAGGCATAGGTCAAGAGCAGAAGTAGAGTAAAAGTTATGATGAGCCATGGGGTCAAAACAGTAAGCCAGACTACAAGTATCAGGCAACAAATATTGAGGAGCAAGACAAGAGCAAAATCCAGAGTTTTGTATTTTCCCGGTTGAGTAGTCACCATTGGGCGTCAACTATGCTACTAGAAAGGTCTGGAGTGGAAGTAGAGTTGAAGTCATAATGAGCCATGGAGTTAAAGCCAAGAAGTCAGACTATACATGTATACACATATGAAGAAGCAAGGAGGCTAAGGTCAAGTTCAGAGCTAGGATTGGAGTGAGGGTCAAACTTCAGTAGCTCAATAGAAATACCTTAATCCACAGCGGTGTCATCAGGGCAGGCCAGGAGCTACGTCAACCTGATATAACCAGTGTCTGGAAGCAGATTGTAGGTGGCTCATGGTGAAGTGAGGAACACATAGTGGGAAGTAAGAAACAGAACCAACCTTCCAACCATATCTACATGTTGAAACAGTCACTTGGATGCCAAATCTAATAAAGCCAAATTATATATATATATATATATATATATATATATATATATATATATATATATATTACCAGTGAATAAACCAAGAGGAACTAGTGGGTCATGAAAAGCTTCTCCATATTTATGACCAAAGATACTGGAGACCATTGGGAGCCGTGGGCCACTGGTTATGACTAAAAAGGTGAGGGATACATTAACCACTTGTTGGGCCAAGGGTTGTCTCAACATATATAGCTACTCCAGTGACATGCCTTGAGTTGTCCTAAAAGTGAATAACTTGATCTTGTAAGATCCATTCAAGGCTATTTTACAGATTGCTGTCATCAGAAGCCTAACTTGTAGCCTCAATGGCCCAACCTATCATACTTCATTTATAGTATAGAGAAGCCTTATGGTGCCCCTCATGGTCCATGGCCTGGGTGCTACCGAACTCTCTGCACCACCTATAGTCACGCCCCATTCTTTCTTAGGTACATTTTGGTAGGGTAGCATTCCAGATAAATGCATTTTTAGGTGCTGGGTGTATACTGTCAATGTTTTATCTTTTTTTCATACTTGACGCCAAGAACAGGGTACAGGGTCCCCTCTTTGCAGGAGAGTCATGGCCACTAATACGAAGTCACCTTGCGTTTTGCTGAACTGAAGTTATAGTAACATTTGCATGAGCTCACTTGACTTTAATTGCATGGCCCATAATCTATAATGGAGAGTGACCATTATATATGACTATATATGACTATATAAAATATGTATAAATATGTATAATTTATAATACTGGCAGAGGGATCTATGGACCTGGGTGTGACAGCCTTAACAGCGATATCCTTAAAGCGTACCTGAATTTTCAAAAAAAATGTTTTTATAATGGGTGTGCTTCTTTGTACAATCATAACTGTGAAGGAACAGTTATGTTTAGGCTTCCCTAAAGTCTTTTTCAGACATTGTGTTCCTTGGTTCAGCTGCATAGCTAGATGCATTTCACTCAGAAGCAGAGGATGTCTCCCTTCTGCCAGTACTGTATGCAGAGACCTCACTTTGCTTACTTCCCACTATGTTTGGAGGGATAAATCACACTTAAAGGGGTTGTCCCATCATAGACAATGGGGGCATATCTCTAGGATATGCCCCCATTGTCTGTTAGGTGCGGGATCCACCGCTGGGACCCGCATCTATATCGAGAACGGAGCGGGGAAACTTGAAGAGGGCGCACTGCGCATGTACAGCCGCCCTTCATTTATTTCTATAGGGAGGCCGAAAATTGCCGCTGGCTTGGCTATTTCTGTTGGCTCCATAGAAATTAATGGGAGCAGTGGCCGTGCATGCGCGGTGCGCTCCCACTCATTTCTATGGGAGCAGCGGGAAGCTGAGCCTGGTGGTGGCCAGGGTCCTCCAGGCGCAGCGCTCCCCGCTCCGCTCTCGATATAGATGCGGGTCCCAGCGGTGGTACCCGCACCTATCAGACAATGGGGAATAACCCTTTAAAGGAGGCTCCTGTGATGTTCAGAAGCTGTGTAGAAGCAGTTCTTTTATCAGGCTCACAATTGTACATCTCGCTCTTACAAGCCCCTGTTTCCTCTCAGCTGCTTTCTTAGTCTCTGTTACTAGGGACAGGCAGTGGACTGCAACTTAGGTGAGACCCCTAGTGGCCATGACCTTGCAGCTTTTTTTCAGGTGGATGCAGACAGAATTTTTTAAATAAAGTGATTTAGAAATGTACAGTCACTCTTTAAACCATGTATATGAGGGCAACCTTCCATTACAAGCAGGGCACTGAATGCAGTATGGAACCCAGGAATGCATTCATAGCCTCCATCATGTGGAAGGTTGTCCACCACTGCCCCATGCAATGCCTTTCTTGACATAACCTGTGGAGTAGCCACAGACTAAAGTTGGCCAGAGATATCTGAAGAAACATCTGAAGAAAAAATATCTGAAGGCAGTGTCACTGCTCTGAAATCCTTTTCTATACGTCTAGTAAATTTGTGAAGCGGTGAGTAATGTTCCCGTGCATTTCTCAGAGCTGTTTTTTCACCCTCCTTTAAATTTCTTTCAGAAACTACGAGTCTGTCAGGATTATGTGGTTGCATCGCCTGAATCTGAATAGACAGTACTGGATGAAAGGTTTTAGAGCTTTCGGCTGGTCCCACAGGACCCAATATGCAGCTCAACCAGAGGGTCAGGTTAAAGGATTATTAGCAAATGTGAACGAATGACCAAGTTGGATGAAATTATAATCTTAATATTCACCTATTGACATCTGTGCCCTGTAACCATCCAGAGATCACTAGAAAGATGGGTCACAGTCTTCCTCTATGAAGTCCTGTGGACCTCACGAGCTTTACGCATCACAGGCTTCCACCAATCAAATCTGTGACATTCTACGGCCAATTTCTGATGCTGATGTGACATTCATGTTGTCATTCAGTGGGGCTAAAGCTGACATTTTGCGCTTTGTGACCACAACCCCGTTTTGTCCTGGGGTTGTAGAAACCCTATTCACATGCATGGGGTGGTGATTTTTCATAGATTTTGATAAGGAGTATGCAATGAAATCCACGTAAAAAAAAAAAGAAGTTGTGTTCAGTTGTACCATTAGGCAGTGGCATAACTAGAAATGACTAGGCACCAAAGCAAATTTTTGAATGGGGCCCCCCAAGCAACTTTTTTGCACCCCCCTTCTCCCGTGCAACCCCCACTACTGTGGCTAGTCAAGATAGCTCTCTCAGACCAGGCCCGGCAGCCTCTCTATCTGTTTCCTATATGTATATACTGTATGTCATTTCACTGTATATACTGTTACTGTACGGTGTATCATGTCATTATATAATACTGTTGAGGGGGCTTTGACAGTAAAATCTTTTAGTCCCCTTCTGAGGTCAGGCAACAAAGCAGCCACTTCTTCTGCTACCTTTGTAGCTCTATCCCTCCCCTTAGGGGAAAGTGTCATCTCCTGACCTGTTAATTGCCTGTTTGCTCTGTGTTAATATTGAGAAACCTTTCTAGTCACCCAAAATTTATCTAGCATGGAACAGGAAAAACCAGAAAGAGAGAAGGGGGTGCTGCAGCAGTATCTCTCACTCAGTGTCTATGTGGGGAAGGTCATAATACAGTCTCTCTCCCTCACTGTGCCTGTATGCTGTGAGAGGGGAGTAGGAGGAGCAGCAGCAGGGAGACACTGGCTCAGAGCAGCACAGCTCTCACATCACCACCCCGTTCACTCAGGAAGCGTGGACAGAGAAAATGTGCCAAAAGATCCAAAGTATAAAGGTACTTTTCCATTTCTGGCTGCCCTACATCTAACTATTGCAAAGTATGTAACAAACAAACAAAGTAATGTAAGAAAGTAACAAAATAAGACTAGTTTCACTAGTTTTCTGGCAAGGGACAGCTTGCTGGATCTCTCTGCATTCTGGCATTCCTGTAAGCTTGAACATCTCCATCTGGCAGCGTACAGCGGTTTTCTGCTGGCCGATTCTCGGCATATTTGCGGATCTCCACTGGTCGCCATTATAAATAATGGGGCCAGACAGGGACCTTTTCCGGGAAGCCTGACGGAGGAAGTAAATGTAATAAAGTAACAAAGTAAATGTAATAATGATGAGTCCCCTTGTTTTTCTTAAAGGGGTTATCCCATGATTGATATGAAAAAACCATCATATAGTACATGACAATCTGTATCTAACAAAGCTAGAACCAGCCCTGTACCTCACATGGATCCAGAGATCTCCACATTCATTGCTCCAATTGTACTGCTAGATTTATTTCAGGCTGGCAGCTAAGAGGACATGCACTTTCTCAGGGTGGCACGCATTTATTTCAGGCTGGCAGCTAAGAGGACATGCACTTTCTCAGGGTGGCACGCCCGTTCTACTGCAGCTGGTGGCAGTTGAAGGATGAAACTGAGCATGTGTGTCCACCTCAGTGAGCAGGATAGAGAAATCAGAAAAAGAGCAAACAGCAGGTGGCGCTATACGGATAGAGTTCAGTGAAAATTTTTTAATTACTTCCAAATACAAAAGTATTCAGATCCAGGTGCTGGTTTGAAAAATGTAGAGTATTTTTCATGGGACAACCCCTTTAAATATATATCTCTGTATCTCATTTGTCAAGTTTTTGCGCAGACATGGACTTTATGGCAGTCTGGATGGAGACTGAAGCCTATGGACAATCTATAACTCTATAACTGGGATCAGCGTCCTCCAGCAGTCCAGCTGTTCTAAAACTACAACTCCCAACATGCTCCATTCAATTCTATGGGAGGTACAAGAACAGAGTGTGCATGCTGGGAGTTGTAGTTTCACAGCAGCTGGAGTGCCGAAGGTTGCTGACTCCTGATCTATAACTTAATAGACATGGGGCATAGCTATATGTGGGGTACAGAGGGAGCAGTTGTACCATGCACCTTATGCCTGAGAAGACCCAGACGTCAAAAGACTCCAATATTATAAATGGCCCTGCAGTGGCGTACATAGAGAAGTAAGGGCCCCATGGCAAGGTTTAAACCAGGCCCCCCACACAGCACAGAAGGGTTTCCACCTAAACCCCTTTCAATGACCCTTGGGCCATTTTTCCACGGCTTCATTTGCTAAAAGTTGTTCCTTTAGAGGGTAGAGTCCTGACCAAGTTTTCACTCCAAGTAGAAGAGGAGATGATCCCAACTAAGACTGGACCCCCTCTTGCTCTGGGCCCCATAGCAGTCACATGGTCTGCCGCTATGGTAATTACACCCCTGGGCACCTGGTTTGTTGGGGGCCCAATAAAAGATTTTGGGCATTGGGGTAGGCAGCTTTAAGTTAGACTCCTATTCATAGGTATTGTATAGCCAGCTCTTCTATCAGTGTATGACCTGCTTTTACTGAATGCCACTCAGCTTGCAAATCTAGACCGTCAGATGCCGAATTAAAGGAATTTTCCATCATAAAAAAGAAATAATTTCCATTTCTTAAGATACGAGCAAAACAGAACTATAAATATAAAAAAAGGGAAGCAGAACGGAGAACAATTCTTCTGATATATGGCCCCCTCTGTATCTTGCAGTTTTATGGTTTCCTGTAAGTATTCTGATGCTCTGCTTCTGATACCGGTAAGGAAATGAATATTATACAGACCTGTCCCGGCCGTCTCCCCTTTCTTTGGCGGTGTATTTGTTGCGGTGGGTGTTGTGTATATCCCCTAAATACCAGAGGTATCGGCAATGCATCATGAATTGGTGCATTTCTCAGCCCTGTGGAAGTAATGGGGATATTTATGACAGTCAGAGCTGTATATTTTGCAATCTTAGTGTATATTATTTTCCAGGCTTTGTTCTGCCGCTGCAGCCACTTCTATAAATTCAGCAGTGTTATTGCCTGTCGAGTCTGCTTAGATCTGAGAACTAATATTTCTCTACAGTAACAAATAGAAACGACGCAAGTGTTTGTTGGTCGGCTGGTATGGCGGGTCTAAATGATGACGGGGCAGAGGGACTCGGGGAATAGGAGAGAAAAGTTTGTAGAAAACTTTGACCAATAGGAATTTTATTATTTGCAATCTTATTGTTATTAATTAGATTATAAGTTGTATGGGAACATAGAAAATTATATTGGGCAATACCCAAAATAGTCATTTCCTCATAAGGTGTTATTATCAGAACCAGGACCATTATCTGGGCCTATTGTCAAGAGTCTGGGTAAATAAACCTTAAAAAGGGGACCATTCCCACTTGTTAACTTTCAACCAGGGGCCAAGATTTTTGTGGGTAAATTCAGGACATTTAATGTGTAACGGTCATTCTTTTTTAAATTTTTATAATGTGTACGGGCAGTGATACTGACCATTTTTGTAATATACTTGAATTACTGAAATTGTACATTTCTACTAAAAAAATAACTCTAAAGTGGCCCATTTTGAGCCTTAGCAACGCTCCTCTGTCTTCTGTTTACATAACACAGTCAGTGTTAAGCAAGTCTTCACAGTTATGTAAACAGAAGACCGAGGAGCGTCGCTAAGGCTGAAAATGGGCCACTTTACAGCTATTTTTCTAAGAGAAATGTACAATTTCAGTAATTAAAGTATATTACAAAAATATTCAGTATCACTGTCCCAATACATTACACAAATAAAAAAAAGAATGACAGTTACACTTTAAATGGATTCGCCCGGGCAACGGATATTGATGACCTATCCTCAGGACAGGTCATTCATATCAGATTGATGGGGGTCCAATGTTCAGCTCCACCAGTGATTAACTGGCACCGGAAACTATACAGTGTACAAAGCTGGAGGCAGGCAGCTCCACTCACTGTGTAGTGTCTTTGATGTGGTAGCTGCGCTTCAGTACATCGGTGCTCAGGGGCGGACTGGGAACTTAAAGTGGCCCTGGAAAAAATACTAAAAGTGGCCCCATTGGGTCCAAATTGATGGAAGGCAGGGCCAGCAATACCATATTGTGGCACATTATACCGCCCCAACAGAGCCAAATAGCACAGTCCATCACAAAATACGGCCAGCAGCACAAAATACATCCTCAAAAACTTCCACTGGGAGGTTGTGAGGAGGGCCCAGGTGGCCCCCTGGGCATCAGCCCACCGGGAAATTTCCCTGTAAGGTCTATGGCCAATCCGCCCCTGTCGGTGCTAGAAACTACATAGTGCATGGTGCGATCTGCTTCCACTCTCTTCACTGTTAGTCTCCATCGCTGTGACCATAACTGATGACTGGTGGGGGTCCCAACCGTTGAAGATAGGTTATCATTATCTGTGGCTTAGAGAACCCCTTTAAGTCCGACCACCAGGCATGGTCCAATCGGGATCTCAACCGTTTTTGAGCCAAGACAATCCCAGAAAATTTGGAACCATTGGCAATTATGTTAAGGTGTAGCTATAGGATGCATAGGTACCAGTTGCACCCAGGACCTGGTACCCAAGGGTGGGCAAAAACACTAGAAATAACTATGACACATACTAGGTTATGCCTCTGCTGCCAATGATCATCCACCAGTCACATTATGTTACAATAATGGGCCCCATAAGGTCCCATCACGTATTCTGTATTAAAAAAAACTGCGTATAACGATCATAATATCGTCCTTTCCATCCCATTGTAGGGTCCACATTTTACCAGATCCTATCCCCTATACCCTACTCCAGTTGCCCAGCAAGTGTACACAGTACAGTACCACAGTACAAGAGGCAGAATGGGACACACGTGAGCCCTTTTGACTACTATACGTGAACCAGATATTCTAAACTTTAGCCAGGATCCAAAAAGTGTTCCCATTAGCAGGGAGTGTATGTCCATAAAACATAGCATCAGGAAATGTTATATGCTTATGTCTGCTCTTTGGACCAACACAGGCTGTCCTAAAACAGCTTTTGTCTGATGACAGAAAGAATCAGAGAGCCGGGGTGCACCTAGCCTTTCTGCTGCCTGAGGCAAAAACTGAAACGACGCCCCTCATGCCAATTTCTTAACCTAACCCCTTCCCTCCAGTCTTACTGTTAACACAGAAGTAATGCATCCATAGTGCCCCCGGTAGTAATAATTCCCTCCTATAATGTGTGCCAGTACAAAAAATGCTCTCTTATAATGACCCTTCTGTTGCCCCCCTGTTGCCCCTACCTTTTTCTGTCTGAGGCAATTGCCTCACATTGCCTCATTGGCGGTGCACCCCTGTCAGAGAGGCGACATTTCAGAGAATAGGGACTTGGTAATGTAAAACTTCCATATTTTACTACATATTCACCAAAAATTAAAAAACAAATAGTATATATCATGGTGCAATTGCCCACCTAAAGCTCCTATGCTTCGGAGTCCAGTGGGCTGCCCTACTCAGCTTCGGACCTACCAGAGGATGGGCCCAAGTTCTGATTCTATAGTAAGCCCCAAGGGTCCAGGAAAAAAAAAACATTTGGAGCTGAGTTTGAAACCAATAACATGCCTCTAGGGTCTATTTCTTTGAATCAATACCCATTACACTTTATTGATGATATGGAGCCCCTAGAATAATATCCTCTGATGGGCCCAAGGAACCCCAGCCCGACCCTGGTCCTGCTCACTGTTTGGTGAACTTCCTTGTATTGGGGTGTATACAGAGCTAGTTATCAATCACAGACTCCCAAGGCCAGAATGAGCAGGAAATAAATGGAAAAAGTGATACTGATTCTTTCCCCCAAAAACTAGATATCCACCTGCTCAGCTCCTCCCAGGGGCATAGCTAAAGGCTTATGGGCCCTGATGCAAGCATTCAGCTTGGGCCCCCCCTTGCCTAAGTGATTTGTGGTCAGGGGCAGGGAAGTGCTTAGCCTTCATGCTGCCAGAGGCAAACATTGCAATAGCAACCCCCCAATGCTAATTTTTTGACCTAACCCCTTCCCTCCAGCCGGAGATGTAAATTGACCAGCATGCACTTTCTATAATACTGGTGTTTTCTTATGCACCACAAGGGTCTTTGGCCCCTCAGGTTCCTGGGCCCGGTAGCGACTGCTACCTCTGCACCCCCTATAGCTACGCCCCTGGCTCCTCCTGCTCTATAGCGGGCTACTTGCAGATGTACAATGAGACAGGTCCCTTTTAATTACAACTTCTGCACCCCCGAAAACGTTGTCACCTAAAGCAGGGGCGTAACAACCATAGCGGCAGACTATGCGACTGCCATGGGGCCCAGGGCAAGAGGGGGCCCAGTCTTAGTTGGGATCATCCCCTCTTCTACTGGAGGTCAAAACTTGGTCAGGAGTCTACCCTCTAAAGGAACAACTTTTAGCAGAAACCCTTCTGTCCTGTGTGGGGGGCCCGGTTTGATCCTTGCTATGGGGCCCTTACTTCTCTATGTACGCCACTGACCTAAAGCCTATTGAAGGGCTTGAGACTGTACATACAATGCAGACGATTCATGTCTTGAGCCTTGGGAGTAGTACCTCGTAGGCTACCTGCTGCTTCTTGACATTAGCTCCATGAACTTGACGACCACTTTTACCACAGGTAATTTAAAGTCTGGATTAAGTTCACTTCTCTCCCTTGCGATGAATGATAAGCTGCTCCGTTCCTCTAGAAATGATTCATTCTGTTATTTTATGGCAGCTATTTTTGTCCATTTGTCTTACCCAGTATTTCTCCGGGTAGCGGAATTGAATTCACTGCAAGTAAATGCCATTAGTGAGCTGGGAAGATAGCATCAGGCTATACGGAATTTGCATAAGCATCTTTAGAAGGCATTTTTCGCTCAACCTCAATATTTTTTTTTATTTTTTTTTCCCGGACCATTAAAAGCCTGATTAGGAATGTGGTTTTAGCGGAGAACACGGGTCGCCCCCTTCCACAGAGTTTTTTAACTTGAGGCTCCGATGAGAATCTAGAATGCGGAGCATGAAACTAACACATTAAGCCTCAGGATGTGCAAACCTCCAAACAATTCACCTGCTCGGCACAAATTGCATCAGAGCTTTTGCCTGCTGTTAGTATTGAAATTTATTGCGGATTGTAGAAGTTCGGTATTGAAGAAAATGATCATGGAAAGACAAGCAAATTGCTAGCTTTTACAACCACATAAACTCGCAGACCCCCTGCCTGCCCCCTCCTCCTGCAAAACCGATCTGCATTGCATTAAACCGCATCCATAATTCATACCTCAAGGAGAGCGATTATTTCGCTTTTTTTTTTTTAACCACTCTTCCAGGTTTGTTGCTTTCTATAATTGATGGTTGCGTGAAACAATGGAGCTTGGTGTTCAAAACTCATTTAGTCTCGTAGTCGATTGCCCTGTGCAAAGGTGATGGTAATGGTTCGGGCAAGAGACGATGAGCGGGAGGATCGTTTTATCATGTGTTGGAAGGTTTAATTATTTTACCAGAGAGACTGATATTAACAGCCCAATTTAAATTGTAGCAAGAACTGTAATCTACAAGCTGGATGTATTTTTAGAGTAGATGGGAGTCATTTAAAATGTCAATGACAAATGACTGCGTAGAGTAATAAAACACCTCTGTGGATAAGGGGGTGCACCTAGGTTTCTGCAGCTTGAAATGGTGCCCCCACTTACACCGTAGGTTGGGAGTGGGGAGGTCGAGAACTGTCATAGATAGCACGGAAAATGATGTAACTCTCAGGCTCGCACGTTGTGGAAATCTGATTAATACAAATGTATAGGACTTGAAAAAACATCCTGAACACATTTTGTGTAAAACCTGTAATGTATTAGATAAATGGCATACTTACCCACCCCCACTCACTATATTAAACTCATCCATTATACACCTACGGTGTATGTGCACATTCAGCATTGTAGGCATGCACAGTCCATTAAAGTGTGCGGTAGGAGAAAAAAGGAGTGAGTTGGGAAAAGTTTCCAATTCACAAGCTAAGGGCTCATGCACACAAACGTATTTTCTTTCCGTGTCCGTTCAGTTTTTTGTGTGGATCATATGCAAAACAATTCATTTCAATGGGTCCACAAAAAAAACGGAAGGTACTCCGTGTGCATTCCGTTTCCATATGTCTGTATTTCCGTTCCGCAAAAGAATAGAACATGTCCTATTATTGTCCACATTACGGACAAGTATAGTACTGTTCTATTAGGGGCCCGCTGTTCCATTCCACAAAATACAGAATGCACATGGACGTCATCCGTATTTTTTGCGGATCTGTTTTTGCAGATCCATTTTTTCATACGGTCGTGTGCATGAGCCCTTAGGCTTCTTTCATACTGGAGTTAGGGCTTGTTCACACATCAGTTATTTGGTCAGTTATTTCCATAAGTTATTGTGAGCCAAAGCCTGTAATGAAGCCTACACAGAGATCAGGTATATTGGAAAGATCTGCACCTGTTCTGTGTTTTTGACCCGCACCTGGTTTTGGCTCACAATAACTGATGGAAATAACTGATCAAATAACTGACGTGTGAACAAGCCCTTAGGCTTGTCCAGCAGGCTGTTCCGTACTAACGTTTGCACATGTGCTGCCGGAAGTCCACCCTGGCCCCATTCACTATAATGGGGACGGGCCGGACATGCAGCTGCAGCACGGCAAACATGCCGAGAAGCAGCCGGACAAAAAACGCAGCGTGCTGGGGGTAGGCTCTTCCCCTGCTGGACAAGCCTAACGCGAGTGTGAAAGAAGCCTAAGCAAAGTAAATCGGCATGATACCAGGACTAAGCAAATTTAATAAATAGAGTATCCTTATTATCCTTATTGCATATATACTGCAAAAGAACCAAGCTCAGTATATAAATGCAACACCAGAACCAAGCACAATACATAAATACAGTACAAGAACCAAGCACAATAATTAAATGCAGTACCATAATCAAGTACCGTACGTATATACAGCACCAAAACCATGTTTATTGCATAAATACTGCAACAGAACCAAGCTCAGTACATAAATGCAATACTAAAACCAAGCACAGTAGATAAATACAGTACCAGAACCAAGCACAATACTTAAATACAGTACCAGCACCAAGCACCAAACACATATACAACACCAAAACCAAGTTTTGCAACAGAACCAAGCTCAGCATATAATTTCCATACCACAACCAAGCACAGTTCATAAACACATTTTATGTCAGTAAATAAGCACGATAACAGAACTAAGCACAGTTAATAAACAGAGTATCAAAACCAAGAACATTTCATATACTGTATACTGTAACAGAACTAAGCTCATACACCAGAACTAAGCACAATAGTTAAATATAGTACCATAATCAAGTTCAGTAAATATATTCAACCCCAAAACCAGGTTTATTGTATAAATACTGCAACAGAACCAAGCTCAGTACATAAATGCAATATCAGAACCAAGTACAGTACATAAACACAGTTTATGTAAGTAAATAAGCATAATACCAGAACTAAGCACAGTTAATAAACAGAGTATCAAAACCAAGCTCATTGCATATACTGTATACTGCAACATAACCAAGCTCGGTAGATAAATACAGTACCAGACCCAGGCACAATGCTTAAATATGGTACCATAACCAAGTACAGTGGTCCTTCAAGTTACAATATTAAAGGGAGTCTGTCACCTAATTTTCACCAATATAACTAAGGGCACTGTCCCACAGAAGATTGCAGACACATCCCAGACATAACTGTGTGCATTGTGTGTGTGTATTACATGTCACATCCCAGACATACCTGTGCGCACTGTGTGTCTGTATTACACGTCCAGGAAAAGCACTTTTATTCTGCAGGAAAACAGCTCCCAAGTGCCCAGCTGAAAGTGAAAGTAAAAACAACTTTCACTCCTGACTCGATTTCTAACAGCTATATCTTCTGATATAGTGATACAATGCTATGATTCTGGTATCGTTTGAAAGGTTGGAAGGCCAGCTTTCAAACAAGGTCGAAACCATTGTAAGTTGAGTAATTGGTTCCAAAACCCAAAGATAAGAGAAAATGAAGCTTTAAGAAAAATAAGCAGATAACTAAGACAGATAAAACAAGTCCTTACATATAACAGTCAGGGATAGCTAATAATTAGTAACTCATACAGCTATTTTACCAGAGAAGTGGCCTTGATTGGTTGGACCTGAGTCTGAGACATTGTATGTTGAGCCTAGTTTCAACATAAAACCAAGTTGAATGAATAAATACTGCAACAGAACCAGGCTCAGTACATAAATGCAATACCAGAACCAAGTACAGTACATAAATGCAATACCAGAACAAAGCACAGTTCACAAAAGTTATAGGGTATACATAACTGCTCCTGATAGTGCCAAAATGAATATACCGTATAGCAGTCATATAACTTGACCAGGACTACATTGGTCAAACTGGAAAAGGTTCTGCTAGATGCTATTTTTATTCAATTTGAAGCAGATTGTCAAATGTGTAGAATATGCGTGTGCTATTTTATTTATTTCCATCTCTCCCATAAAATGTGGCTTGCAAAACACTAGACCACGGAAAATACGGTTACACGTGAACCTTGACTGAAATATTGACATGGGCTGTGCCTCCGCCTCCCAGCGTGAGACCATTTCTGTTCCAGTTATATCAATGTACTGAAATCTCCAGCAGAAAACAACTCTGATTTTGTGTGAAGAGGATCACTTGTCGGGGATTGATGAAGTATCCGTAATGGCATTGTTACACTTGTCTGTTATAAATGAGATGTCAGCAGAAGAAGGTTCATATGTCACTCTTCATTTCTACTTCTTCTGTGACATTGACAAAATCTTTCTCAAGAAACTTAGGAACCAAAAAGATTTAACAAAGCAACCCAGGGGCGTAGCTATAGGGTGCGCAAAGGTAGCACTAATCCCTGGCCCTGGTGTCTTAGAGGGTCCAAAGGATTCCCGCCACACAGCAAGAGTAGGTTACAGATTTTGCAGTGGAGCCCAGGAGCCATAACTTACACCGATGAAGCTACAGATTGATGGAATGTGGCTACACAACCAAGCTTTTGCAACCATCACCCTTTGTAATATAGCCCTTACTACGAATCGAAGTCACAGGCACCCACCTTTGGGTGCCCGTGATATCTTTATGGGTGCAAAGCAGGGTGTGTCGACTGCGATGGCCGGTGTATGGGGTAGGAGTCAGAAAACCAAGCCAAAGGTAGAAGAATAAACATCTCTCTTTACTCAAGTGCAAAATGGGAGGTGTAGTATATCCAACTATAGCAGACACAGTTCTAACTGTACACAGTGCAATTCTCTTCCAGATAGTAATGTATGGATTTAGGCATGAATGGGAGTTAAGGCCCTCTTTCCTCTCTTTCATGCTAAAGTCTCTCTCAGTGTAATCTATGGCTGGCAGCAGTGCCTTGACAATAATGGCTGTAATGTTCACTGCAGGATAAAGGGTTTTAAAAGCACACCTTGCCTGAGTGTGAGGGATGTCTTAACAGTGTCCCTCACAACAGCAAAGTCTGAATGGCTGTAGTAGCAGGTTACCTTACTGACTCCTGTGTTTGCCTATGCAGATTCAAAGTTCTCTAATTCTCTTCTTTCTTTCATTCTGACCTCTTTCTCTCTTTCTGTGGATCTTGCAGAAACTGATGAGTCTCTGTAGATTTCCAGGCCTAAGAAGGGGGGGTGGGGGGTGGGTTGGAATGAGGCAACAATTTCCACTCTCTCTGAACTTTATCTAGGACAATCTCAAGCTAGGGGTGGAATCAGCTACCACCTAGCATCCTGCAAGGGCTGAGCCATGATTGTTAACCCTGGCTGTGCCATCCATACACAGCTAACAATTCAACACATTAAATAACAAACCATTTTCAGGTACTTCCTGCTCTGGATTACTTCAGATGGCAAGGGTAGTGTCAGGGCTGGGATACACAGATAAGGGGTAAGTGATCCCTAAGCTTAATCCCAACCCCTTTCCCTGCCTATTGCCCGCTCAGGCTAACCCCTGAGCCGACAACCTGAAGACTGGAAATACACTAACAAAAGTGCGGGGGATGGGAAGACAAACAAGACAGACAAACAAGAACCAAATGGGTAGTCAGGAAGCCACGTCAAAACCAGGAGAGTACGTCAGGAACAACAAAATCAGCAAGCAGAGAGAAGTAGTCAAAAACACGCCAAGGGTCAAAGAACATAAAGAGTCTAAACTGCAGAGCAAGAATGTCAAACCAGGTAGTAGCAAGGAAACTCCAAACACTGGCAGCTAGGTAAAAGTTAGAGGGCCTTAAATACCTAGCAGACCCCACCCAACCAGCTGACTGGGAGGAGAAGCAAGGAACAAAAACTTAACTCATGAGATACTAATGAACAGAAAATAAACAGACACTATATTGCTCGCGTTTTCCGGCGACCAGTAACAGGCCGCGAGCGAGAGTGCGCACCAGCCACGTCCCCGGCACTTATGACCGTTGCGCGCGTCCCCTGCCTGGGACGCGCATCCACAGCCAGAGACCGCCGGCTGGAGGAGGAGCCTGCCGAAATAGCGGACGAAGCCTGACCCCGGGCAACCACCTCGCCACCAGAGTCAGGGGCAGGACCAGCAGAACGGGTGCAATGACTGCCGGTCCTGACAGGTAGCACAAAGAGGAAACACAGCCATAGCTGTGCATCCATGGGAAGGCAGACAACAAAACTGACATAACCTGGACTGGAAAGTCTTGCATTGTGGGGGAACTAAGTGTCCACTCTATAGAAATACATGGTGATAATTTATCTTTAAATTATTGTATCTTATACAATGTAGCTTATCTGTATATCTGAAATAAGACATACAGAATATATGGAATATTTCTGTGGATGGCGAGTCATTCAATATTCTCATTCTCATTTAGTTTCCCAAAAGCAACTACGTCTCCTGAAATAAGTCTATGTTCCTCGTCTGTGGAGCGAAGTGCCTCAGTCAGTTATTAATGGTGTCACTGCCATTCAGTTTAATACTGGTGAGAAATTGTGTAGACATCCACTTCTTACCAGCAAAAATGAAGATGCGGCTGAGAAATATATTGTCACAGTGCTCACATTGACCCTGTCACAGCCCGTGCTGCCAACAGTAATACATGAATATAGTTTACAGCCTCCAGACAAACGGCAAAAGTTAGGCCTACAACTTTATAAATTCTCCTTCTCAATTGTTTTTCAGACCTACTGCCGCTTATGGCTAACAGGATCATAAAAAACAGCTGTGGAGTCTCCATAGTAACATAGTTTATAAGGCCGAAATAAGACATCTGTCCATCCAGTTCGGCCTGTTATCCTACAAGTTGATCCAGAGGAAGGCAAAAAAACCCCTGTGAGGTAGAAGCCACTTTTCCTCACTTTAGTGGAAAAAATTCCTTCCCGACTGCAATCAGGCATCAGAATAACTCCCTGGATCAACGACCCATCTCCAGTAACTATAACCTGTAATATTATTACCCTCCAGAAATACATCCAGACCCCTCTTGGACTCTTTTAGTGAACTTACCATCACCACCTCCTCAGGCAGAGAGTTCCACAGTCTCACTGCTCTTACTGTAAAGAATCCTCTTCTATGTTTGTGAACAAACCTTCTTTCCTCCAGACGCAGAGGATGTTCCCTCGTCACAGTCACAGTCCTGGGGATAAATAGATGATGGGAGAGATCTCTGTAGACATAGACATACATTAGCAGTAGATTGGGGAACACCAAAGACTACACCCTATCAATGTTTAGTCAAATTTCTGTCCTCGTAGAGTTGCCCTGGTTACCTGTAAATACTGCTTTTGTGATGTGGAGACATCAAGAAGTAACAACAGCTCACCCATGAATGAGTGTGAAACGGGACCACTAAGTGGTAAAGGGTGCAACGTATGAACAGTGTCTGAACTACCATGTATATATCATCTCTAGAAACGGTGACTACAACCACAGGAACTAGGGGTTTATGAAATGGGGTTCCATGGTCAAGAAGGGACAAACAAACCTGAAATCACCTTAAGAACCACCAAGTTGAAGATGTTTCAAATGTCAACTGGAATGGTATAAAGCACATTGACATGGGACTCTGGGGGAGTGAGACTCCAGTCTCTGGAGTGATGAGTTGAACTTCTCTTCATCTGGAGGTCTAGGTTTCCCCTCGTATCTTCCTCTTTCAGTCCCTCTTTCCTTCATTTCTTCCTTCTTTCCCTTCTTCATTTCTTAAAGGCTATGGCGATCTACAAAGGCAATGTTTTTTTATTATTGCATTCGACTTATTTTGGGCTAAAAATAATTTTTTCAATTGGCCTTTATTAAAAATTTTCAGCCACTTTCCCAGTATAATGGCGTAATCTATGTATTTGCAGAGCAGCAGGGTTTTGGGTTTACATTGAATCCCATCATCTGATGGCTCATGTGAATTCCTTATCTGTGATCTCCTGAAGCTCATAAACACTTATACAAGCCCTATTCTTATCAGTGTGACAAGAATTGAGCAGTAATCAGTATGTATGAGCTGTCAAGAGTTCAAAGAACACGGCTATAAACTAAGCAGGCAGCTCTGCTGGATGAGGGGACTTGAGGTTAGTAGAAACTGACAATCCCCAGATACACTCTCAATTAACCCCTGTAGTACAAGAACTGCCGGAATTTTTTTTGAAATAAAGACCAATTGAATGATTTTTACCCTAAATGAGTAAAATGCAATAATAAAAAAAAGTTTCCAAAGGTGTACATAGCCTTTTACTCCTTTATTTTGATCAAAACGTATACTAATGCCTCATGTACACTATGTAGATTAGGGTTTGGTATAGTATTATTTCTGCTGAGAACCGGTCCATGCTTTTATCCCTTTTTTTGGCCTTTTATTCTTTCCTTCATCCCTTCTTCTCTTCCTTCCCATGTAGTAATTTATTAGGAAGTCTTGTAGGCTTCTTACCAAATGATTTTCTACTGTTTGATGGTTGTGATTGACACATATTTATTTAGTTCATTGCTTCGGATCATTGGCCACGGTCACTGTGGATCTTCAACATTTTGTTATATTGACCTGTGTCATGTAGAATTCAGTAGATGGGGTGTCTTAATACAGGTCCTGGCTGCAGAAGGAAAGATGGTAGCTGGTTTCCAATGCTTAAAGGGGTTGTCTGATGATGGACAGTGTGGGCATATCGCTAGGATGTCTTATAGGTGCTGGGACCCGCACCTATATCGAGAAAGGAGCCCTGCAAGGTGGTGGCTGGAGGACCCCGGTCCGGCCACCACCAAGCTGGCTCCCCGCAGAAATGAATTGGAGCGCACCGCGCATGCTCGGCCCCCGCTCCCATTCATTTCTATGGAGTCGATGGAAATAGCCGCACTCGGCTATTTTCTTCGGCCCCATAGAAAATGAATTGAGGGCGACTACGCATGCGCAGTGCGCCCTCGTTCATTTTCGGGGCTCCTTTCTGGATATAGGTGTGGATCCCAGCAGCACCTATAAGACAATGGGGACATATCCCAGCGATATGCCCCCATTGTCCATCATGAGACAAACCCTTTAATTCCGGAATTCCATATTAATTCTTAGTCATGTTACACGTCTTGAAGATGAAAAAGTCGGTTTCTTAAGAACAGATTGATGCGTTTTATGATATGCACTTAGATTCTTATGTCACAGAATACAGATCTTTATATGCAGATTAAAAGATACTTTGTGAGATCTTCAATTCTCCTTTGGCGTCAGACCTGCAACATGGTCCATGAAAACATAATCTTGTTTTGATTAGAATTTTGCTGAACTTACATAAATATGAGGTTGGAATTCACCGCCGGTGTCTAACTATATTATTTTCCTGGTGATTAATCACCTCTTTGACTTCACCGACTCTTGAGAAGTGCTTGGGAACTGCAATGCTGGGAGGAGATAGAGAGAAGCAGCTGAAACGACTGTGTGAGAATATGCACTTTCATCTAAAGTACATGCTGTGACTGATACGCTTTTGTACATTAATCATTTTCTGAGGGAATAAAGCTCTAAAAATTACCTATATATTGGGGAGAAGTTCAGGATCCCTGCTATGGTACCTAATGGTCATTATATTAATGTAATATATACCAGCTATGAATGTATTTATATTGGTTGATCGGCTTTGTCATACTGTATTCAATCCATCTAGGTCAGGTTTATCAAAATTTGAGCCTAAAGACATTAATTAGAATACAGTATATGTCAAACTTTGTGGGAAAAAACTCTTTCAATGATGGAAATATATATATATTATGATTATAAAAAAATACACAATAGGGCTCAGCCTGTAAATAAATACCCATGTCATTGTAACATCATTACAATAGAACAATAGAACACAGCCTATAAATGCTCACACACGCATACACTGTAGTGAAAAATCAGGAGATAAAAAGAGGATGCGATTGTGAGGTCTCTAGGATATAGCTCATTATTAAATCCATACACCGAAAACACGGTAATGTGACATTGAGCATAGCCTATAAAGGTTGCACTCATTTGTGACATCTTAAAAACAGAGTCCAGCCTATATGTATGCACTTACATTTTGTATTGTGATATCATTACAGCAAGGCACAGCCTATAAATAGGCATATATACTTTGTATTGTGATATAATCACAACACAACACAGTCTATAAATAGGCACATATACTATGCATTGTGGGCAGCACCGTGGCTCAGTGGTTAGCACTGGTGACTTGCAGTGCTGGGATCCTGCATTCAAATCCGACCAGAGACAACATCTGCATAGAGTTTGTATGTTCTCACTGCAGAATATAGTAACACTATATAAAATAAATAAATATCATGATATCATCACAACAGAGCACAGCCTATAAATAGGCATATACTGTATAGTTAAATAATCACAATAAGGCACAGCCTATAAATATTCACACACTGTATATTTGTATTGTGATATACAGTATTCACAACAGGGCACAGCCTATAAATATTCACATACCGTATACACTGTATTGTATTGTGCAGGGCACAGCCTATAAATATACACATATATTTTGTATTGTGATATTGCAACAGGGCAAAGCCTATAAATAAGCACATATACTTTGTACTGTGATATCATCACAACAGGCCACAGCCTATAGATAGGCACATATACTTTAAATTTTGAATTCATCACAACAGAGCACAGCCTATAAATACCAGACCTTATTATACCATTAAAACTATATTTACCAGAAGAAGCTCCCGTCATCTGGCAATTACTTCTCTCTGCGTGTATCACTTCTGCCAGTTATATCGGGGATGGGATGAATACCTGAAAAAATAGAGGGGCCAATGACTGTTTATTATCTAAATGGCCCACCTACTGCCCTGTATGGAGTAACTATTTTGACCAGGGACGGATTGGCCATAGACCTTACAGGGAAATTTACCAGAGAGCCGATGCCCAGGAGACCACCTGGGCCCTCCTCATGGCCGGCCAGTGGAAGTTTTTGTGGATGTATTTTGTGATGGACTGTGGTATTTGGCTCTATTGGGGGTGGTATAATGTGCTACAATATGGTATAGCTGGCCCTGCGTTCCATCAATTTGGACCCAATTACAAAACGGGGCCAGTTTAGTATTTTTTCCAGGGCCACTTTAAAGGGGTTATCCCATGAATAATGTAAAAAATGAAAATCAGACATCATATAGTACATAACAACCTCTTTTTAACAAAGCTAGAACCAGCCCTGTACCTCACATGGATCCAGAGATCTCCACATTCATTGCTCTCTTAGATTTATATCAAGCTGACAGCTCAGGGGGAGTGTCTTTTCTGCTGCAGCTAAAGAGGCGTGTCTCAGCTCCCCCTATCACAGCTCAGGAGGCAGTTAAAAGTTGAAACTGAGCGGCCTGCTCACCGAATAGGTCAAAGAAATAAGAAATTAAGTGGCACTATACAGATACATGTTATTGATTAACTCAGTAGTTATACAAAAAGTTTAATTACATGCAATTACAAAAGTATTCAGATCCAGGTGCTGGTTTGAAAACTGTAGAATATTTTTCGTGGAACAACCCCTTTAACTTAACTTTAACCTAGTCCGCCCCTGATTTTGACTCATGGCTGGCACAGGTATCCCTGTCCGTATATACATGAAAACTGTGGCTTTAGATGAGCAGATGTATACTGCAGGAGTAATTGTCGGAGGGATCTGTGGTTGCTGCCATACTCTGTCCTTTACCGTATCAATTATTTATAGCTTTCAAAAATGGAGCCCGTAAAAGATCAAAAACTCTGGCATCCCCTCCTAATGTCCAATTAGATGATGTTACACTAACCTCAGGCTAAACAACAATTGTAGGAGATCAATACCACTACAGATACATTGTAATATCTACTTTTATCTATATAGGAAAATGGTATGGGGTGGGGGGGGCGACGACGGAGGGTGAGCGGATTATAGCGCAGGGACATTGTAATGGAGTCCATCAGAAAATAATAACCATATGACAGCGCAATAACACTTCACAGATAAGGGAAGTCAATATAATAATGTAAGATTCTTGGAAAATAGAGCTGCATATGGCTTACAAAATAAAATGGCTGGGTTATCAGATCCTGGGAAAAGACAGCTAAATTATAGCAGAGGAGAGCCTTCTGTAAACTGCAGCTCTGGAGATATGAGCGGGAAGAACATGCCATTATTGTTTGCACCCGGGACATTTTTTTTTTTTTAGTAAAAATACGTATTTTAATATTGTATGATAAGCCTGGCCTCTGAGGGGAACAACTTTGAGGCAAGGGTAGTACAGTGGGCAGAACGGGTTTTATGTTGAATTACGCCTAGCGCATTATTTTATGTTGGCGCCCCCATGTGGTGGTCAAGTTACACCTCTGGCTGGAGGAAAGGGGTTGGTTCAAGAATTTAGCATGGGGGGGCATTTTGAAATTTTTGCCTCAGGCAGCATGAACATATGTGCTTCCCTGCCCCTGGTCACAAAGACTGATGGAAGGGGCCCCAAGCTGAACTCCTTTAGCGGTGGTGGTGCCCAAATAACACTTCCATGCGGTTGCCTAAATAACAGTGCTTTATCATGCCACCGCCAAAACAGTACACTACAAAAATAATATGCTATACACTGCTTAAAGGCTATGTACACCTTTGGGGGCAATTTTTTAATTATTGCATTGTACTTATTTTAGCTAAAAATCATTGTTTCAATTGGTCTTTATTAACAATATGGAATTCTTTTTTGTGTACAGAGCTGAGATGCTCTACTAGCTGACTGTGGATTTTCTGTCTTTTCCGTCATCTGGGGAGCAGATGGGCTCCTTATCTCTGCTCTCTGACACTATAAAAACTCATTAAAGCTCAGTCCTTACCTTACTGATAAGAATGTGGCTTAAAGGTGTTGTCCGAGTTATTTTTTTGTCCTTTGCATGTTTCTAACTAGTCAAATAAAACAGCTTTTCCATACTCTTTCTGCTTCTAAAGCTGCTGGTTTATCAGATTTCACTCAGGGTCACATGACCTGTGATGTCAGCTTGCCTCCCTGCTAATCTTATATTCGTGCACAGAGCCTGTACACGAGACGTCACTGTGCTGGCCACGCCCCCCTGCTTTGCCGGGCTGCTATCTGCTCTCTCCCTGCATTCTTTCAGATAAAACATTAACCCCTTCAGCCAGAACACACTGAGGGCTTTACAACAGCAGCTGCAGATGTAAAGAGACACAGGATCTGCTCTCCTCACCCTACAGACACAGAGCTGATACTGGAGCTGATCTGGAGGAGATGCAAAGTATTGTATTGTACAAGAACAGGTAGGGGGAAGACCCTGTGTGTATTTTGCCTAAAACTTGCTTAACTTAGTTATATATTGCTACCCATCAGATTTACAGTACTATACATTTTTTTTCATAACTCGGACAACCCCTTTAAATAAGTGTTTATGACCTTTCAGTAGTTTAGAGGTTTATTAGATGGCCTCTCAGGTTTATTAGATTACCAATACAAAGTGAAAGTGAAAGTACTAGGCACACAGCTAGAAAAACAACCCTTTTGTTGTATAGCATAGTATTATTTAGACATCGATGGATCGGGGCGGGACACGTACGCAAGCTCTGCAGCACACATGTCAATACAGGGACACTTCAGAATGGCTCGATATTTTTAATAAAGGCCAATTGAAAATATGACTTTTATCCAAAAATGAGTAAAAAAAAATCATAAACAAAAATTGCCTCCAAAGGTGTACATAGCTTTTAAAGAGGACCTGTCCCCGCTCCTGACATGCTTGTTTTAATAGCTTCATGCATTCCCCATGTGATAAAAATTCTGGAACATCTATTTTTATGTCTCTATGTTGTGCCATTCCTTTATTATTGCAACTACAAGTTCTGAATGAATTGCTAGCAGTCTGCAGTAAGGGTACAGAGGAGAGGTAACACGTTGGGGGTGTGTACTTGCACAGTCTGAAAATGGCAGCACTGATTGGATAGAGTGAGACTGTGCAGATACACACCCCCAACTGGTTACCTCCCCTCTGTACCCTTACTGCAGACTGCTAGCAATTTATTCATAACTTCTAGTAGAAATAATAAAGGAATGGCACAACATACAGACATTAGAATAGATGCTCCAGACTTGTTATTACATGGGGAATGCATGGAGCTATTAAACCAGGCATGTCAGGAGCGGTGAAAGGTCCTCTTTAAGTAATATTAGCACACACAACCTTATAGTACTCATATAATACCAACATGGTAACCAAATAACAAGGTCATGCATAAAGTATTCTAAAAAGCCATATAATGTCTAAATAATACTGCTATACAACTACTAATAAAATCTACTGCTGTCACAAACTTTGGGTTCTTCAGCAGTGAGTGAGAAGGCAATTCTAGTATCAACTGAACCAGCCCATGATCATCCCATCTCCACAAGAAAGATTTCTGAAGCCCCTGTGAACTGCTGATGTGAACAACAGAATAGCCCGCATTGTGGTCCAGAGCGACAGCTACATTCACATTTCTGCTGGTTGCTGTAGGAAACAGTCAACAATCTTGTTGTCAGACAGGTCCTTCATACAGTAAGCTCAGAGGCTGTACGAGGGCCTTTTTCTTTTCCTCTTTTTTCCTCTATAGTTCTTGGTGAGACCTTCTTTTCCCAGACCAAGATGGAAGAGTTCAGCTCTGAAGTCAGCAGGATTGTGAATGCAGCTTTGGTAGTTCATGCAGGGCTCGGATAAGAGAACAGCATTGGATGGCAACTATGTCAAGGAAATATGAGTGATTTGAAGGGCACCAAAAATCACCTTTTTCAGAACGTTTTGTGTTTTTCATAAGAAAAACTTCATTTTTCGAATTTTTGAACAGAGTTAAGTTTTTAAGATGGCCCCATATGAAGTCTATGGGTCCGCAAAAATACGGACATGCTGAACTGTCCGCAAAAAAACGGATCCGTATTTTTGCGGACAACATACGGCCGTCTGAATGAGCCCTAATACTTACCAAGATTAAAAAATCAAGATGTGGGCACTTAAAGGGATTCTCCCATAATTAAAGGGGTTGTCTCACTTCAGCAAATAGCATTTATCATGTAGAGAAAGTTAAAGGGGTTGTCCCATTGTCTGATAGGTGTGGGTCCCACCTCTGGGACCTCCACCTATTTCTAAAATGAAGTCCGGCAAAGTGGCGGCTGGAGGTGCCGGGGCCGGCCACCACCAAGCCTTCCTACTGGTCCGCCGAAAATAACCGATCATCATGGGCATCACCACATCCGAAAACTCCCGTACCATTAAAGTATAAAAATATTTTTCCAATACGTCAAATGGTGTAATGGAAAAAAGGATCAAAATGGCCAATTTGCCATTTTTCATCGCTTCTCTTACCCAAAAAAAAGTCAGAAAATGTGATAAAAAATTCACACACACTCCAAAATGGTATCAATAAAAACTTCAGATTGTTCTGCAAAAAATAAGCCCTTATACAGGTATGTGAACAGAAAAATAAAAAAGTTATGGCTCAAGGAAGATAGGGAAGAAAAATGAAAATGCCAAAATGAAAAAAAAACTCCTGGTATCCTAAGGGTTAAGCCTCAAAACCCATTTTGGACAGGGTTTGCATAATCCTTAACCTTTTGCAGCCCGGTTGTCCTGGAAGAACATGCACAAAGGATTATAAGCTGTCCATTTCCCTAAAATCACTTGATACTGATGGTTTGAATGGTGGAGTGTGGGGTGGGGGGCATTGCCGCCCCGTGGATCCTCGTTATGTCCTTGGTTATTCTAATGAAGACGCTATATCTTATGAAGTGTCCCTGTATTGACATGTGTGCTGCAGAGCTTGCGTACGTGTCCCGCCCCGATCCATCGATCGCTCCGTCAGATGTCATTTCATTTACGTATGATGTTATTACATGGAGTATTCTGCTGACATTATTTATGGACAATAATAAGTAATCATTACAACCCTGAAGGGACAGCAGGAAAAGCAGTGCACACCTCAGCTGCTGCAGAACCTTATTACACACATTTCAGCTGCTGCAGACCATCATTACACACATTTCAGCTGCTGCAGAACATCATTACACACATCAATTGCAGATCATCATTATACAAACCTCAGCTGCTGCATAACATCTTAATGCACACCTCAGCTGCTGCAGAACCTCATAATACACACCTCAGCTGCTGCAAAACATTATTATACACACCTCAGCTGCTGCAGAACCTCCAAATACAGACCACAGCTGCTGAACATCACAATACAGACCTCAGCTGCTGCAGAACCTCCAAATACACACCTCAGCTGCTGCAGAACCTCATAACGCACACCTCAGCTGCTGCAAAACATTATTATACATACCTCAGCTGCTGCAGAACATCATAATACACTCCTCAGCTGCTGCAGAACATCAAAATACACACCTCAGCTGGTGCAGAACATCATAATACACACCTCAGCTGCTGCAGAACCTCATAACGCACACCTCGGCTGCTGCAAAACATTATTATACATACCTCAGCTGCTGCAGAGCATCAAAATACACACCTCAGCTGCTGCAGAACATCATAATACACTCCTCAGCTGCTGCAGAGCATCAAAATACACACCTCAGCTGCTGCAGAACATCATAATACACACTTTAGATGCTGCAGAACATCATCATATACACCTCAGATGCTGCAGAACATCACAATACACACCTCAGCTGGTGCAGAACATCATAATACACATCCCAGCTGCTGCAGAACATCATAATACACACTTTAGATGCTGCAGAACATCATCATATACACCTCAGATGCTGCAGAACATCACAATACACACCTCAGCTGGTGCAGAACATCATAATACACACCTCAGCTGCTGCAGAACATCATAATACACACTTTAGATGCTGCAGAACATCATCATATACACCTCAGATGCTACAGAACATCACAATACACACCTCAGCTGGTGCAGAACATCATAATACACACCTCAGCTGCTGCAGAACATCACAATACACACCTCAGCTGGTGCAGAACATCATAATACACACTTTAGATGCTGCAGAACATCATAATATACACCTCAGCTGCTGCAGAACATCATAGAGTCACGTACTTTGAATGAAATGACTTTAATCATCTGTGACCTGCAGTATTGTATTGAACCTGCGGTCACTTTGTCCCTCGTCACCCATTGGGGGTGGGGGGTGGCGACCTATTCTATATATTATCTCACTACATTTCAGATGTTGTCCATTAGTTTATCTCTTGCTGTGAAGGCCTCACTTATCAAACGGCCTTTGCTTCCCATAGCAACCAATTAGAGCTCAGATTTTACATCCTAAACTGGTCTGGTAAAATGAAAGCTGCGCTGTGATTGGTTGCTATGGGCAGTTTTTGTTTCCGACAGCTTTGATAAATCTGCCTCAATGTATATATTGGGAAGAATTGCATCTCATGTAATAGAAAGCCAGGGGAGTGGAGATATCCGTCCACATGACGGTCCACCCCGATGAACATACTAGACACACAAATCATGTCTCGAGTCCATTAGAGATGACACATTCACAGTCCTGCTCCTCATGTTTATGTATTTCTGGTTAATCGCTCAGTAAATGTTATCTGGAATCCATCAGCAGGAAATATGGACGACTTTCTGCAATTATTTATTTTCCAGTTACTCCACAATAAACTCACCTTGCAGTGGGAAAGTGCCATTAACCCTACACACGTTCCAGGTGGAGGAAATCTTACCGCTGACACGACCCATCCGTGATAAGGATGAAGCTCTGCTTGCGTGACGCACCAAGCCCTGATGGCCCTGTCTCTCAGGAGCCACATCCAGCATCTATTAACATGTCCGATTCCTTCTACCCCATCATCAGAATTATCCCTGCTTCACCGGCATCAGCAAGGAAAAAAGGGCAGACGGAAGAATCCTGACATGTAGGGACAGACAGACAGACAGGTGGATAGACAGATAATAGATGATAGGTGAATAGACAGATAGACAGACGAATAGATAGATAGATAGATAGATAGATAGATAGATAGATAGATAGAGATATTAGATACATGGGGTGGTATTTTGTGCTGCAGTATGGTAGCTTGCTTGTGTTGCCCTGCCTTCTGTCAATTTGGACTCACCTACAACAAGGGACATGTTTAGATTTTTTCCAGGGCCACAGTCCGCCCTTGGATATAAGATAGATAGATAGACAGAGACAGACAGGTGGTGTCTCAAATAAGTAGGGAACAGTGCAGACCTATGCTCCACCCCCACCATTGTCCCTACCTACTTGCCCGGTCTGTCCTAAATAACGGTGCACAACTGGACGGCGGTCCCTAACTTAACTTAAGTGCAGGGCCTTAAAGGGAAGGGGAAAATGGAAGACAACTAATGACAAACAGAACACAGAAGCGTAACGTACCAAGCCAAGTCCAAAACCAAGAGAAGCGTCAAAATCTGAATCAGAGACTAAACCATAACGAGGAAAAGCCAAAGAGTCAAAACCAGGAGATAGGTGCTGCAGAGAGGGAGCGCACCACCGACTCCCTGTTACAGGTAGATAAAAAGATAGATATGAGATAGATGGACACACGGTCGGCGCTCCACACTTACCCCTGTTGGTTACTAGGGGGACAGGGACGTCGGCCGTGCTGAAGAGAGCGTGCGCCGTCGCTTCCTCCCCGTCCCCTGTCACCATGGAGACGAGTACACCAGCCATGCATGCCGCCGGCTCCTCTCTCCATCACCTCACAGGTAGGCCGAAGGCGCTGCAGAGAGGGTGCGCGCCGCCAGCTCCCTGTTACAGGTACATAAATAGACAGATAGATATTAGATAGATGGATAGATAGATAGATAGATAGATAGATAGATAGATAGATAGATATAAAGCAAAAAACAAGTCTCAGCAGCACTGAATGAGGAAAAACGAGGTGCGCGACAAAAAGACCAGACCAAGGTCCCAGCATATAAAAAAGAAAAAAGAGGTGCTTGAGAAAGGCTCAGTCTGGGCCGAAACGTCGCAATCCCACATGGGTAAATAAAGACTTTCATTTTTTCACTTTTTTACTGGAGAGTGCTGCCTCTTTTTTCGATAGATAGATAGATAGATAGATAGATAACTTGGAGAAAATCCACGGCACTCCAAAAATTAAAATAGAATCAGTGTTTATTCACCCAAACACGACGTTTCGTTCAGCACAATGGTACCTTTTCAAGCAGTGACCGAAACATCGCGTTTGGGTGAATAAACACTGATTCTATTTTACTTTTTGGAGTGCCGTGGATTTTCTCCAAGTTAGCTTATACGGATACTGGATCTTTTCCTCAGCCACTGGCACCCAGCCATTACTTTTTGTCTGTGCGGTCCACCATTTTCTGATTTTGGTAGAGAGATAGATAGATAGATAGATAGATAGATAGATAGATAGATAGATAAATAGATAGATAGATAGATAATTGGTGTAGGTAGATGAGATGGAGGTACAGTATGTATTACAGGTAGGTGTCTGGATGATACATGAGGCTCAGGTCACAATGTATATGATGTAGCAGCAGTCCCGGTCCCGGTGCGCCCCTCGCCCCCGTGTCCTTGCGCCTCCTGCTCCCTCCGTTTCCATGGAAGCTGGGAGATTACACCTCGTTGCGTTACATCAGCTGGAGGAACAGTAACTTTTTGTTTTGTGTGTTTCCTTTTTCTCACCTGAGAATTTTGGGTTGCTATGACAACAGCAGGTGGGCACAGGAGCAGCTCAGTGTGTGCCTGAGTGTTTTGTTACCGGATAGCGGACGGCGAGGTGGACTGAGCTTCATGTCTCCTGGACATAGAGATGAGGGATGGGGCTGCCACAGGTGTAGTGAACCATGCACATAGCCACATGCCAGGATTAACTCCTTAGTGGACAGGGCACGGTGTGCTGGCATGACTCATCCATTATGACTGCAATTATTAGAGGGTCAATGAGCAAAAATAAATTTTCCTGGTCATTCCGGTGATATTGGTCTTGTTATATGTGGGATAATCCTGCTCCCCCCCGCCCCAATTTATTTATTTTTTTTTAATTTTTTTTATGACTTACGTATTTGCTGCTGATTTATGAGCAATCCATAGCAAAATCTGCAACAATTAGGGCATGTTCACACAGAGTGTTTTCAGCGCTAAAAAAAAAAACTGATGCGGAATCCACGTCAGGTTTTTTTGGAATGCGTTTTTTTTCCTGACCTGTTTTTTAACGCAGTTTTTGATGTGGTTTTGGCGAGGATTTTTATTCCTGTCAATTTTCTATGAGAATTCTGGAAGTGGATGCTGCAGGGATTACACATCACTAATGAACAGGACAAACCTTTTTAAAACCGCAAGTGGTGGGACTTTGAGGAGCACTGTGGGGGTACCATGGCACAGTATCAGCTTAGCACAATTATTTTGGGGGACATTATGTTTATACTATTAGTGTCAGGGATGCTATTTGCTGGGCGGAGTTATTCTTTAGGGCACTGTGTGCCAATGATTATTGAAGGGGGCACTATCTGTGTGGTACAAGTATTTTCAGGGGGACTGTTTCTGCAGTATAGTATTGGGGAGCACAGTGGCCACAATATTGGGGATGTCTGTGTGTCAATCTCTACAGAGAGGAAACGCGTCTGAAAGAAATCATCATGTTGGTCTGGCCTGAAAGGAGATGTTAATGAAAGAGAATATCTACATCACAGGAGACATCACTGGGTGTAAGAGATATGTGGCGCTGTGTTCTCTTGTATGTTTTGTAGCACTGTATATAATGTTTCCCAAGTATATATTTTACAGTAGGGCTGGAGGGTAGGGGTTATGTTGAGAATTTGGCATGGAAGGGGGGATGGGGGTGCTGCTGTTTTAATTTTTACCTCAGGCAGCAGAAAGGCTCAGTGTACCCCAGCCTTTAGCTATGCCCCTGAACTGAGGAGTGTTGTATAATGTTCTGCAGCAGCTGCGGAGTGTTATATAATGTTCTGCAGCAGCTGAGGAGTTTTATATGATGTTCTGCAGCAGCTGAAGAGTGTCATATGATGTTCTGCAGCAGCTGAGGAGTGTTATATGATGTTCTGCAGCAGCTGAGGAGTTTTATATGATGTTCTGCAGCAGCTGAAGAGTGTTATATGATGTTCTGCAGCAGCTGAGGAGCGTGTTATACAATGTTTTGCAGCAACTCAGGAGTGTTATATGATGTTCTGCAGCAGCTGAGGAGTTTTATATGATGTTCTGCAGCAGCTGAAGAGTGTTATTATGATGTTCTGCAGCAGCTGAGGAGTTTTATATGATGTTCTGCAGCAGCTGAGGAGTTTTATATGATGTTCTGCAGCAGCTGAAGAGTGTTATATGATGTTCTGCAGCAGCTGAGGAGCGTGTTATACAATGTTTTGCAGCAACTCAGGAGTGTTATATGATGTTCTGCAGCAGCTGAGGAGTGTTATATGATGTTCCGCAGCAGCTGAGGTGTGCATTATTATATTCTGCATGAGCTGAGTGTTTAGCTATGCCCCTGAAACTGAGGAGTGTTGTTATATAATGTTCTGCAGCAGCTGAATAGTGTTATATGATGTTCTGCAGCAGCTGAGGAGAGTGTTATATGATGTTCTGCAGCAGCTGAGGAGAGTGTTATATGATGTTCTGCAGCAGCTGAGGTGTGCATTATTATATTCTGCATCAGCTGAGTGTTACATGATGTTCTGCAGTAACTGAGGTGTGCTTTATAATGCTGTGCAGTAGCTGAGGACTGTCTTATGATGTTCTGCAGCAGCTGAGGAGTGTTACATGATATTGCGCAGCAGCTGAGGTGTGTTATATGATGTTCTGCAGCAGCTTAGGACAGTTTTATCATGTTCTGCAGCATCTGAAGTATGTATTAAGATGTTCTGCCGGGAGCTAGGACACAGTACTACATAGTACACACTGCAGTTGCTGAAAAACCTCTTTGTTAAGACAGAAGGCACACTACATGCTTATATGAATATCTGAAATTTCTATTGGCATTCATTAAACAGTTCATGTACAATTCAGGTCATGGCTTTCATACAGGGAGGTCACTAAGACCTAGTTAAGTTGCCTTGTTAATGCATCCCCATTTATGATTATTAATGTACACATTGTATAATGGAGTCTACAATTTCTGAGACTCCATCAGTGTAAATCTAACTCTTCCCGCAGTCAGTACAATAATGAAGGATAAGAGATGAATTCATAAAGAAGCGCTAAGCAAAGATAGGAAATTATCATTATGGTATCATATGGAAACATACAATATGGATGGGCACCGTGCATAGTCACTGTAATAGTTACCGTACTTCTTTATTGGACTGTGCAGATAATAATAATCATCATAAACACAGTGATGTCACAGAACAGAGATAATAAACACCGTTATGTCACAGTACAGAGATAATAAACACAGTGATGTCACAGTACAGGGATAATAAACACAGTGATGTCACAGAACAGAGATAATAAACACAGTGATGTCACAGTACAGGGATAATAAACACAGTGATGTCACAGTACAGGGATAATAAACACAGTTATGTCACAGTACAGAGATAATAAACACAGTGATGTCACAGTACAGAGATAATAAACACAGTGATGTCACAGTACAGGATAATAAACACAGTGATGTCACAGTAACAGGATGATAATAAACACAGTGATGTCACAGTACAGAGATAATAAAACACAGTGATGTCACAGTACAGAGATAATAAAACACAGTGATGTCACAGTACAGAGATAATAAACACAGTGATGTCACAGTACAGAGATAATAAACACAGTGATGTCACAGTACAGGGATAATAAACACAGTGATGTCACAGTACAGGATAATAAACACACAGTGATGTCACAGTACAGAGATAATATAAACACAGTGATGTCACCGTACAGGATAATAAACACAGTGATGTCACAGTACAGGGATAATAAACACAGTGATGTCACAGTACAGGGATAATAAACACAGTGATGTCACAGTACAGGATAATAAACACAGTGATGTCACAGCACAGAGATAATAAACACAGTGATGTCACAGTACAGAGATAATAAACAGTGATGACACAGTACAGGGATAATAAACACAGTGATGTCACAGTACAAAAATATTAAACAGACAGTGATAATAAACACAGTGATGTCACAGTACAGAGATAAACAGTGAGTCACAGTACAGAGATAATAAACACAGTGATGATAATAAACACATGTCACAGTACAGAGATAATAAACACAGTGATGTCACAGTACAGGGATTAATAAAACACAGTGATGTCACAGTACAGAGATAATAAACACAGTGATGTCACCGTACAGGGATAATAAACACAGTGATGTCACAGTACAGGGATAATAAACACAGTGATGTCACAGTACAGGGATAATAAACACAGTGATGTCACAGCACAGAGATAATAAACACAGTGATGTCACAGTACAGAGATAATAAACAGTGATGACACAGTACAGGGATAATAAACACAGTGATGTCACAGTACAAAAATATTAAACAGAATGATGTTAAAGTACAGAGATAATAAACACAGTGATGTCACAGTACAGAGATAATAAACACAGTGATGTCACAGTACAGAGATAATAAACACAGTGATGTCACAGTACAGAGATAATAAACACAGTGATGTTACAGAACAGAGATAATAAACACAGTGATGTCACAGTACAGAGATAATAAACACAGTGATGTCACAGTACAGGGATAATAAACACAGTGTTGTCACAGTACAGAGATAATAAACACAGTGATGTCACAGTACAGAGATAATAAACACAGTGATGTCACAGTACAGGGATAATAAACACAGTGATGTCACAGTACAGAGATAATAAACACTGTGATGTCACAGTACAGGGATAATAAACACTGTGATGTCACAGTACAGGGATAATAATGGCTGGGAAGGCTAGCCTGTATCTAGTATTAGAGTAGTCAACTGATCTGCAATACCAGACCCCGCCTGCACACATGGGTGGCTCTGTTTAATGAGGAAAAAATGACATTTCTTTTTTTAATTTCCATGATAAGAATGATGAATCTCTTTATGAAATACATAAAACCTGCGCCCTGTACCCTGCACAATGAAGGCATTAGCGCACACTTAGATTGGATTAAAAGTTCCCAGCATCTCTTCAACTGCACAGAAAGCGTCTAATACGAGGAACAATGAGGAGTCATGAATCATTGACTCCCCACCGCGTGATTCATAATTCGCCTTTATAAATAGTCAAGTCCCGGGCTGGCGGCATATCATATCAATCATCCCATTTAAACAGTCTATCAATTAGCGCCTTTCATGATGGTTCCTTATGGCTCTCTTCTCTGTTTCAGAGTTTCGGGGCCTGGTTCCCCTATTGTTCCTCTGAAAGTCCCAGCATGCTCTGTGCTCCGCGCACCTGTAATTACACCCACTGTTTTCCCAGCGTGACTTTCACTGTCGGATCCTACATCACATTAATAACTCTTATTTTAAGATGCTCAATAATGGCGGCTTAATTTATGAAGACGTCATTGTAATTAGTGTCCTGGGAATGGGCTTGAGACGCTTTCTCCCCCTCTCCTCCTCTTCCATTTAACTAGACTTCCGCCGATAGTAATGCAGGGCAATATCAGTAATAAATCAGGTAACGGCAGAGCCGGAGTCACAAATGAAAGGTTTGGGCGCCGCGTTCCAGCTGCTTTTAGGCTTTTATAAAATCCCATTTCTGATGAAGTTCTTTTGTCAGGTTTTATTTTCTTCCTGTTTACAATAAACGCTGTCAGGAGTCAGGACTGGAAATGACAAGTATTAATTGGGTGAGTGATTGTACCGGCCACTATACAGTAAGTGCACCTACACAGCGGGTACCCCATCAAGCAACGCCACTGACACATGCATTCACATGACTTACCTGCCATAGCACAAGGACATTTACTAATAGGATCCCAGGATGCACCTCGCCCCGAGCCCCAGTGCAAAATCTGTAATATGCCCCCCCCCATATACCTTTTTTTTTTTTTTTTTGGTTAGCGGTACTCCTACCTCTATCTGAAGACCTGTAGAGGGGGCAGGTGGTGAAGGCTGGCAGGGGACACAGGTGATTAAGTGGGTATATTAGATAGATAGATAGATAGATATTGATAGATAGAAAGATAGATAGACAGATAATAGATAGACAGACCAGTCAATCAGTAGACAGACTGATCCCATAGACAGATAGATAGATAGATAGATAGATAGATAGATAGATATAGTAGATATATCTGAGATAGATAAATATGAGATACATGATAGACAGATAAAGAGATAGATATGACATAGATAGATGATAGATAGACAGACCCTTCAATCAACAGACAGACTGATCTGATAGATAGATAGATAGATAGATAGATAGATAGATAAGGGAGACTATTTGATAGACAGATTGAGAGATAGACAGTTGTGAGATAGATAAATAGATAGATGATAAATAGATACTTAGATATTAGATAGATATCATCGAAGATACATAAATGATAGATAGCTAGATATAAGATGGATAGATAGATAGATAGATACGAGATACATCGAATATAGATAAATGATAGATAAATGATAGATAGATAGATAGATAGATCGATAGATAGATAGTCAGATAATGAGATGATATACAGATAAATAGATATGACATTGATAGATGATAGACAGACCATTCAATCAATAGACAGACTGATCGATAGAGAGACTGATCAATAGACAGATGGAGAGATAGATACTTGTAGATGGATAGATGATAAATAGATAGATATTAGATAAATAGATGTGAAATACATCAAAGATAGATAATAGATAGATAGTCAGCTAGATATAAGATGGATAGATAGATAGATAGATAGATAGATAGATAGATAGATGAGACTATTTGATAGACAGATTGAGAGATAGACAGTTGTGAGATAGATAAATAGATAGATGATAAATAGATACTTAGATATTAGATAGATATCATCGAAGATACATAACATCGAAGATACATAAATGATAGATAGCTAGATATAAGATGGATAGATAGATAGATACGAGATACATCGAATATAGATAAATGATAGATAGATAGATAGATAGATAGATAGATAGATAGATAGATAGATACGAGATACATCGAATATAGATAAATGATAGATAGATAGATAGATAGATAGATAGATAGATAGATAGATAGATCGATAGATAGATAGTCAGATAATGAGATGATATACAGATAAATAGATATGACATAGATAGATGATAGACAGACCGTTCAATCAATAGACAGATGGAGAGATAGATACTTGTAGATGGATAGATGATAAATAGATAGATATTAGATAAATAGATAGATGTGAAATACATCAAAGATAGATAATAGATAGTCAGCTAGATATAAGATGGATAGATAGATAGATAGATAGATAGATAGATAGATAGATGTGAGATACATCAAAAATAGATAAATGATAGATGATAGATAGATAGATAGATAGATAGATAGATAGATAGATAGATAGATAGATATTGGATAGATATTTGTACATGTAGTAGACATATGTCGGCTGTACAGTCCTGTCATAGTTACTCTATATATTGAGGAACAGCAGATTGTTCTTTGTATTAATCAGTATTATAGAGGACAGTTCAGACTGCGGAGGAGATTATATACATGAATACATTCTGCTCACTTCCTTGTGTCCTTTAAGATAAAAGGTTATAATTCTGTGGAGCGTCTTGGCCAGTGTGACAATGACAGAGAGCTGAGGAATCTGTCATCAATGCCTCATAATCCAGCAGGCTCGACTTTTCTGCCGGTGTCTCATCAGTCCCGGCATCAGTAAATATTCCCAGTGTGGCATCCCAGTGACGCTGCCTCATCTCTCTTAGCTCTTTATTACCTTTCAATGACTTGAGCCCCAGCACCGAATAACTTCATCAAGGTGTCAGGTTAAACAGATTTGTCCCTCTAATGGTGCCTCTCACAGGTTCCTAATGAAAATTATTGATTGCTTTAGATTAGCTTCAGATTTATGAGCAGGGAGCGGATCCGACTGTCGCCTGGATCCTAGGCAGTCTGGCAGTGGGGAGGTCTGTCCGGGACAAGCGGAGGGAAGCAGTTTCGGCACAGACTCTATGTACATTTTAAGGGGAGACGTCTTGATTGTCATTATAGTCAAGGTCAACTACTGCAAGTGGAACTTTGCCATTGTGTTTTTATAGACACTGTGGACAGTACAGTACCATCAAAAACACACAAGGACATTACATTACAATGATCGAAACGATTAACCCTTCATAGAATGCAAGGATTCCTCCTTATGGTTCAAGCAAGCACAAGAATCTCCAAAACCTTATATCCTTTGGAAGGAGTTTTAACTACCAACCTTCACAGCAGAAGATCCTTTACACTTTTAGGTTGCTCCTCATTGACAGGGCTGAAAATCCTGCCATCCCTTCATTCTTTAACCCACTGCCAATTTATTCCTCTTTTTCCTAGCCCCTCTAGACATATAGCTGTGGGCCACAATCAGAAGAGGCATGACCCTCCTCTAATTGTCGGCGCCCAGTCCTGGACAAAAGGACTAAGAACTTTTAAAGCCTTTGTATCATTCCCAGTGAAATCCACCATTCCTTAGAGTTCCTAAACACTCATTTCAGCTAAATTCTTAGCAAATTGATAAGAATTCAGCTTTATAGGGTTGTCCGGGTTCAGATCTGAACAAGGATATATCCCCTTTTTCACCCAGACAGACGCTCTGAACCCGTACAACCCTTTTAAGTGTTTGTTTATGAGCTCTCAGGACCGCAGAGGTAAGGGTACCCACTGAACCACCAGGCAGTATTTCTGATGGATTTCAATGTGAAGAAGAGGGAGATATGCCAGGAATATACATGAAAAGATGCAGGGTGTAGAGGCCAATAAATTGACATTGAAAATTTCAGAGACCAATTAGGAAAAAACATTTTTTAGACCAAAATAAGCACAATACAAAAAAATGAATTCAAAGGTTTCCATACGACAGGTGAAGAAAGGACAAGTGTTCAAAGTTTTAGACATTTCCGAGTTGGGTCACTTGACAATAAGCTGATCAGAAAGTTGCCCCACTTACTGGGGTTAACTGTAATCTGTGAGTAGACCTGACAACGTCACCTCAGGGGCAATCAAAAATTGGACAGTGCCAATTTATATCAGTGGGATGTAGATTTAATGAAAGACAGGACAGATCCACCACTGTGGCCAAGAGATGAAGATCTTTATCCGACTTTGTTCTAATGTGAACAGAGGACTTTACATGATAGTGACCTCCACTATCTGTATTGAAAAAGAAATGTTCCCTCTTCTTTCTTGGAAATGTAGAAAATACAGTAAATAACTCTGAGGGGAAGCATATTTTTCATTCCTTTATTGCTTTGATAAATTACTTCCATTTTTTCTTTGTGGTTTGGAAACGGAGACGGTTTATTAGGTTATTCCCCAAGTCTCCTGCCGTCAGAGTATGTGGAGTCCTTGCAAGGATTTCATCCTAATTACATCAACAAACAGTTTGTGGAAGTGAGGAGAATATGAAGAGTATTCTAGGAACATAGTGATTAAAGGTGTCTTCCGCTACCACATTATATGCACCGGTCCTTTAAGGACTCTCCTGGGAACTGAAAGATGATATATTACTGTGTAAACTGGTCTGAAAATAAAGGAGAACACTGTGGTTGCCTTAAAGGGACATTAATGCCTGCAGGTTGTGCACTATGGTGTACGGTCTTATTACCAACCATGCTTTAGAGGTGAGGAACCCATGTCACACCACATAGAATACAAATGGCCCCCAGAATATGTAAGATTTTGCAATATGGGGCATTTGCTAACAGGGATATAAAACTACTTTTATTTACGGTACTTTCACGTCTGAAAATATGAACTATGAAGTAAGTTATCATTAACCCTCTCAACACTACAAGCAAGGTATGTTTCCATTATCCCCCCAACAACCCTAGACCACCACTAAACACTACTCTAGGCCACCAGGAATAATACTAATCTCTACTGTAGACAACCAGGAATGTTGTTAATCACTACTGTAGGCCACCAGGAATGTTACTAATTACTCACTGGAAACCTTTTGGCACCAAGAGAGGTATAGAGTAGACTCTCATTGCATTCATTGGAAGCCATCTGGCACCAGGAGAGGTATAGAGTCAGCTCAGCATGCATGTTGGTACCTGCATTCACTGGATTTAATGGAGGCCATTTTGGCACCAAAAATGATAAAAAGAAGAGTGGACCGAGCATGCATGTGGAACCTACAGTCCCTGAATTTTATGGTGGCCGTTATGGTAGCATTTAGTGTTAGGTTCCCGTATTATAGAGATCGCCTTGACGCTTGGCAGACGGGCCCAAATAATTTTCTATTTTCAAATTTTCTATTATTATGGCAATTTTGTACTTTATTTGGTTTGCAAGAGTGCTGTTGCATTGTATTTATTTTTTTCCTTTGTGTTTCTAGCCATGGCAGCGTGCACCTGCGCACTGGGATGTGCTGACTGACTCCCTTTTTCTTTGCAGTAATCAGTAGAAATGTTACTAATCACTACTTTACCCTACAGGAAAGTTAATAATCACCACTCTAGACCTTTATTAATGTTACTAATCACCTCTCTAGACCACTTGAAATATCACTAATCACTACTGTAGGCCACCAGGAAGGCTACTAATACGTAGAAATGTTAGTAATAACTACTGTACGTTACCCTGCCAGGAATGTTACTAATCACTACTCTAGAACACCAGTAATGTTACTAATCAGTACTCCAGGCCACCAGGAATGTTACTAATCACTTCTGTAGACCAGTGGTCCCCAACCTTTTTTGCACCAAGGACTGGTTTCTTGCTAGACAATTTCCCCAGGGCCCGGGGGAAATAAAATATATAAATGTAAGATAAAATGCCCCTATACAGAGCCCCCCTTATAAAATACCCCTTCTTTGTGGCCTCAGTAGATGCCCCCACAGTGCCCCCCAATAATGTACCAGTAAAAAGTGCCCCCACAGTTCCCCCAATAATGTACCATTAAGAAGTGCCCCCATAGATGCCCCCACAGTGCCCCCAATAATGTATCAGTAAGTGCCCCCATAGATGCCCCCAATAATGTATCAATAAGAAGTGCCCCCACAATGCTCCACAATATTGTGCCAGTAAGAAGTGCCTCCCAATAATGTGCCAGTAAAAAGTGACCCCCATAGATGCCCCCAATAATATACCAATAAGAAGTGCCCCCATAGATGCCCCCCAATAATATGCCAATAAGAAGTGCCCCCATAGATGCCCCCACAGTGCCCCCCAATAATATGCCAATAATAAGTGCCCCTATAGATGCCCCCAATAATATGCCAATTAGAAGTGCCCCATAGATGCCCCCCAATAATATGCCAATAAGAAGTGCCCCATAGATGCCTCCACAGTGCCCCCCATATCATGTGCCAGTAAGAAGTTCCCCCAGTGCTCCTCTCCTGTATTGTACAAAAAAAACACAAAACACTTATACTTACCTCCATCAGGCTGGCAGCGACGCAATGCAGGCCTCTTCTGGCCTGTGTTCTGCGCTGTGTGGCTCAGGCGGCGCAATTACATCATCGCACCGTCTGAGCCGGCCTCTGATCCATTCAGGGCCCGGTCCTTGGCCGCGGACTGGTGGCTGGGGACCACTGCTGTAGACCACCTGGAATATTACTAATCACTACTGTAGGCCACCAGGAATTCTATTAATCAGCAGAAATGTTATTAATCAGTACTTTGCCCCACCAGGAATGTTACTAATCACCACTCTAGACCACCTGAATTGTTGCAAATCACTACTCTAAACCACCAAAAATTTTACTGATCAACACTCTAGACCCCCAAGCATGTTAAGGCCATACATATTTCGGCCATTCCGTCCAACTGTTATTTGAAAGACTAGCATGAACGACCGTTCTCGATGGCCTTTGGTAGACTCTTGTCTTCCAAAATGCAATGCGCCATGCTGGAAAACTTTGGCCATTTATCGATGTAAACTGCATGCTGATAGCATGATTAGCTGAATTCAGCTGATCACTTGCTATATATATCAGAATGTAATAATAATAAAAGTTATACAGTGCATTATGTGTTCCTTGAATTAGTTGGTCTATCACCTTCAAAATTAGATTAAAAATAAATATAAAACATGTATAAAATGGAGCCTTCTATTAAGATCCTCTAAAACTGCTTACAAGTAGGGGCAGAAAAATTCAGGGGGCTCGTCCGGGATGAACATGCAAAATAAACATACCACCATGTAGTGTACTGTAGGTTCCCCCAAAACAACCACACCTGTCTTGTTAAAATCTAGTCCTCTAACCCTGAAAATTACTTTTTATTTTTATACAAATAAAGTTTCTGGCGCACCGTGGATGGGGCTGCTCCAGTGTTTGTGCACCATTGCTCTGCCATAACGCTGCCAAGTGCCTCCACCTCTTTGTTGATTGATAGCTCCTGAGATTTTAGAACTGGAGGTGATGACAATGGGGAAACCAGGTGCACCAAATTGAGCACTCCTGCCCTCAGTGCCATAACAAGATTATTTGCATGAAAATAAAAAGAGGCATTCACAGGGGAAGTATGGTCGTGTTTCGTGGCACCTACTCTACATTAAAAAAATTATATGGCTCTTACAATGAAAAAACAATACTTTTCTGTTGGAGCCCAAATTAGGCTGGTCTATAAGCAGTTACAATTCAAGTGTTTTTCTGGGACTTAGATATTGATGGCCTATCCTCAGAATAGTTTATCAATATGAGATCAGTAGAGGTCGTGCACCTGACACCCACACCCATCAGCTGATTTCGAAAGTCGCCGACTAAACAGTGCACCAAAGACTCCATTCACTGGGTAGTCTCCCGGATTCAGCCTCTAAGCTCGCATTTTGATCCTTCTTCTGGCTCCATCCACTGTATAGTTTCTGGCCCAAACCAGTTGATCGATGGGGGTGCTGGATGTCGGACCACTTCTGGTATGATATTGATGATGTATTCTGTGGCCATCCTAGTCCTGAAAAACCCATTTAGGACCAGTTCACACAGTTTGCCTCTGCCGCATATTTTCAGTTTGAATGCCTCGGACCCGCGGACGGTTTAGTCCCGCGAGTTTACAGATGCTGTCGGAAGCCGAACACAATGACATATTACGGCTTTAAATTACTTTGAATCCATGACAAAAAGCCACATGTGAACGAGTCCTTCAAATTATTGTTAGCAATTATTATTTTATCAGTGTAGTCTGTTAACGATTGGTCTTTTCTTCTGCGTAAAAAGGTTTGTGGGAATATGTTGCATCATCCCCATCAATCGCCATGTTTACCGTACTCCTCCGAAGCTCAGTCAAAAACAATAGACTTTTTTATTGTTTTTAATCCAGATTGTTACATTTGGGTCCAGCTTCAGTCTATGAGTCACTCACAATGTGCCGTTCTCGGTGCCAGGATCCGGTATAAAACACGACATACGCATTTTGTTTACTCTTCGGTCGGATGCTATTGTGCACATTTTGCAGGCGATCATTAGGCTTTGTATTTGTTGTTTTTGTTGCTCTTTTTTCTCAATGTGCATAATTATTAGCTTGTTTACTGCGCACATTCATTTTCTAGGTATCTGCAGCTGCTCGGCAAAAGCTATTAGGAACATTTTCTGCTTTTAATGATGTTGTATCAATAAACAAATAGACACATATGGCAAGATGTACTTAGATAACGGTGCATGACTTCATACACCATGAGTGAGAATATAGATGCATTTAAAGGGATATTCCACACCAATCTACAGGTTTTACTTATCCACACAGTAGCTGATAAAAATTAGATTGGTTGTGGTCTGAAAGCTGGGTTGGTTATGGCACACATGATCAAAAGAAGCAGGAGTGTTGGCAGATGTAACATCACCTTCGTCTTATTATTTTTAATGATATGTACTGATACAGTTTTTTGTAATATCTTCTCATTTTCTTGTTTTTTATTCTATATTATGCTTATTTTTATTTCTTAAAGTTGAAGTTGTCTCACTTCAGCAAATGGCATTTATCTTGTAGACAAAGTTGACAACCTCTTTCTGACAAAGCTAGAACCAGCCCTGTACCTCACATGGATCCAGAGATCTCCACATTCATTGTTCTGTTAGATTTATATCAAGCTGGCAGCTCAAGGAGAGTGTCTTTTCTGCTGCAGCTCAGGGGGCGTGTCCATGCTCTCCCTATCACAGCTCAGGAGGTGTGTCCATGCTCTCCCTATAACAGCTCAGGGGGCGTGTCCATGCTCTCCCTATCACAGCTCAGGGGGCGTGTCCATGCTCTCCCTATCACAGCTCAGGAGGCAGTTGAAGGATAAAACTGAGCATGTGCGGCCATCTCAGTGAGCAGGACCTATTAGTGTTGAATGAATCGAGGCCAAACGAACTGAGTTCGATCCAAATTTCAGGAAAAAAAAATAGTTTTGCCGCAAAGCCAAATTTCCTTGAGCTTTTTGGTAAAGAATCTATTTTCCCTGAAATGGTGGTAAAAAAACCCCAAAAACATACTCACCTCCATTTGCTCGCTAAGAGCTTATCGCGGCCCTATTGAGTGACAATACTGCACGAAATCTTGCACGGGGTGATGTGTGACATCACCACGCTATCGCGCTGGCCGTGTGCTGTGACCTCATCAGTGATGACGTCACTGCACCTGGCCTGCGTGATGACATCATCACGTCATCTCGCAAGGGTGATCTTCAATCAAGATGGCCGCAATGGCTTCTCTGCGAGCAAATGTATAAGATGAGTATGCATTTTTTCTTAACCTGATTAACCCCTGAAAGGCCTCGATCAGAAATGTGGGGTTCAATGATGACGGGGTCGCTCGGAGCGATCCGCATTATTACCTCCACTACATACAAAAGAATGCGCTTCGTGAAAAAATTATTCGCTGCAAATTGAATTTCTTTTGGAAATTCGGTGCAGCAGCCAAACTGAATTTTTCATAACTTTTCATAATTTTTCATAACTTGTCAGTGGCGTACATATAGATGTAAGGGCCCCATAGCACGGATCAAACCAGGCCCCCCACACAGGACAGAAGGGTTTCCAGTCTAAACTCCTTTCAATGACCCTTGGGCCATTTTTCCCACTGCCTCATTTGCTAAAAGTTGTTCCTTTAGAGGGTAGAGTCCTGACCAAGTTTTCACCTCCAGTAGAAGAAGAGATAATCCCAACTAAGACTGGGCCCCCTCTTGCCCTGGGCCCCATAGCAGTCGCATGGTCTGCCGCTGTGGTAGTTACACCCCTGTAAGGGCTCGTTCAAATCACCGTTAGGGATTCCGTTCTCCTGCTCCGTTATAGGAGCAGGAGAACGGAAAGGACGGATTCGGGACATAACTGAGCCCAACTGAGCCTAAGGGACCCCATAGACTATAATGGGGTCCGTTAGGTTTCCACTCAGAAGATGATTTTTGAAGCGGAGACAAAAGTTGTGCACATTATAGTCTATGGGGTCCCTTAGGCTCAGTTGGGCTCAGTTATGTCCCGAATCCGTCCTTTCCGTTCTCCTGCTCCTATAACGGAGCAGGAGAACAGAAGCCCTAACGGTGATGTGAACGAGCCCTAACTTGTGTTATCAGTCTCCAGTTTTATAGTATTCTTACATTCCTGTCCTCTAGTAATCTGTTCCCCCAGTGTACACAGCACCTGCTGTAAAGCGATCGGTGTGTAAACCTAAATATTTCACAATTTTTATTAAATATAGATGCTAAAATCTACAAAAAAGAGACTAGAATTTTTATATTTTTTTAAAGAAGGAACCATCAAATTTTGTCTCCATTGCAACTGACACTGAAACCGTCTCATCTCCCCGACACCTTCTCCTCTTTCCCTCTCCGCGGGGTTCGGACTATTTTTAGGCATTATTCACATTTATTTGACTTTAAATTTTGTACAAATGAAAAATGTTCCCTGGCAGGATTTGTTAAATTAATGCGAAAAGTAGCCCCCCTCCCCTTAATAAAAAACCTGTGCAAAAGAATAATGATGTTGTACGAGCGAGCGCTTTTCCCTCATTGCTAGTTCAATACACCTTAAGTGGAGCTGTCTAGAAGCCACAATGAGAGCTGACAAAATAATGACACCAGCATTAGCATAGAGAAGAGATTGTTCTAAGTCTTACGATCTTAGGAGAACGACTCCCAATCATTCTCTGCCCCGCTGTAATAACCTGACACTTTTTATATTATTACACTGAATTATACCTTTCTTGATTCATAGACTTGTTAAATTGTGTTCATACATCTCTGCCTGTTAGACGTGTCTCGCGTCCACGGGATGAAGTCATTGCATATGTATGTACACCCCGCATAATTTAAACTTACAAATTAGAAAAGGCCAACAGGAGATAGTACTGTGTGCCTAATGGGTTGGAAGGTAAGGAAGCGCGACGTTCAGCTTTTACCGTAGTCCGTAACATGGTGAGCAAGGATTTCAGTAGAATTGCTGCTTTAGGCCCTTTTCACATGTGGGTCTGTGCACATTTTTTTTCATGCATCATTTCTGCGTTGTGTGCAAAAACGCAGCATGTTCTATATTCTGCGTTTTTCATGCAGCCCTGGCTCCATAGAAGTGAATGGGGCTCTTCAGTAAAAAACACATTGCATCCTGAAGCAAGTCCGGATGCAATGTGTTTTTCACTGATGGTTGCTAGGAGATGTGGTTTGTAAACCTTCAGTTTTTTTTTCACGCCTCAAAACGCGTTGCACCCGCGTGGGAAAAACTGAACAACTGAACGCAATCACAGACAAAACTGACTGAACTTGCTTACAAAATGGTGCAAGTTTCACTGAACGCACCCTGAACGCATCCTGACCTAATCCGTCACGCTCGTATGAAAGGGGCCTTAGGCTGAGTTCACACTTCAGTTATTTGGTCAGTTATTTCCATCAGTTATTGTGATGCCTCCACAGAGATCAGGTAGAAAGATTAGATTTGCCCCTGGTCTGTGTTTTTGTCCCACACCTTGTTTTGGCTCCCAATAACTGATGTAAATAACTGACCAAATAACTGAAGTGTGAACTCAGGCTAACACGTTTCAAGGGGTACTCCCATCTCGCAAAGAGACGGCTTATTGCTAGGTGAGGGTCTGTCCTCTGAAACCCCTGCGATCCAGAGAATGAAGGGGCTGCAGTGCTGCACCCCTTTCTATGTTTTTCATCCACAGAGGCACTCTTAGCCACCAACTGTGCAGGGTACTGCAGCCGATCCCATTCAGATGGCTGGGATGACGTTATACAGCCTCTTCAGACACTGGAGAATTTTCGTTCTCAGAATTTGTGGTGGTCCCAGGCCTCCCTCCATTTATAAAGGGATATCATATCCTAGAGATGTGCCATCACTTTACAAGATGAGAATACCTCCTTTAATATCTGTATTTAGAGGGTTCACCCAAAGCCATACAGTTTTAATCATAAAACTCTGACTGCCAGTAGCCACTAGTGTTGAGCGAGCATGCTCGGCCGAGCATGCCTACGCTCGGGTCCGCTCGGTGTTCGGCCGAACACAGAGTGTACTCGAGCGCATTGCTCGAGTCTCTTCCCCGCACTGTAATGTTGATTTGTACGCTAATGCGTACCGATTTGTAAGCTAACGCTTACCAATTTGTAAGCTAATTCGTACGCATTTTGTACAATAATTCGTACGCATTTTGTACACTAATTCGTACGCATTTTTGTTCACTAATGCGTACTCACTTTTGTTCTCTAATGCGCAAGCATTTTATACGCTAGTTCGTATGCTTTGTGTACGCTAATGCGTACTCATTTTGTACGCTATTTTGTATGCTAGTTTTAGTGAGAAGAAAGAACACTATATGCAAGAGATTCTCTCTCCTCGTTCTAGTGATCAGTGGGGGTCTCAGTGCCCAGACCCCGCCAATCAAAACTTTTGAAATGTCTCTACGACAAACCAAAAATTTTAACAAAATTTAGTGACCCTTTAAGATATAATACAGCAATAAGATAACCCATCGTAAATTATCAAGAAAGCCTATTGATATGTTAACTGAAAACTTGCAACAACAGTAGATCACTAGCAGGGGTGGACTGGTCATGGACCCTACAGAGAAACTTTTGGGTGGGCCAATGCAAGCCCTCATGGCCACTAGCCAGGTACATAAAGATCTGATGCTTTCATCATTAATTACTATAGGAGCATCAGGTACATCAGTGCCTTCCTGAATTCAACTGTATTGCCTTCCTAAGGACAGTATTTTGTGCTCCACTGTGGTATTTAGCTCTTCTGGGGTGGTACTGCGGTATTCCTAGCCCTGCCTATTTTTGTTGTCCCTGCCTACATGTGTAGTCACTTTCCTATTTGTCTTGCTCCACTTTCTGTCAGTTTGGATCCACCTACAACATGGAGACACTTTGAAATGTATTTCCAGGGCCACTTTAAGCTCCCAGTACGCCGCTGACCACTAGGGTAGCTGTCATAAAGACACTCTGTGATTGGCTTATTGGCAGGGAACCTAAAAAAATGTATGGCCTCAAATAGGACAACCCCTTTAGGCTCTTGATCTATAATAAAGCGAGTCTGCCACCAGGAAACTCACTGCTAAAGCAGGCACAATGCCTTGAAGACGAGGAAGCTGCCACTTTCCTATACCGCTCTTGCTTGGTAGCCCTCTGTTTTCTGTGTCCACCTGTAGCCTACGTCACCTGGATTCATGTATACTCCATTTTTACCTGTCACTATCAGTCCTATCAGAATATTCCATATTTGAATAGATACCTTTTATTTCAGTCAGCAGAAGTGACCTTGAGTACTCTTAGGGTTTCCAACTATAGATTGACTTATCAAAGAAGTTTTGATAAGGTCCATTAACATATTTATATAAAGCTATCATATCCCTCGTAACCTTCTTCTTTCTAGAATGAATACATTTCGTTTGGACAATCATTCCTCATAGCAGTTCTTCTATGACCCTCATTAATTTCATTTTTCATTTTCTGCACTTTCACCATTTCTATGATGTCTGGAGCCAAAAACTGGACTTCGTAATAACAATGAGGTTACGGGTATTTTTCTACTTTTAAAAGGGCTGTCTGGTTTTCATTTTTGTCAAGGTTCTGAGATGAAAAGCAGTTTACAGGTTGTCCCGCTGTTGGACCTCTTAGTAGATTGTTGTCACCTGGAAACTGATATAGTCACTGTCACTGGTCCCGGGTTTTGGCTTCCGGGTAGCACAGACTTGACTCTTGTCGCCTCCTTCCCGGTGCGTCCAGCCACGAGCTTACTATGTCCCTCTGTGCAGGCTGTGACCTACTTGACGGCATGTCCTCTCTTCCTGTACCTATAGGGCACACAAGCACTACCCTCTGGCTCTCAAAGGGCCTGAATAATAGTTCTTCTGGTCTGCTAGTATACTGCAAAGATGTCTGTTCTGCCTGTGTACTGACTTTCTGCCTGTTTACTGGATTCTGACCCTCTGCTGCCTGACCTGTGCCTTACCCTGACCTTGGACCTATTACTGTACTACACGTTCTTTGCTGACTACAATTTTGCCTGACCCCTTAAATCTCTGCACCAGTGTCTCTGGTCCTCATGGGTCAGCTGTCAATTACACAGAGACTACTCCATGAGGTAGTGGCTGGTGGTTCCCCTGCAGTGTAGTCCAGATCCTTGTACAAGGACTGAATACCAGGGATTGCCAGGGTAACACAATTCTGTTGATTGACACCGTGCTTCAACACACCCACTGCCATAAGAGCAACACAGAGAAATTACTTTTAAGTAAGTCAAACACGTTGAGAGTTTATCAACAGGATAAAAATTAATTCTATTCTTTAAATATGTACTTTTCCTTAAGTTGTACCTACCTGTAAAAAAATCTAAATATGTAAAACTTGTGTTATATGGGACTTTTTCCATCCCTCTGAATGACTCATTAAAAAGTCTATTTTCTGTCTCCATTCCAGCTGAGTGGACATCATCTTCCTAGTTTGATGATCAGATGTCTCCTCACATCTGCTCCACCTTCCCTCTCACAGCATTCAGTCTTCAAGCTCAATCAGACGAATGTAAGTGCTCCGTGCTGTGGAATGCAAATTGCTGTGTATACTCCTAGTGTTGACTTGAATGGGTCCACGATCCGCAAGGTACGGCAAAAGATAGGACATGTCCTATCCTTTGCGGTGCGGAGGTATGGACCTGAAGGCCCATAGAAGCGCTTCCTAGTGCTTTCGTGGGCTTCCGTTCCGTGCCTCCATTCTGCAAAAAATAGGACATGTCCTATCTTCGGCCGTACCTTGAGGATTGCAGACCTATTCAAGTCAGTAGATCCACATCTGCACCACAGATTCCATACGGCAATACGGGCACAGAGCCCTTACTGTCGTGTGAATGGGCCCTTATAGGCACACAGAAAGAGAAACTGCAACTGCATCCCCCTCTTCTCCCCTGTCTTCTATTTACTGTGTTCCTCTACATGGCTTTTTTGGGACTAAGTGGATTTCTGAAGAATTTGCATATCACCTACAGGCAGAGAGGAACTACAGGCTACTGGACGGTGAAGAAGCTGCCACTTTCTCATGAGATCATGTATTGTACAGCTTCTCTTATTCACATGTAATACTGATATATGAAAGAATAGCAAGGCATACAAAGCTACATTTTAAATTATACTCAAAGTTCATGCAAGTCATTGTCAGTTTTGACGCAGTCTTAGACTCTTAAACTCTTTTAGCAGTAATTAACCATTTGCAGTAGTCCTCTGGGGCACTGCAAGTGTACATCAGGGTTAGGAGCGAGGGTAAGCCTGCCTAAGAGCCAAATTTGACAGCCTTTCTTGCATGAGTGTGCTTAAAGAGATTGATGTCAATCACAGAGTAGGACTGCCTACTGGACTCCTAAGCCCAGAACGAGCAGAGATTTAGATCTATAAATGACAAGTTCTACTGAAGCTTTGAAACAAAACAATATCTCAATCTGCACTACAGCTCCTGCTGGTTGGATTGAACTTTCAATGTGACAGGTTCCCTTTAAGAACCAGATATGTCAACAGGCCTCTAATGCTAATTTCCTTGTCACAATATTGAACATTCTGGCGTAGTTTTCCAAGAACATCTCAAGAACACTAATAATGTCTTAAGTTCTATTGTAATTAGCAACAACAGTGCTATGTGGTCAATAGCTTGTTTTGAGTGTCAGTGTGAATAATCCCCTTAAACCCTATTCCTTAATCACTTTTACATCTCCTCTTAATGGTCTTCATGTCTGCTACGGTGGTGGCTCAAGACGTATCGAGTTGGACTGTGTTCTAGAGTACCTCGGGCCTCCCTCCCCTACTCTGCAAAGAGCGATGAGCCGCTAGGGGTGCGTTCTGATTAAAGAATGATTGATGAGGCTCTTGAAGGGGTCTCTGCTGCAATACGTCTAGTGAATGAGTTCCCCGGCGAGTAGGTCGCTAAATCAAAGCTTGCTGCCCTGCCGGACAATGTCACCGCTCTACTAACAGTCGGTGATTAACAGGCGTAATCAAAATCGCACAAGACTTGTCTGCGTGGGGTACCAACCTATACACCCCCCTATAATTAGCTACAGGTGTTCTAAATAAGTAATACAAGAATATATTCCTTTTAGCTCGCTATGTCTGGCCTTATTGCCTTTATTAGGAGCATTTGTGAAGGTTTGTCTGAAGTTTACTATTAGATTTTTTTCATTTTTTTTTTTCACCTCATTGACTACCGAGAAAGACACAATGAGGGAGAGCCTGTCTTTGTTGCCCATAACAACCAATCACAGCACAGCTTTCATTTCTCCTTGGAGCACTTGAACAATGAAAGCTGCGTTGTGATTGGTTGCTGTGAGCAACAAAGACAGATTATCTTTTAGATCAAGGATGCCCAACCTGCGGCCCTCCAGCTGTTGCGAAACTACAACTCCCAGCATTCTTGGACAGCCTCCAGCTATCGGCCTACAACAGGGGCTGTAGCTGGAGGGCTGCAGGTTGGGCATTACTGTTTTTGAATGTTATCTCAATCTCCTTAGTACATATGAGCTCTTCTATGTTGTACATGGAAGCTCTACATCCCGTAATGGAAAATGAAGATGTCTAAATGTATAACTTCAAAGATCGTGCCTGTGATTTTCTGTAAACTCTCAGAGTATTCAAGGGGCTGTGGTACTTCAGGTTACCTAGTAACTACGTGTGGTTCTCAGGATCGGATATTCGGAAAAGCAAATGGTGCAAATGCCCTAGAGGCCTGTGGAGGGCGTCACCATCTTCCACTGAAAAATCATTCAAACTTTGACTGATAGGGCCAGGCAGTGGAGACAAACATATGCCTGATCCTAAAGTCTCCAGAAGTCTTGTGATTGCACGTTTACTTCATTATTCAGCGCCAGCTCGCCAGGCAATGGATTCTGTACTGCTCTTGCAGCACTGGACTGAAGTTCCTTGGGCCCACCACAAGAAAATATTCTGAGGGCCCAGCCTCATATACACATTCCCTTTTAAGCCATTTTTGTTATCAATGCATATTCAGGTTTAATAGGATATCTGGTGGTTATTGGTTTCTAGGTCAGTTCCAAGTTATCTTCTGATAGACCTCAAGGGCCCTGCATGATAAAGGGCCCATGATTATGTGAGAACTTGAGCACACTGGAGGATCCTCTATTACTTTGATGGGCCAGTCCGATCCTGTGCACTTGCGCCAAACACTGAAGTGAATGAGCAATTGTGAGACTCTGGAGACTTGATAGGCAGGTGTGAGTACGTCTTCACTGATGGAAATAGGACCAACACAATTATAATGTATTGACAAGTGTGATTCTGGCATGTAAGATGCTTTCATTAGCAAACCACAGCCATTTAGGCCAAGGCTATTTAGGCTAATCAGACCAAGTGACCAGGAGAAGACCAGTCCAGCCAGAATATATGGTCAGTTATGGTCCTTGAAGAACTACTTCATTAGGACCAAAGAATAACATTTGGTACCACCTGGTTATATAAACAGTTATGGTTCTGAGAATTGTACTATGTCAAATGTGCTCTGTTTTCCACCCACAAGAGGTAATTCTGCTGGAGTTCATTTCAGATTCTTTTTGTAGAAAGATCTTTCCAAGCACATGCAAAACCCCAAGAGCGATGGTATACATCATGTAGACTTAGAAGGACAAACTTGAGGCTACAGGTCTAGTTGGGTTGTTTTCTTGATTGATATACTAAACAACACATCTTTGAAGTCAAGGTGTGACAGATTGCCCCGTATAGTCTCCCTGAAGCAACAATTCAATAGCAGTTCTTAAAAATAGGGCAAGTCTTTTTTAAGATATGAATTTAGACCTTATTTTTACTGTTGGCTACAACTTCTATTCATCAAAGTCTCCTGGTCGCATTGGGAAAGAATCTGATTTATGCTAGAGATGCATTGTGTGATATTTTATGAGGTTGGGTTTTACTTTATAAAAAGGTACTTTTTATACTTTGAGATTAAAACTCATTGAAGTCAGTTCTTAGACAAAGTGTATATATATATATACAGTACAGACCAAAAGTTTGGACACACCTTCTCATTCAAAGAGTTTTCTGTATTTTCATGACTATGAAAATTGTAGATTCACACTGAAGGCATCAAAACTATGAATTAACACACGTGGAATTATATACTTAACAAAAAAGTGTGAAACAGCTGAAAATATGTCTTATATTCTAGGTTCTTCAAAGTAGCCACCTTTTGCTTTGATTACTGCTTTGCACACTCTTGGCATTCTCTTGATGAGCTTCAAGAGGTAGTCACCTGAAATCGTTTTCACTTCACAGGTGTGCCCTGTCAGGTTTAATAAGTGGGATTTCTTGCCTTATAAATGGGGTTGGGACCATGAGTTGTGTTGGGCAGAAGTCAGGTGGATACACAGCTGATAGTCCTACTGAATAGACTGTTAGAATTTGTATTATGACAAGAAAAAAGCAGCTAAGTAAAGAAAAACGAGTGGCCATCATTACTTTTAGAAATGAAGGTCAGTCAGTCCGAAAAATTGGGAAAACTTTGAAAGTGTCCCCAAGTGCAGTCGCAAAAACCATCAAGCGCTACAAAGAAACTGGCTCACATAAGGACCGCCCCAGGAAAGGAAGACCAAGAGTCACCTCTGCTGCGGAGGATAAGTTCATCCGAGTCACCAGCCTCAGAAATCGCAGGTTAACAGCAGCTCAGATTAGAGACCAGGTCAATGCCACACAGAGTTCTAGCAGCAGACACATCTCTACAACAACTGTTAAGAGGAGACTATGTGCAGCAGGCCTTCATGGTAAAATAGCTGCTAGGAAACCACTGCTAAGGACAGGCAACAAGAAGAAACTTGTTTGGGCTAAAGAACACAAGGAATAGACATTAGACCAGTGGAAATCTGTGCTTTGGTCTGATGAGTCCAAATGTGAGATCTTTGGTTCCAACCACCGTGTCTTTGTGCGACGCAGAAAAGGTGAACGGATGGACTCTACATGCCTGGTTCCCACTGTGAAGCATGGAGGAGGAGGTGTGATGGTGTGGGGGTGCTTTGCTGGTGACACTGTTGGGGATTTATTCAAAATTGAAGGCATACTGAACCAGCATGGCTACCACAGCATCTTGCAGCGGCATGCTATTCCATCCGGTTTGCGTTTAGTTGGACCATCATTTATTTATCAACAGGACAATGACCCCAAACACACCTCCAGGCCGTGTAAGGGCTATTTGACCAAGAAGGAGAGTGATGGGGTGCTACGCCAGATGACCTGGCCTCCACAGTCACCAGACCTGAACCCAATCGAGATGGTTTGGGGTGAGCTGGACCGCAGAGTGAAGGCAAAAGGGCCAACAAGTGCTAAGCATCTCTGGGAACTCCATCAAGACTGTTGGAATACCATTTCAGGTGACTACCTCTTGAAGCTCATCAAGAGAATGCCAAGAGTGTGCAAAGCAGTAATCAAAGCAAAAGGTGGCTACTTTGAAGAACCATAGTCATGAAAATACAGAAAACTCTTTGAATGAGAAGGTGTGTCCAAACTTTTGGTCTGTATTGTATATATATATATATATATATATATATATATATATATATAGAGAGAGAGAAAGAAAGAAAGAAAGAAAGAAAGAAAGAAAGAGAGAAGTGAATTTGTTGAAATTTGTCTTCCGTCCAAATCAATTCTACATACATTTGCATATTTTTGGGTTTCTGGGAAAGATAGCTTTCCTTTCAAGAGGAAAAAAAAGCTAAATGTGATACTAGCAGATGTGTATACATTTTTTCCTAGAAATACAGAGAGGCCTTGCAGGCCTACAATACTTCTGACGTGTACTCACATGCTCTCCATAAGGAAAAAAAGTATTCCCCCTGACAGCTCCAACAAAGAAAGAGCTGTCAGGGTAGATGCCATAAAGACTAAGGTGGTTCTCAATGAGGTGGTTTTGGTGCTCCCAGGCCCAGGTAGCTTCAGGGTCTTGTGGCTTAGATCATGTGGAGTATCTGTTTTTATCAGTGGTATGTCCAGGCCACGGAGATGGAGCAGAGAAACACACAGAGGTTAACCCAGAGATGTACGCCAGTGGCTGAAAGATTGCCACCCATGAGTGACCTTGGGCCTCTGGATTGGGGTCATGAGCCAGGATGATTGAAAGCCTGAGGTTGAGAAGTGCCCCAGGAGAGTTGACCCTGGGATACCTGAACTCACTGGGGGTTCATCACATATTGATAACACTCAATATGCTCTTTGCCTAGGCCCCATGGCTTGGCAAGATGAGGAATTTTTATGATAATTTCTGGGCCGTAATGACACACATTCACTTTATTTTATTTTTTTGCTTCACTGTGTGTTCACTTTCCATGTTTGTTTTTCTGACTAGGACCAACCAGAGTGTGGCACCCTAGTGGGCTACCCCCTGAGGTTTAGGGGAGGGGTGGCCATCTGGTTCTTCACCCCCTGTGAACTCTGTGGCTCTTCCCATAGGGGAGAAGCTACACATCAACTGTGGCTCTTGGACAACACCTGGGGTGGCAGCCAGGTTGAAACCAAAGCAAGATGGGCACTTCCTCGACTTTGGGTGAGGATGGCTGCTAGACCCTGACCCTTGCAGGAGCCTTCTGGCCCAGAGAATTGGGGATTGGTTTAAGGGGGACCCTTCTCTTATAGAGAGGGCCTGAGATTGACTACATCCTAGTGCACTCTTTGTGTGGCATGCTGCAAGTTTTGTTTCACGGGGTAAAGAAAGTCAGTTCATTGGACTTTCAATAAGTAGGGAGTTTTCTTTTGGTATGAGACACTCAGTTTTCTTTTACTTTAAGAGAAAACAGTTTGCTCATCTCTTTTCCAGAGGAACAGTATGCAGAGATATTTAGTTTTTAGATGAATGTGGGCCTCAAATCTGGACTTCGGGGACCTGCTACTATCTCAAGAACAGGCCCCTGCCATGAAAGGAGAGCATAACCATTTGACAGGAATTTTGTAAGAATTTGTGTTACATCCAAATTTTTGGTGTTTTAATTCGGGTGAATTTTGGGGAGAGAGAGAAAAGTAATAAAAGAATTTAAAAAAGTGAGAGACAAGAGAGAAAAAAGTCCTAAGAGACCTCAGTGCGTCTTACATAAAATTTCAGGCCAATTGGAACACTTTTGATTTGGGTAGAATTAGAGATGAGCGAATCATTCAAAATTCGTCAAACTTTTCATAAGATTCGTATATTCGACGAATATATCCGTTGAATCTACGTACAACTCATACGTTATTATGTGGCGTTTAGCGAACATTCGTGCACTAATAACGAACATTCAGCTTTAAAAGGTACCCAACTTCTTTGAACACGTACGCATTGCGTACGAAAATGACGGGCTTTGCTGGAGAGGAATGGTGGAGCAGGAGGAACGCTCTGAGTCTGACCTCTGGCTACACATGGATACTGTATCAGCAGATGACAGCAGATCATCCGGCTGAGACTGAGATGAGCGTGCCATCCACTCCACTATGTCATCCACTTTTTCCTCCACTACAATTTTGCGCCTTGGTGGGTTAGTCCGGTGGAACACTGGCCAAGTATTGCGAATGCTACAAGTAGAAACTCAGGCTACAGGTCCTTTGGCACTGCTGCCCCGTGTCACCTTCTCCTTTTTTTAGAGCTCGAGGTCTGGCTGGAACTGGACCCCTTTTGCTTATCCATTCCAGACATTTTTCACTTCACTCTGTGGCCCTGCAGCTGGTCTTTGTCCCTGTCTCTCTCCCTACCTGATTAATTACTAGCCCTGCCACTTGCCCTGCAGTATCCCTGATGTGTAATATGGATTTCCTGAACAATTACACCCCAATTTCAACAACACAGGTCTCAGTGTCTCAGAACTTCACACACAGTGCTTCTGCTCGTCTCAGCAGTCACAGCAGAAGTGATGCGTCACTGGCTTACCGAGCCTGAGCCAATCAGAGCAAGCCCTGCCCACTAGGTCAGGTGACCGCTTTCTTCCCGGGCTTTTGCGCACGAATAATAAACTAACAGTAAAAGTTCGCTAATTACGTGAATTCGTACGCGACAGCTGATAGAGTAACTTATACGTAGCATTAGCGCACAATTTATCGGACAAGTACGTAGCGAATGCGTAGAAAGCCTTAGGAACATTTTCGAATCTTAACGGAGCGAATCATCTAATATTCGGATTCGCTTCGCAGCTGAAAATTTCCAAGATTCAATACGAATCAAACGAATAGATTCGCTCATCTCTAGGTAGAATCGATTTGGACCCAAATCGAATCATTCGACTGATTCAGCTGAATCAAACACAAGTCGAATTTTTGGTGGTTTTATAGTATTAAAATGAGGTCATCATATAAGCCGATAACAATCTATGTTTGTCATAAGACTTCTAAACAGTTTCCAATGATAACCTTCAGAATTGTAAATATAGCTCTGGAGCAAATAATTAATAAATAATGTACTGGATACCCAAAGTGACTCAACTATTTGTGTAGAATATACATATAATTGTTGTCAGGTAACGTGAATTCAAAAGATTTGAGAATGAATAAAGGTATGCAGGCTAAGTGAATAAATATATTTACTAATTGTGATTAAATATATGATAACACAAACAAATCACATCCAGAATAATAAAGTTAATAAACATCATTCACTATCCTAAATATGGGGTTGGAATCCCATCTATCATGCTATAACACATGGCTGTCTACCCCATGACCTACACTGTGGAATCCCAACTTATTGTTAGTGCAGACCACAGTTATTCCCATCAGCCCCTCCTCCAGTGTGCATCACGCATGTCTAAGATCAGCATAATGGGGCATGGGTACTATCTCTAACCCACTACATTACACAGAAAAGTAAATAAAAAAGGACAGAATTAAAGGGGACAGAAACAATCATTACTTAAAAATACCCTTACCATACAACTGTGAAGGTGGACATAGCGTCTACTTTTCAACTGGAGAGACATACTTGAGGGATACCCCTGTATACACAATACCAGAATGGAATGAAGATTTTTTTTTGTATTTCTGTGCACTCAGATCACTCCTGGAAAATTGCATTTATAGCTGAAGATCTGACCTGTAAGTGTTAGATGCTTGAGCTCAGCTTGTGCCTCGCAGCCACGTTTAGTACGTCCAGATGGGGCACAGACAGAACAGGCGTCGGTGTCTCCGCCATTCTGTTATACAACAGAATTAATCTCCTAAGATGTTTCTGTCATTATATTCTGTCTTCAAGCCCATCGCAGATGAGATGGCAAGCTGAAAATACAAGCTTTCCATTTCATTTAATATCTTCTCAAGGCAGATTTCTCCTAATATTACAGCTCCGCTAATCCATCGCTTCCTCTTGGGGAACGTTGATGTAATGACAAGCTCAGCAATTCATCAAAGGCTTCCATAGGATATCCAGCTTGTAATATGCTAATAATCACGCCGTTTAACCCTTCAAGTGCGTCGGGCCTATTTATCTTCGAGTGATGTCAATTTAGGTCCTGTCTAGTTAGGACTCAAGGCGTTGTCTTCTGGGAGATTCAATTCTTCTCCCTTAATGTAAAAGCAGAGACATCCATTTGCTACGTCCCCAGCAGTTATGTACAAATTACACATTAATCATTCCTAAATAACAAGGCACACTCATATATTTCAGACCTCGTTCCACGCCGGACGCAGAACAATGCTTTCCAAAAACGTTCATTTATCTGACTGGCACTGGAACATGCGTCCTTAATTGTTCTAGTCTGTGGTCCTGCACCGTTATATCATCGACTGGAGCCTCTGGTAGACTTGGCGGTGGAGCTCATTCAATTCCTTTCAATGGATTTTCAGTGATCCTTGATCAAACCTCCCGGCTGCACTATTGGACAATGTAAAGAGCAGTCTATAACATTGATGTTGAGTAGTGTTGAGTGCTCGGGAAACCAAGCGAACAATTAAAATCAGATGTACGGTATGTATGAGTGAAGCGGTCGTAATTAAATACATAGTATCTGTATGGAGAATAAGGCTTAAAGAAGTACTCCCACAAAAATGTTTATTCTCTAACCTCTTAGGAAGGTACAGATGTAAACTGTATTGAAGGTAATCTTCTTACCAGTGACTGTATTTGTGAGTTATAACCTCCCTTCTGATCCTCAGCTGTGTCATGTGACCGACACTCTGATCTCCAAATGACACTGGAGAGAAAGTCAGTTCCTTCTCTATTCATTCCTATGAGACTGACATTGAGGCTCCCCTAAGAATAGATGGAGAAACCGGCTTCCTGTGTTATTTGGAAAGTCAGAATGTTGGTCACATGACACAGCTTAGGATCAGAAGGGAGGTTATAACTCACAAATACAGTCACTGAAAATTGTCCGAAAATTACACTCACTACAGTTTACACCATATACCTTCTAACAAGTCAGAGAAGAAAACATTTTTGTGAGAGTGCTTCTTTAGAGGGGTTTCCCGAGATTTTCAACTGATGACCTATCTTTTGGATAGGTCATCAGTATCTGATTGATAGGGGTCCAACACCCGGGACCCCACCGATCAGCTGTTTGAGAAGGCATTGGCATTTACAGCTCACCAAGTACAGCGCCGTACATTGTATAGTGGTCGTGCTTGGTATCGCAGGTCAGCTCCATTCCTACCTTCAATAGGAGTTCTTTGAGCTGCGATACTAGCGGCCATGCATGACGCAATTGACTGTGACATCACATGACCTAAGCTAAGCTGCAAGAAGGGCTACGTGGCGGCTGATGTGAAGCCAGTCATGTGGCTGGACAATGCATGTGCGACCATGCCCGTGCAGAATAATGGTAGTAACTGGAGCAATAATTGTCTACGGGGGGGGGGGGCGGATCAGGATTGAACTAAAGGGCTTTTAGTCCTCAAAGGAAATGCAGTCAAGTAGTCGGGGGGGTTTAGTTTCAGGTTGGAATGGAAGTACAGAGAGCAAAAACGCAAAATGCACAAGGGGGCACAATTATTATTAAAAGCATCAATGGTTATAAATGGAGGTGATCACAAAAGAGCTCATGTGTCATAGTCCACCCATCCAGGTCTTAGACTCCAAAGTAAACAATGAACAGTTTGGTTTAAATTAACTAAAGTATACCCAAGGGTGCCAGATAGTATTGGAATGCTTCATAGTTTTTTGTTACAGTAGACTGTTGTAGGTTGTTTTTGAAACATTTCATGGGGTTGGACAATTCCTTTAAGCAGGGGCGTAACTACCATAGCGGCAGACCATGCGACTGCTATGGTGCCCGGGGCAAGAGGGGGCTCAGTCTTAGTTGGGATCATCTCCTCTTCTACTGGAGGTGAAAACTTGGTCAGGACTCTACCCTCTAAAGGAACAACTTTTAGTAAATGAGGCAGTGGGAAAAATGTCCCAAGGGTAATTGAAAGGGGTTTGGGCAGAAACCCTTCTGTCCTGTGTGGGGGGCCTGGTTTGATCCTTGCTATGGGGCCCTTGCGTACGCCACTGCCTTTAAGTCCATATCCATTTTATTAAAATTCCTGAATTATCCTAATCTGGGTAGGTACTAAATCCTGGGTAACAACCACTAATGGAAGGCATTAAAGTACCCACCTTTCTGTTGACTTATTATCTACATGTGCTTCGTCATGCTGCGTTACCTCTCAGAACCATGCAGATTTATACGCCTTTCAAGTTCGGAGGAAAGCTGTGTGACAATCCCGATGGGCACTGTAATGGCTGCCATTAGAGGTTGTTATATATCATCTGTTATGTGCGTGGGATAACTGGGAAGCTGCTGAACAGAATATTAAAAGACTAGACACAAAAGGACAAATAAGGAACATATATTTTCAGGGTTTTTTATTTGGAGTGAAACGCTCCTTACTATTCCATTATGTAAATGTGCGATGAATCCATTTCTGATCTGTATGTGAAAACACGTCAAAAACTTATGGGAGTTGCATAAAATGAAGAAAAAAGCCCTTGTTTTTGTCCTGATCCTTCAGAATCCATCACTTGAAGGTAGTGGAACGGCATGGCTTCTACACCTAACCCTTGTGCTTCCAGTTCCGTCCTCCCCATAGTTTCGATGCTCGCCAAAACAGCTATAATCTGTGGGGGTATGTGGTGTCCAGCTTCTTGTGCTTCATTAGGTAGCAATGTACGCATCTTAAGGACAAAAATGTTGCAGACAGTGATGTAAATAGAAATGACTGGGCATCAAAAAGTTTTTTTAATTGCCCCCCAAAGCTTCTTCGCAACCCCCTCCTCCCATGCAACTCCCGCTCCTGTGGCTAGTCAAAATCACCCTCTCAGACTAGGACCAGCAGATGCTCCGTCCGGTTCCTACAGGGTCTCTGTACAGTATATAATATCATTTTATAATACTCTTGAGGGGGTCCTGACATTAAAATCATTTTGTCCTCCTCTTGGGAGGACCCCAAAGCAGCAGCTTCCCCTATAGTTACGTCAATGGTTGCAGATATCCAAGGAAAGAAGTTGGGCATGTTGGATTTCATAATGCCCAATCCATTTGCTTTCAAGAAAGGTAAGAAGCTACTAGTGGTGTCTGGCATGGGCATATCCCCATCTACTGTACCATGTACCGAGCATGCATTTGTGTGGGAATGTCAAGAAGAACAGATGTCGGCCAATGAGCATAAGTTTTATAGCTACTTTAAGGGGGTTATGTTATGATTTATGTAAAAAGTGAAAATCAGACATCATATAGTACATGACAATCTCTTTCCAACAAAGCTAGAACCAGCCCTGTACCTCACATGGGTCCAGAGATCTCCCTAGTCATTATTCCAATTGTTTTGATACATTTATTTTAAGCTGGAAGCTCAGGGGAGTGTCCTATTTCAGGAGGTGTGTTCTTTCTCTGAGGTGGATGTATCCTTTCTGCTGAAGCTTTCTCCCTGTAACTGTTGCAGCTTTTAACATTAACATTTTAACATACAGCTGGTGGCAGTTATAGGATGAAACTGAGCATGTGCGTCCACCTCATCAAGGTGGACAGATAAATAAGGAAAAGAGCAAACAGCAGGTGGCGCTGTACAGATAGATTTTATTGAATAACTCACTGGCTATACTAAATTTTTGATTACATGCAATTACAAAAATATTCAGGCCCAGGTGCTGGTTTTAAAAATGCTGAATATTTTTGTCATGGGACAACCCCTTTAAGGCCGGCTCTGGTTACAGCATTTCCCTACAAACGACCATTTTTTGGCTAATAAATTAAAATTGCTGTTTGTACATACTGCATTCAGGAAAGGACTAAACCTTTTTACTGTTTGTATGTTCCAGATAATGGGGCAAAGTTTTTTTGTGTACAAATTGCCCAAAACTGGATGTAACTCCGTAGCCTATAAGTACAATTTCAGTCATTTCCATTGACTCAATAAATTGTAGCCTGTCAACAATAGGACTACACAATACTAAGTGTAATTTGTATGTCACCTAGCAATGTTTTCCACGTCTGATGAATCGCCCTATTTCTGTAATTATTATAGGCTTTTACTTGACGGTGAAAAACCTAAAACCCGAATGCAACAGGATCAAATAGGAAGCCTACACCGATGATGGATAATGCAATTCTGTGTGAGTGAAGAACGCGCTGCCAACAGAAAGCAGATTTTTAATCACAACCAAATGAGAGATTTTTCATTGGTCTCCGGCATATATAATTCATAACTGTTTTATTACAGCCGGAGGCAAAACTAAAAGTTTGATTTTGAAAAAGCCACATGTGAAGGAGGGGGAGGAGGGATATGTTGTGAGCGAATCCAATGTGTCTTGTCAGGGTGATAAAATGCTGTGCCAGGATTAAAATATTTAAAAAAAATATTTGGAAAAAAAAATCTAAAAATGCAACATAGGGACGTATATAGAAATAGTAGCGCCCCAATGCAAATTTCCAATTCTCCTCACTGCTCAGTGAGAGATCCACTCTGGTTCCCCTTGGTAATGCTTCTGATTGGAGAGAGAGGGTCGGATTTGGCTGAATCTAACTCGTATCAAATTTTGAGCAATTTGCTGATCTATAATGGGAACCATCATGACACCGTACAATACGGTATATGCGGCATATATACACGAAACAACGGTCACAAATGCAGTGAGCCCAGGAGATTGGGAGAGGAAAGGATAAGAGAGATAGTAGCAAGAATAATGGTTGTGGTAGTTACTCACTCTGATGCTCCCTTGGGTCATGCAGTGATGGGAAGGCCACATATTTCTTCCCTTCAGGGCACATCCTGGTGCTGGGATTTCTCACTGCACTTTTCTTTCTAGTTTTAGCATAAGCATCCAGAAATAAGGGTGCAGCACTTCTTTCCCACTATGCAACCACAGGGTGGTCCCTAAATACTGCACATTTTTCACAGTTTCTCTTGGTTAATAGTACTACAGGCTTACACGGTGGGATGTAGTATAGTGGGCATATCCGCATTCTGGCTTTATAGGTCTGTTTACGCACCAGAAGACTTGAATCTCCTGAATATGTTTTCTGCAGAGCTTATAAGTTTCTTTTTTAGACAGTTTGTCTCCACAGAGCTTCTACACGCACCTCCTATTGCCACCAGAATGCTTTATAATATTTTCTTGTTTCTCTCCACTTTTTCTCCATATATCTGCTTCTTTGGCTCGTTCACTATCCAAGGCTCTTTATATGCTCACTTCACTGTCTAGATATCCACTGTCTCTACACTGAATACTCTGTTCTTAATCTAAACTCCTCCCTGTCAGGAGAGTGACACAGTTCCACCTAGTGATAGTTGCTACAGCCTATTAACTCTTTCATGCCATAAATTCAGTAAATGTATATATCACATAAAAACAAATTTTTAACCCCTTTGCCGTGAACTACTGCCTTGCAGTGGAGAACTGCACAATGAAATACCCATAGTCTTTCATGTAAGGGAGGACCTTAGAGATTTAACTCACCCTTTACACTTCCTTTGGTTTTAACAAGTACTATCCTCAAGACAAAACTCTCTCCTCTAGGAATCTAAGATGCAACACACCATCTAGTTGAACCCTTCAACCATCTATGGTCACTCAGTCCATGACAGTATCAGCGCCTCTTAAAGGGCCTGGAAAAAGTCTCCTTCTCCACCAACTGACTAGGTGGAATTGAGTTCCAGTTCTATTGGCTGGGTTGCTACCCACTGTTGACTCTGACATTCTGATCTTGTGATCCCGCCGACTACGCCAAGTGTAGTGTGGAGTCCAGCATGACACAACACAAAATTGTATATACATAATATTATATGAAACCACAATGATGAGTGTGCTATGTAAGGTGGAGAACATTACAGATTTACCCCTCTAACTGGTGGCAGAAGACTGCTGGAATGCAGGGGCTATTGAGTGATGTCACCAGTCAGGCCTTTCTTTTTCATTTAGTAATATTGTGCTTTCTAATTCAGACGTCTTCTTCCCCACACATTGTCAACTGGGAATCTTTAGCCTAAAGTCACAGCAACATTGCTGGTCATGACTACCATCTGGAAAGCTGTGGGTGATCAGAAGCAAATTTATCTATTCTGGCCAGACATCATAGTTTAGTGATAGTCAGTTTAAATGCTAATATTCTGACTACTTGCAACCACCACTAGGGGGAGCTCAGTGTACATGGCCATATATAACTATTGCTAATATATCTACGTAGTATCATACCCCTTGAAGGCTTCAGGCAGACATTGCTGGTCATAACTACCATCCAGAAAACTCTAGGAAGGTGATCAGAAGCAAATATAGCTATTCTGGCCAGACATCATAGGCAAGTTTAAATGCTAAAATGCTGACTACTTGAAACCACCACTAGGGGGAGCTCAGTGTACATAGTCATATATAACTATTGCTAATAACTCTACATATTGGAGGCTTCAGGCAGACAATATGGCAGTGAGCAGGGAAAGCAGTTCAGTGCTGGACCCCCTTTCAGAGCAGTTGCCTGGCTTTCCTCTATGCAAATTTCTCCGGTGCAGATAACAAATAACCTGTTTTTTAGCAGTCGCACCAGAATTCTGTTAATTGCATTCCATAAAAGGACGGGAGATCAATTTCTTTCAAGGCAGATAAGTATCAGCTAATTAGAACGTTTTTAAATAGTTTTTTTTTTTTTCATACCCGTCTGTACAATGAATGCGGTAAACATCCTTATCGTGCGAGATATTAAATAAGAGCTTTTGTCTACCTGAGGAAAAACATCTGGTTGTCATAGAAACTTTGAAACAATTACGTCTGTCTCACTTTATTTATACATATATTACTTTTTTACTATTTATACAATGAAAAAAAAAAACACCCTAAGCCGAGGACGCTGACGAGAACTTGCTATTCTTTCCATAGCCTGCAGATTGTATAGAAGGAACTTGGCAATGTGTTGTGCTATAATTTCCCAATTTCCATATTAAACGCTGCCATGAAGATAATTAATGAGAACGAGAATTCAAATCAACATATACAATGAAATCAGAGGTGCAACATCAATGCAAAATTATAATTCTGCGCCTGGGTGCGACTGCTGCCACCGCAACCCCTATAGTTACATACCAGGCTCCATCTCTAATAGTCCCCCTTCCTCACCTAATTGCCTTGCACCCTTGCCTTGTTTCCCTCTGTGGCCTAATATCTTTCTTTATCTTCATCTTTAGACAATAAGACCAAAAATAAGGAAATCTTCCCTTCCTCCCTTCTCAAAGGGGTTGTCTATCTTTTACTAAATTATAGCCATCAATAGCTTATTGGCGGGGGTCAGACACCCCACACCCCCACCCATCATCTGTTCGTGTGTAGCTCCATCTCTGGAAGTCGGCACCAGAACTGTCAACCTTGTAGTGGAGGGAGCACGTTACTACAGCCCTGGAGCTATTAAGGGCTCATGCACACAAACGTATTTTCTTTTCGTGTCTGTTCCATTTTTTTTTTTTGCGGACATTCATTTCGATGGTCAGACACACGAAAAAAAGTTTGGTGGAGAAAGCACGAAAAAAGTTTGGTGGAGACAGCACATCCTTCAGTGAAGTTTTATTCCGGATGCTACGTTTCAACCCAAGAGGCCTTTTTGCTTGAAAAAGGCCTCTTGGGCCGAAATATAGCATCCGGAATAAAACTTCACTGAAGGATGTGCTGTCTCCACCAAACTTTTTTTCGTGTGTCTGATCATCTGATCTTTGTGGGGGAACTCACTATCCCCCCAGGAGACGTGTACCCGCAACCAAGCGTACCTGGCGTGTTATCCTGCTCTAGCTGTTCAGATTAATTTCAAAGGGTCAGCAAAAAAAAAAAGGAAGTTACTCCGGGTATTCCATTCCATTTTATGTCTGTATGTCCATTCTGCAAAAAATAGAACATGTCCTATTATTGTCCGCATTACAGACAAGGATTGGACTGTTCTATTAGGGGACAGCTGTTCTGTTCCGCAAAATACAGAATGTACACGGATGTCATGTCATGTATTTTTTGTGGATCCACGTTTTGTGGACCGCAAAATACTTATGGTCATGTGTATGAGCCCTTAAGTAAATGGGGTCAACCTGCATTGACAAGCTCATTGTCCATTACACAGTTGATGGAGCTGTGAAGTTCTGGTGACTGAGCTAGACCCAAACGGCTGATCGGCGACATTACAGGATGTCAGACTCCCGCCAGTCAGCTGGTGATGGCCTATCATAAGGATAGGCCACCACTTAGTAGATTGTGGACAGCCCCTTTAATTTGGTTATGTTGGAGTTTAAATTGTGAGAATACTGTATGTGCAACCTGTGGAACCTTGTAGGTAAGTGACCCAGTGTCACTTTAAAACAAGTTTCGTAGTGTAATTAGGGATGAATGACAATTACTGGTGGATTTTTAGATAGACATACACTAAAGGGTTTTTTGTGTTCTGAGGACCGGAGATCCATATACTGTTCTTGCACAGGGGCCTCTGTTTTTTTCTGTCTGCCACCAGGATGAGCACTCAAAATAAATTTCTCTGATGGACCCAATTCAATACTGTGGTGAAATATGCCTGAAGAGAAAGAAGGACCCATATCTTCCAGACAGGTGATCAAGGCTTGAAGTGGTAGTCGAGAAAGAAGACCACCCTATCATTAGAGGAACATGTGAATTCTAGAGTATCTATCAGCTACATCCTCCTTCTTCATCTCCAGTTTTCTAAAACTCAACATTGAGAAAACTGATTTCTAAATCTTCCCCCCCATCTCACTTGGCCCCTCACCTCTCACTCACAGCTAATGGGTCCACATTTTTCCTAGTCTCACAAGTCTGCTACCTTGGCATAATAATTGTACCTTGTCCTTCAAGCCACCCCTGCCATGTTCAACTCCAATACACTGAGCGTATTGACTCTTTCCTTAACCCTCAGTGAACAGCAATTCCAATGTGTGCTCGTATCATCTCCCACCTAGACCACTGCAACATCCTTTTCTGTGTCCTCCTCTCTAACACTTTCACTCCATCCTTAATCCACCTCTTCCCTCATTTCTCCTCCTCCTCGCTCCTCTACCAATCCCTTCACTAGCTCCTAATTGCCAAACATATTCATAATCTGTTCCCTCCATACATCTCTGACCTATTTTCCTGATACGTCACGTCCTACTTTGCTTTGATACAAGACCTCCTTCTTCGTTAGCACCTCACACAATCCTCTCCAAGCAGTGGTGTACATAGAGAAGTAAGGGCCCCATAGCTAGGATCAAGCCAGGCCCCCACAGAAGGGTTTCCGCCTAAACCCCTTTCAATGACCCTTGGGCCATTTTTCCACTGCCTCATTTGCTAAAAGTTGTTTCTTTAGAGGTTAGAGTCTTGAGCAAGATTTCACCACCAGCAGAAGAGGAGATAATTCCAACTAAGACTGGGCCCCCTCTTGCCCTGGGCCCCATAGCAGTCACATGGTCTGCCGCTATGGTAGTTATGCCTCTGTCTCCAAGATTTATCATGTTCATCCCCCATACTCTAGAACTTAGCACGTCAAACTCTCCTCCACATCCAAACTTTCAAAAGAAACCTGAAAACCAACTTCTTGGGGAAAATCAACAACCTCCAATAACCCTGCTACCACTACATTGGAATCTGAGCAGCTTCTACCCTCACCTACCGTTTCCTTCCATTGTTGATTGTAAGCCTTCATGTAAGGGATCTTCTCTCTCTTCATTACATTATATCATGTATGTAACCCTCATATGTATGGCCTCCTGGAATTAATAAAAGAGAAGAAGCTGTCCAAGGTCCTGAAAACGTTTCTAGCACCACGTGAGATACCCTCATAAGTTATTCTCCCTCCAGCATTCAGCTTATGTGTTCTGAACAGCTCTGCTCATCTACTTATATCAGCCTTTTAAGCTGATTTATACGTCTACAGTAAATTAAACTTACCTCGGCTGCTTATTTTCTGACCGCCGAATGAATAAAATGTCAAAAGGTCTTTTTTAGCAAACACGTGCGTCTGGCTGGGAGAATTTCTGCGTTGTGCGAGAGATGCAGACAGACCTTGCCAGACAAATACACCGCAGCTGTCAGGATTGTGATGATGAATGAGAATTTACCAAGTCAGGTATTCCGCGCTCACCGTGTGAGGAGAATGCAGGGCAGCGAGCGGATGGCCTAAGAATAGAAAATACAGTCCCCCCACTTAAACTGCAGCACATTCTCCTGGCTAAAAACCTCTGTGAGGTGTTAACATAAAACAACATGCAATTTATCTCCATGTGAACAGAATAAGAAACTGTTCAAAAGCCAAAAAGAGAATATATTTGGAACATGAGGTGAGGTGAGGAGGACATAGAAAGAAAAACATGCAATTGTGAGTTAAAAGGTAGTATTTGGTGCTGCTCGGCTCCATTAAAGGGGTTGTCCTGTCTTGGCTTTTTATGACGAAGATGGGAATAACCTCAGTAAGTACCTGCCTGGGGTGGCCAGAGTTTTTGCAGACATTCAAACTGCCAGTGATCGCTTAGGCTCCTGAGACCCTGTGGTACTTAAAGAAGAACTCCCGCAAACATTTTTATTCCATGTCCTGCTAGAAATGTACATGATGTAATCTGTAGTGAATGTCATTTTCTTACCAGTGTCTGTATTTGTGAGTTATGTCTCCCTGATGTTTCTCATCTGTGTCATGTGACCAGCAATCAGACTCACCAGATAACACAGCATCTTATGTGTGGACAGGAAGTCTATTTCTCTATGTATTCCTATGGGAGCCTCACTTTCAGTCTCATAAGAATGAATAGAGCAGTGACTGGCTTCCTCTCCTGGGTCAGTTGGAGGTCAGGAAGTTGGTCACATGACCCAGCTACAATAAGAAGAGAGGGGATAACTCATAAATACAGTCTCTGATAAGAAGAGTACATTCACTACAGATTATATCATGCACCTTTCTAACAGGTCAGAGAATAAAATTTTTTGTGGGAGTTCTTCTTTAAGGTACCTTCCCCTGTGAGAGGTTAGGTTTTCTAGTGTTTTACTATCGTGTACTGTTCAGTTGTCTGAACGTGTACTGACTTTCTGTCTGTTTACTGGATTCCAATGCTCAGCTACCTGGCCTGACTTATGCCTGACCACTGTATTGATCTTGATCTGCCTGCCTTGACCTCAGACCAATTACTGTATTGCATGTACTCTGCTGCCCTGACCTTGGCTTGTCCCTGACTAGATTTGGCCTGACCTCTCGATGCCTTCCTGGTGTCTCTGACCCCCATGGGTCAGCTGTCAATCATAAAGAGACTACTCTAGGAAGTAGCCTGGTGGTTCCCCTGCAGCATCCAGATCCTGATACAGAGGTTAGAAGGTGAATACCAGGTGACTGTCAGGATAATACCCTTATGCCCCTTTCACACGAGCGGGAGACTCGCATGTCTCCCGCAACGCATCTACAGGGCTGGACTCGGCACTGACAGGGATCGCAGAGCATTATATGTGATCCCTGTCAGTGCCGAGTCCAGCCCTGTAGATGCGTTGCGGGAGACATGCGAGTCTCCCGCTCGTGTGAAAGGGGCATTAGGAGTAGCCTCAAGTCAAATCCATTGGTTGACACAGTGGTTCCTGCCTTGAGAGCACTGGCAAAATAAGTTAATGTTTACCATAAAACAAATCTTTAAAGGAGAGTCTTGTTAATATGGATACGCCGTTAATGTGGTGTGCCAGCACCTCTACTTTGCGAAGTATGGAAGGGGCATACCCCTTTTGGTGAATCTGGCTTAGATTGAAAACGTCAGGTGGGACCTTTATAAAAAAATAAAAAAACCCACCTACACCGACTTCATAGATATGGCGCTCAGTCTGAACACCATATTTTTCAGTGTATAATTATCCTAATAATTCTCCTACATACATTTTTTAAAATCGTATTTCTCTTTATACTGTAGATGATACAACTATCTGCCTGAAGCCACCACTAGGGGGACCTGATTGCATAGGCATTTATACAGCTACTGTTAAACTCAATAGAAGAAATAAAAATCTCCATGCACAGAGCTCCCCCTAATTGCAGCTGCTGGAAAATGTTTTAACTCTATATTAGAAAACAGGAGAAGGAGTTCAGCGCTGGCCAACCTCTCACCATAGCCTACATGGACTTTAGTCAAAATTAAAGGGCACCTGTCACCTCTCCTGACATGTCAGTTTTGGTATCTACCATGGTATCTACCAGTTTTGGTATTCTTCATGTAATAACAATGCTGGAAAATGTTTTCATCTTTTTTTTTTAACTCCATCTTGTGCCATTCCTCTATTAAACCTACTAGAAGTTTATGAAGGAATTGCCTTCAGTCGGTATTAAAGCTCCATCTGGGTGTTAGCAGTTGGGGCATGTCCCTGCACAGTTGGATACTATCCAATCAGTACCGAACTGTGCAGCCCCCCCCCCCCCAAATAACACCCATCTGGACCTTCATTGCAGACAGTTGGCAGTTCATTCATACAGTTCTAGTAGGAATAATATAGAAATGGCACAAAATAGTTATATGAAAAGATGCACCTGAATTAGTTTTACATGGGGGATGCGTCACGAATGGGGACGCATCCTTTTTAAGACCGAGCACTACCGTCAGTGGCTGCAGCACCGTGTCACTGAACGTGGCGAGAGCTAAAGTAACCAGATTCACCACCAGAAGTGCACCACCAATGAGGCCAGGTGAGGCGATTGCCTCAGGCTGCAACAGGTTGGGGCAAGAGGGGGCTGCGGAAGGCCATGGGCAATGAGCGCTTTCATTGTGGCAAAGGGGTTAGGTTAAGAAATTGACATGGGGTGGGCAGGGGTGGGTGCGCCGTTTTAGTTTTCGCCTCAGGCAGCAGAAAGGCTAGGTGCACCCCTGGCTACCACTACACAATGTTCAGAGCTGTGCCTGGTCCTGATGATGATCGGTGGTGGTGTCAGGAGTTGGACTCCCACTAATCTGATATTGATGATCTACCCAAGGATAAATCCTCTAAATATATGTGTATATGTATATTTGATGGTCACCTTTAAAGGGTTTCTGTCACCAGAAATCACCCTATTAAACCAAGTGTCATTTGCAATGAGCAAATGACACTTGATGACAGTAATGTTAGTGTCATATTTCTCTGTCCACCAGTTTAGACAAAAAATAGGTTTTTATAATATGCAAATGACCTCCCCTAGGTGCAGTAGGCGTGAACCTGCACCTAGGAGAGGCCGTAATAACGCCTCTTACCACGCCTCCGTAGCGATGATTGACAGGGCCGGGCAGCCAGCTCTTTCGGCTCCCGACCCTGTACGATCCCGAAATCCCGCGCCTGCGCACTGCCGTAGTACATCCGCGCACGAAGGAGCCGGGACCCGGGCGGCCGTCGGCTCTCAGCGCGCGTGCGCGGATGTACTACGGCAGTGCGCAGGCGCGGGATTTCGGGATCGTACAGGGCCGGGAGCCGAAAGAGCTGGCTGCCCGGCCCTGTCAATCATCGCTACGGAGGCGTGGTAAGAGGCGTTATTACGGCCTCTCCTAGGTGCAGGTTCACGCCTACTGCACCTAGGGGAGGTCATTTGCATATTATAAAAACCTATTTTTTGTCTAAACTGGTGGACAGAGAAATATGACACTAACATTACTGTCATCAAGTGTCATTTGCTCATTGCAAATGACACTTGGTTTAATAGGGTGATTTCTGGTGACAGAAACCCTTTAAGTAGTCACTATCTGCTCTGCATTCAGCTGATCTCAGGAGGCTTCCCCGATCTGACATGGACCAGCTACCCCGAGGATAGTCATCAATATTAAAGTCCTGGAAATGGACTGAGGGAGTAATAGGACTCCTGGTATGTGCTGCTCTACTGACGTTGGTGCCACTATATAAAAAATGATTAATAACCAGCAAGCTGGTAACTTTTTCATGGATAAATCATGAAGATAACCTGGACCTCCACCTACCGGGACGGAAAAATGAATTTCAAGCCGTTTTTTTTTTAATGCTGCTCATAATGGTTTATGAATCCCGACATCTCGGTGCATGAAAAACAGCCGCAGAGAGGGAGAGATGTGGCTTTAGGGGGAAGTATCTGCAGCGAGAAGGATGAGGTGTACTGGGAGATGCCTTCAGCAGCAGAGGTGATCATTATAGTTGGTATAAACAGCAGGGGTTTCGTTTTAGTGGGTCACTAGAGTGCTATTGAGAAGAAAGGAATGGCGTTTTCTTTAATTAGGCATTAAAAGGATGACTTGCCGAGAGCGCCTACAACTTTAAAATGATCTCCTGCTGGAGCGGCCCGGGAACGGTGATGTAACAGATAATCAATATCAGTGGATGAAAAGGAGCCGAACGCACGGAATATCTATATCATGAATCATGTATCAATGGGTCATATTTTCTATACAATACTGAACAATCTGTCTAGCGCCGGCTTCTCCCCGGTTCCTGTATTGTAAGCCGTCTTTCCCGAGGTAAGAATTCTTCACGCCCGACACGTCCTCGCTCTATGGGTTATTAGCATTTCAAAATGTATCAGATGCACTTTGCTCGGAGGAATTTCAAGTGGTCTTAACCCCTTACTATAGGATTCCTCCAAGTGTCTCAGACATATTTAAGGTGGCTCCAACATTACATTTCTAATAGAAGATGAACATCTAAGACAGTAGGACAAGCCCATGTTTAGGTACTTTGGCTGGGCGGGTGAGGTCGGGGTAATGCTGACCGTACATATTAATATTGGCCAAAGCCACCAATTTTGGATTTCAACTTGCCCAATCCTTAATTTTCTTAGGGAAGATAAGCCACTGCCAGATGTGCTTGTGCAGTACCCCAGACCTGGGGGTATTTTTTGTCATTTATGCCATGTTTTTTCCATGCAGATGCGGTATGGTTGGCAAAGGTTGGCAGGGACAGGGTTAAACACCCTGTTCCTCCCCTCTTGGTAGGAGTGTTATGGTCCTACTTCCTGTCTGAGAGATTGGGAGAGATAGGAAGCACTTGCCAGAGCTCCTGCACCAAGGGCCCTTAACAAGTGCTCCTCAGAGACCTTTACTCTAGAGAGAGATTCTCAGAATCAAGAATCAAAGTGATAGCGTGCAGAGTGAACAGAAACCACAGCTTTACAGATCCTGCTGCAGGTGAGGGACTATGGCTCAGACACCCATCACCTAGACCTCTTCCAGGCCAGTCTAACTCCAGCTCTATACCACATAGTGAACACTCATTTCCACAAGTACCTGCAAGTGTTGTTTAATTGCTACCTAACCAACCACCATACCTCACCTGGCGACCAAAACTGAACTTTGTACCTACTACTACTGGATGTGCCACAAGTTTTTTTTTGTACTAAGTAAAGAGAGACTTTACTATACTTTTACTTCTATCTTCGTTAGTCAAAGTACCTTTCCACTGCACTAATCCCCAGGGTGCAAGAGCCTGATGGAGTACACCGTGACACACCTCATCAGGACCACTACCACTCCCATCCTCTACATGGCTCCTCAAGGGCTTCCTAAACTTGACACTATCATACTCTCAGTTCAGAACACATGCATGCTCAGCCGAACCCAGGATGCATGTCTATAGTGAGTCAGAAGGAATGGCTGTCGTTCGGCCTAAGTACTCTTCAATGTGGTTACTGAATCCCGCAAGCCTTGCCCCTATGATCACTATTTTATATCACATATCCCAAATTCTTAGACAATCCAGATATATTTACACTTTCATACATATTTCATGACCCTTTAATTGAAGTGAAGCTCTAGTCTTAGCCTGGTTGCTGCTAATGCTGCATAGACATCTTTGAGAAGGAGCTCAAGATATTGGATTTCTGCTTAAATTGAATCTCCTCCTTTTATCATCACTTTTCAGCCTGGAATTTGAGCTGATTAATTGCAGGATGTAATGAGCTTGTATTTCGGGCATGGTTGAGGATGCACTACTTCAAAAGATCATAATGTGCACAGAGCTAAGTGATACGATTTTGACTACTGCAGTCACCACTAGGTGGAGCTTAGCGGTTTATTGTATACTGTCAATACATCGAGTTCAATTGCCAAATCGTATGCAGTGTACTTTTCAGCTCCCTCTAGTGGTGGCTGTTGGTAGCCACAATTTTATCATTTTACTCTAGGCTTGACGTGACTGTCAGAAGGATCCAGGTGGATTTTTTTATAAGAGATTTCATGTTGTCAATGTAATGCACAGCTTTTAGGGTTTTGAAATGCCTTCCAGTCTTGTAGGTTATCTATTCACTATGGCTTACAACAATTTTAATGATAATTCTTATGGATGGCATTGTCTGCTATTGCAGCTTTACCGCAGCTGACTTGCAATGCCAAACACCCCCTAAGGACAAAGACGGCGCTGTTTATTCTCATGTCAGGCAAAATTTCCCACAACAGTGTCATTTTAAGTGTTAATATTGCGTATGGGATGTCAGTTACTAAATGACAATATGGTGGCAAATGATACGAGCGATACTTTTTGGCAGAATGATTCTCAGTGAAAAAAAAAAAATCCTTAAGAATTGTCTGGAACATGACAGCTCAGAGCAGACAGCGTGTCACCCTGACATAGCTCCAGACTCCGTGCCATAGGAATCACAAGCTGCTTATATCAGGCGCTAATTTCTTCTTGTGCTTTCCTCATGTTCACTTATTAATGGGGACGGGGAGTTGTCAGGAATTCTAAACAAATTCCCAGTGATAATGTCCAACCGGCATCGGCACTAATTACCTGCAGTTACTGCAGCCAGAGGTGCACAAATAGTGTTCAAGCAGTCAATTAACTACGCAGAAGCAGAAGGAGCCTTCTGACAAAATAACAAGTGTGCGCATCCATGTATGCCGGAAATGTCTCCCAACATGGTGCCAGCGGTGGTCGTCAGGGATGGTGCCAGACACAGACTGAGGCATCAAATGTTTCACTCTGCACCATAGGAGGTTAATGGGGTTTTAGAGAATTAAAGAAGCAGCAAGATAGATATATAGATATTAAATATATAATATGATAGAGAAATATAAGATAGATGGATAGATGGATAGATAGATAGATAGATAGATAGATAGATAGATAATAGATGTAAAGATAAACATAAGATAGATAAGATAGATAGATACAGATAGCTAGATAGATATGAAACAGATATAGATAGATAGATAGATAGATAGATAGATAGATAGATAGATAGATAGATAGATAGATATGAGATAGATAAAGAAACATAGATAATAGATGGAAAGATAGACATAAGATGGATGGATAGATAGATAGATAGATAATAGAGAGATATGCAATTAGATAGATAAATATGAGATTAGATACATATAATATGATACATAGGTAGATATAAGATACTGTAGATAGATAGATATTAGATACAGATAGATAGACAGATATCTAAATAGATACGAGACAGATATAGATAAATAGATAGATAGATAGATAGATAGATAAATAGATAGATAGATAAATAGATAGATAGGAGGTAGGTAGATATAATATAGATAGATAGATAGATAGATAGATAGATAGGAGGTAGGTAGATATAATATAGAAAGATAGATAGATAGATAATAGATATTTTGCTTTTATTAAGTCTTTTCACTATATTCTTTATATTCTATTATACAAACGTCCCCCGTTGTATGCCACCACTAGGTGGAGCTGTTTAGAGAGCGCTCAGCCATCTGGCAGTACACTAGATTATTGTGGAATTACATAGACACTGAATAAAATGTTATATTTCTTCATCTTAAACTGGCAGTTACAGAGCGATATACTCTGGTAATATACAGACTTCTACAAATCTGACAATTATATTTTTTATCACTATGTATACATAAAATCTTAGACTCTGGGACCTAAAATCAGCTCGTCTTGGAACAGCCTATCTTTGTTGCCATCTTATTTCATTCCCTCTCATTTTTCAGACACCAAGATGTTGGCTGCTCCCTCTGTTTTCCATTCACCGCGCACAAGTCATCCCTAGAATGCCAGGTGCAGTCATTTATATTCTGCTGGAGACAACACTGGGGCAGCTCTGAATGGGAAGAAGCTTTTATGTTAATCCAGTGTTTCTGAGCTTCTCTCTGGACTTTCATCTTCAACTCCCATCACTTCCCAGTTGGAAGACTTCAGGACCCCACTCTCTAGAAGGACTATGTCATATTTGCACTAGCTAAGTGTTTGTAGGTATCCATAGATCAGAAAGTACAGCAGGTAAGAAACAAAAGCTGAAATAAAAAAGTTGGAATTCTACAGGGTTAATATTACGTCCTGAATCAAAGTTCTGATCTATCTATCTATCTATCTATCTATCTATCTATCTATCTATCTATATTATCTATTTATGTATTAAAAATGAGAAGAGACTCTATACAGTGCATTTACTTTGTGGTTCCGGATGCAAGAAAGACGTGTGGAAAACGCAAGTAATGAACATGAAAATCAATGGAAGAACTCCAGCATCCGATAAAGACAGTGGAGACTTTATTATACGTCTTTAACACCAAACAATGAACATCAAGAACACTTGAACACCTACTCGTGTCGGGTCTGACAATAGTGACTCTTACTGTCATGAGTATCTATCTAATATCTATCTATCTCATATTATATCTCATATTAGATCACCCAACCCTTTAAAGGCTCTTTTCATGCTGGCCCAGATTTATAAATGTCATTGCATCTAGACTTTGTCATGAATTGCGCCAAACATTCGCGCAATTTGTAATATCTAATATGAGAGAAAGTAACTCTGCCAAGCTCAACAAGGGGGAGTACTTATTTTGAGCTAAAAATAATTTTTTCAATTGGTCTTTATTAACAATATGGAGTCCTTTACTCTGTACAGAGCTGAGATGCTCTACTAGCAGCCTATGGATTTTCTGTCTTTTCCGTCATCTGGGAAGCTGAAGGACTCCTTATCTCTGCTTTCTGATATTATAAACACTCATTATAGCTCAGTTCTTATCTTAGTGATAAGAATGTGGCTTAAATAAATGTTTATGACCTTTCAGTAGTTTAGAGATAAAGTTTATTAGATGACCAGCACAAAGTGAAAGTACTATTCACACGGTTAGACAAACATTTAAACCTTTGTGACAGAACGGCTCAATATTTTTAATAAAGACCAATTGAAATTATGGTTTTAGCCAAAAATGGGTAAAATGCAATTATAAACAAAATTTTGCTCCAAAGGTTTACATAGCCTTTAACACAAAATGGGCATGGCTCAGCAGGAAAGGAGATGCAACAAAATTGTGCCACAGTTCTGACCTAAGATTCGGTCATAAAGCAAGGCAACTAATAGTTGATATTAAGTTAAAGAGGAGCTGTCATGGGATAATGGGTTACAAACTGGCATGCTTACCAGATAGGATGGCCCCTACAGATGCCAGCACTTTTTTAAAAAAAAATACCCCTCCGTTCCGGCATTGTGTCCCCCAGTGGTTTTGGCCCCTTATATGTTCATTTCGAGTATCGGTACTGGGAGGAGGAGAGGCCAGGGTTTCTCCGTGGGCATCTCCTTCACTCTGGCTGTAGCGTTTTCTGCTGTGATTGGACCATGCTACAGCCAGGGAGAAGGAGACGCCCATTGTGTAACCCGGCTGTCTCCTTCTCCCTGAACCGATACTCTAAGTTAAAGAAGAACTCCCGCAAAAATGTTTATTCTCTGACCTGTTAGAAAGGTGCATGATATAATCTGTAGTGAATGCAATCTTCTCATCAGAGACTGTAATTCTGAGTTATCCCCTCTCTTCTTATTGTAGCTGGGTCATGTGACCAACTCCCTGACCTCCAACTGACCCAGGACAGGAAGCCAGTCACTGCTCTATTCATTCCTATGAGACTGAAAGTGAGGCTCCCATAGGAATGCATAGAGAATTAGACTTCCTGTCCACACATAAGATGATGTGTGAGTTGGTGAGTCTGATTGCTGGTCACATGACACAGATGAGAAACATCAGGGAGATATAACTCACAAATACAGACACTGGTAAGAAAATGACATTCACTACAAATTACATCATGTACCTTTCTAGCAGGACATGGAGTAAAATTTTTTCTTTAACATATCAGGCACCAAAAACAGTGATGGACATAAACTCATAAAAGGTCCTCTTTAAAGTGTCTAGAACACATATCATCCAGCCTGACCCCCTGTAATAAATCAGGTCTATATCTAGTATATCTAGTATATCTGCCCCATTACGTCTTGAACTTCTGTTTACCATATACTCCATTAAAGCTCTTAGCACTTCCCTGAAATGGATCTCCATTGGAGGTGGCATCTGTCCTCCATTGCATCCCATGTTAAAAAAATTACTCGGACAGTATTCTTTTACCGAACACCTTTGTATGGAATAACACAGTCCATACATCTCCCATATCCCATGGGAGAAGAAGACTCTTTTGGCATATGTCAATGCAAAAGGTTAAGCGGATTCACCAGGAGCTTCTTGAGGGTCAAGCTGCTCTACCAGAAGCAAACCATGAACAATAGCGGTATTGTTTTTGGAAAAAGTCAGACCATTTTTCAAATGTTAGTATCTGCTTGCTAATTGTTTCATATTGAGTAGATATCATAAAATCAGTAATTCGTTTCACTCCTTGTGAACCTGTTACTTAATGACCAGAACTCCATATCATGTCTGGTACTGCAAGAGAGGCAGGAAGGAGAAGAAGACATTGAACGGGCCTACGTCTAATGAGCTATAAAGTAACATTCTCGCTCTTATTGTGTGCTCCCGGCGAGAGATGATATACAAAATATACGCCAGGACAAGGAAAGGTGAGAGGACACATAACACAGTAATTGTTTTAAGCTTGAGCTTACTAAAATTCCAGACGAGTTGACCTTTTCCGAAGGTCGGTCTCAACTCTTTCAAGCAGAAGTGCTTTCATTGAAGTTTAATTCTAAGCACAGTTTAGATATTTCTACAACAAGACTCAAAGGTACCGCGTAAAACAATGAAGTAAGGAAGCATTCAGGCAAAAGGATCAGAAGATGTGCGCTTCTCATGAGGACTCTGGAAGCTGAGATGATGAAAAGGAGACAAATCTAAAAATGATGAACTGGCGAGCCAGCCAGGATAATGAGGATGTCACCACAGGGATGTTTGAGGGACAAGATAAATAGTGATGACAAGGCCACGAGGTATAAAGTCCTTGTCACTGGCATTTCTATCTATTTTACTGCTATGACTTTTCATGACTGTTGTGGTATTGATATGTATTATAAGGTCAGCTTTAAGCCACAACTATGTACCGCAAAGTTTCCTAAGTTTTCCTTAAAGGGGTGATCCCACGACTAAAGTAAAAAATGAATATCAGACATCATATAGCACATGACAACCTCTTTTTAACAAAGCTAGAACCAGCCCTGTACCTCACATGGATCTAGAGGTCTCCGCATTCATTGCTCTGCTAGATTTATATCAACCTGACAGCTCAAGGGGAGTGTCTTTTCTGCGGCTGCTAAGGGGGCGTGTCTCAGCTCTCCCTATCACAGCTCAGGGGGCGTGTCTTAGCTCTCCCTATCACAGCTCAGGGGGCGTGTCCATGCTCTCCCTATCACAACTCAGGAGGCGTGTCCATGCTCTCCCTATCACAACTCAGGGGGCGTGTCCATGCTCTCCCTATCACAGCTCAGGAGGCAGTAGAAGGATGAAACTGAGCATGTGCGGCCTTCTCAGTGAGCAGGTAAAAAAAAAAGAACAAAACAAACAGCAGGTGGCGCTATACAGATACATTTTATTGAATAACTTAGTGGCTATGCTAAATTTTTGATTACATGCAATTACAAAAGTATTCAGATCCAGGTGCTGGAACTGTAGAATATTTTTCATGGGACAATCCCTTTAAGAATTCAAATGTTTTCAGTAAACGAGGAACAATTCCACAAGTCGTCTTTATCACAGACCGTCTTTGGAGATAATAATCATGTTGCTTTTGCTGCTTCCTTGAACAATTTCAGATCGAACAATTCCCAAAGTCCGTTCATTTACTGGATACAGGAATGCACCTTTAATCGCCGTCCTGCAAAATTAAAGGAAATTATTTTGTATCTGCTTTTCGAAAACTCAGCAGCAAAAACCATGACTAAGGAGAAGTCATTTTATTGTCCAGGCAAAAAGTACAAGTAGATAGAACCTGCTGTTTCACCTGAGACGACTATAGGGATTCCAGATTCTAATAAATATCAGCTGAGGCTAGTTTCACACATACTATTTCTGTGACTAATACTAGCAATTCAAAGGGTATTCAAATCTAGCATTGTCTTAAACCCCCTTGATAAAATGTTACTTTTATTAAATCATTAAAATATAAACATAAACAAACAAAAACATCTCATGTACATAAAAATATATTAGCACAATGTAATGATAGGTCACCACACTTTAGTGGCGGATGCACAGCTAACGTAGGTGGGATCTGGTACTGTCCTGTACTGTTGCTGATTCAATAATTGGTGTCTCTTTTGGCTATCCCTGCCTACAGGCAGAGGACCTGCCCCGACATGGGTGACCCCACCCCACAGATCCTGATTCAATTAGGTTCGGTAGAAGATCTGGTCGCGACCACTTCCTCTCTCCCTGTGGTGTCCCTTTGGGCTATCCCTGCCTACAGGCAAAGGACCCACCCTGAGAGGGGCGACCCCACCTTACAGAACCTGATTCAATCAGGTTCTATAGAATGTCTGGTCAGGACCACTCCCTGTGGTGTCCCTTTTGGCTATCCCCGCCTACAGGGAGAGGAACTGTCCCAACAGGGGCCACTCCACCCCACAGAACCTGATTCAATTAGGTTCTGTAGAAGATCTGGGTGGGACCGCCTCCTCTCTCCCTGTGGTGTCCTTTTTGGCTATCCCTGCCTACAGGCAGAGGGCCGCTCCGTTATGGGCGATCCCTCCTCACAGAACCTGATTCAGTGAGGCTCTATAGAAGGTCTGGTCAGGACCACTCCCTGTGCTGTCCCTTTTGGCTATCCCCTCCTACAGGCAGAGGACCTGCCCCGACAGGGACGACCCCACCCCACAGAACCTGATGCAATTGGGTTCTGTAGAAGATCTGGGTGAGACCACCTCCTCTCTCCCTGTGGTGTCCCTTTTGGCTATCCCTGCGTACAGGCAGAGGACCGCTCCGTTATGGGCGATCCCTCCTCACAGAACCTGATTCAGTGTGGTTCTATAGAAGGTCTGGTCAGGACCACTCCCTGTGCTGTCCCTTTTGGCAATCCCTTCCTACAGGCAGAGGACCTGCCCTGACAGGGACGACGCCACCCCACAGAACCTGATGCAATTAGGTTCTGTAGAAGATCTGGTTGGGTCCACCTCGTCTCTCCCTGTGGTGTCCATTTTGGCAATTCCTGCCTACAGGCAGAGGACCCGCACTCGCATTGATGACCCCACCTGTTGGTGGCCAAGCCCTTGATGGCATCCTGTAGTGACCCTAATCTCTTCTAGAATACAAAAGGTCCTGATGCGCCCATTTCTCTTACAAAAGGCTGGTTCATCAGGGGACAGAATGGATATAAAAAAGGGTACTGGATGGTACCATTATCCTTTTCATGGTACCCTTTTTCATATCCATTCTGTCCCCTTAAGAACCAGACTGTGTATGTGAGACACATGACCTTCTCACATGCCCACACTGACGAACCAGGGTGGTGTCTCTGTCTATTCATCTACCAACTGATTTTAACCCGAGGTCCATCCCCATGGGTAGCACATGAACTTACGCCCCATACACTTCTGCTGCTCATATATAGTGATCCCTCAAGATACCATGGCCTCAGGATACAATATTATCCACATACAACGGTCTTTTCTGACCCATCGTAAGTTGAAACCAGACTCAACATACAATGTCTCAGACTCAGATCCAACCAATCAAGGTCACTTCTCTGGTAAAATAGCTGCAGTAGTTGCTAATTATCAGCTATTCCTGACTGTTATATGTAAGGACGTGTTTTATCTGTCTTAGTTATGTGCTTATTCTTCTTAAATCTTCATTTTCTCTTATATTGGATGACCTTTTTGGGGTTGTGAAACCGATTACTCAAGTTACAATGGTTTCAACATACAATGGTCGTCCTGGAACCAATTAATATTGTAACTTGAGGGACCACTGTACTGTCTTGGCTAACCAGCCGTCCCAATGTGTATATGTTCCCCCTTTATATAACATCAAACATGCAAACAGTTAAATGCAAACACATTCCCAAAATACAGCTGGTGATTTGAATAAACTGCACTCCCCCTGGTGGACAAACTGGGCTAATGCACCTCCAATTCCTTACACGTGGATGAATAATTAAGCAGATTATTATTATTATTATTATTTATTATTAAAGCGCCATTCATTCCACAGCGCTGTACATGTTGAAAGGGGTTTACATACATAGTCTAGACAATTGCTCTAGGACAAACAAGTTACAGACTGGTACAGAAGGAGAGAGGGCCCTGCCCGTGAAGGCTTACAATCTATGCGGTATGTGAGGACACAGTAGGTGAGGGTAAAGCTGGTCATGGCAGTGTAGCAGAAGCAGGGTCACAGGTTGTAGGCTTGTCTGAAGAGGTGGGTTTTCAGATTTCTTTTGAAGGATTCCACTGTAGGTGAGAGTCTGATATGACTGGATATAAGTTAGGGCCCCTAAGCAGATATAAGTTAGGGCCCCTAAGGACAATATAAGTGGTGATTTTTACTATTTTCTCACCTGAGCTCAGACGCAACCACTGGTCGAGCAGTGCACAGTATATATACTGGTCTGACAGGTCTGGGTTCAGGGTCCAGTTTAGTTATTTAGGATGAGATCACAAAACAAATACAAGTCAATGTTGAAACCTTCACTGGTACCCAAGGATAATACTGCTTATTTGTGCAATGTCAGCTTTCAGGCCCCAACCATGGATATGTATAGGCACAGGGGTCTATACACTAAGATAATAACTCTCCATATTATTAGAAACCCAAGGAATAATCATCTTGCACTGATCAAAATCCAAGAAACTATAAAAAATTAGCTTGAAGGAACCAATGTGATTGGTTGGTTTGGCTATAGCCTTTTTGTAGGACCTGCACCATGTTATTAAATGAGTTTCAAGTTCCCCCAAGACTACATGAAAATGCATTGCTGAATCTGAGAACATGTCAGCTGCTAAAAGATTAAAGTGCATTACTTGAGCATCGAGCAACATCTCTCTGGTATAGTTCAGAAAAATAGGAAAAATTCCGAAGATCTATCCTTCTATCCATTTTGAATCTCTCGGGAACAATCCAGTTTGATTGAAGATTTTTCAAATATATCACACAAGCTAAGGAAGACTTGTTACTCACTCTTCTGTTTATTGCTCAGTTTCCATTTCAGCTCCTTTTTTTCTGATCCTATATTTCATACATAGGAAATGTATCAGTTGCAATGTTTGGAAACTACAACTATTGCCAAGTCACATTATCAGATAAAATAATATATACACCCAAGAATTAAGAAAAATACTTTATATAAAATATTCAGAAACCAATAGGAATGCTGAATGAAGTCTTTGAAGGAGCATTGCCTTACAGGGCATGGGCACCATTCTTGACTTGGTGTGATCTTGGTCTTCAGACATGAGTCAAGATGAAGGGCAAGATGGTGCCTGCAGGGTGAAAAGGCAGTGGCTGGGTTTGAGTAGCCCCCAACTTTATGTTGGGTTCCTTAGACACCACTGAGATGTCACCACATGTTGCTGCTCTCTGGAGAGGATGACAAGGCGTGGTGCACCCCAATGGCAAATATGTTCAGAGAGTTAGGGTTTGCAGTAAACCAGTGTGCTTTTTATTGGAGGAATATAAGTGCAAAACAATACAGGGAGTGCACTGAGCTGGTTTCTCCAGTCATCCATGCTGAGGAAAGCCATGAGCTAGTTGTGCTTTTTCTTAGAAGGCTGGTACCCTAGTCAAAGGACCCAGGTTGGTGGTGGAGTATCCCCGTCCTAGCATCTTATTCTGGTCACTCATGCCGACTCTCCTACTAAACACTGGTCCCTATCTGTAGACAACTAGAGGCTCTGACTGCTCCTCTTTTTATATAGTTTCTAACTGACTTAGAACCTTCTAATGGGAGGGGTGAAGCTGGAGAAGCACAGCCTAAACAAAAACAATGTTGCAGTTCAAGACTGCCATAGAATTGGTGTTCAGCTTCTTGTGCCCAGCCATGCACCACAAAATACTTGTGCTTCTTCATGTCTCCTTTCTTCCCACCCCACGTCTCGTGATAAATTATGTGCAGCTCTGGCAGTCTGTGTGCCTAAACTGAAATCTACGCCAGCCCATCGATTTTGATCTTTTTTACACCATAAAACTGGCATAAAAGATGACAAAAATGCTGGGGCTGCTCGCTTTATCCTCTTCCCACCCTCTCCATGCACTTTTTGGGAAAGTAGTGCAGGCAGCAGAATGTTTGAGGCTTTTCTACTCCAGAAAACTGACAAGGGGGAATTATAAATTCCCCCCATAGTATTTAATCCCTGGGGAACCTAAATCCTTTGGTACAACACACAATATTTTCTTACATGTTTTTTGAAGTTCTAACTTGCTTAAAATGCACAACTTTGCAGAAGAGGGTTTTTCCCAGAGCTTCCAAGAGCTTCCAAGTTTTTTTCTTTCTTCTCCAAGCTTCCGAGAAACTTCTGCATTCTCTTGGGTTCTAACAGTCTTCTGCTACTGCTAGCTCCCAATAGTCTTCAGCCCTCTCCTAGCTTCCAAAAGTCTTTTGCCATCTCCTAACTTCCAAGAGTTGTCTGTGTTCTAGTTTTCAAGAGTCTTCTGCTTTCTATTAGCCTTTTCCTTGTTTCCTCTGCCTACTCTTAGCTTCCAAATGTCTTCTTCCTTCTCCTATTCTATACAGTTCAAGAGTCTTTTCCTTCTCACAGCTCCCAAGAGTCTTCTGTGGTCTTCTAGCTTCCAAGAGGTCTCTGCCTTCTCATACTTTCCAAGACCCATCTGCCTTCTCATAGCTTCCAAAAGTGTTTTGCTGCCTTCGACCTTCCAAGAGTCACTAGCCTTCTCCTAGCTCCCACGAGTTTTCTGCCTTCTCCTAGCTTCCAAGAGTTGTCTGTGTTCTCCTAGTTTTCAAGAGTCTACTGCTTTATCTTAACTTTCTCTTAGCCTTTTCCTTGTGTCCAAGACTCCTCTATCTGCTCTTAGCTTCCAAAAGTCTTCTTTCTTCTCCTATTCTACCTTCTCATACCTTCTAAGAGTCTTTGCCTTCTCACAGCTCCCAAGAGTCTTCTGTGGTCTTCTAGCTTCCAAGAGGTTTCTGCCGTCTCATACTTTCCAAGAGCCATCTGCCTTCTCATAGCTTCCAAAAGTATTTTGCTACCTTCTACCTTCCAAGAGTCACTAGCCTACTCCTAGCTTCCAAGAGGTTTCTGCCTTCTACCTTCCAATTGTCCGTGTTCTCCTAATTTCAAGAGTCTTCTGCTTTCTCTTAGCTTTCTCTTAGCCTTTTCCTTGTGTGCAAGACTCCTCTATCTGCTTTTAGCTTCCAAAAGTCTTCTTCCTTCTCCTATTCTACCTTCTCATACCTTCTAAGAGTCTTTGCCTTCTCACAGCTCCCAAGAGTCTTCTGTGGTCTTCTAGCTTCCAAGAGCCATCTGCCTTCTCTTAGCTTGCAAAAGCACTTTGCCACCTTCTACCTTCCAAAAGTCACCAGCCTTCTCCTAGCTTCCAAGAGTCTTCTGCCTTCTCCTAGTTTCCTAGATTCTTCTTGAGCAGTGAAGGAACTCCCTCCTTCCTTTAGTATGAAACCATATACTTTATTTTCCAAGGACAGTACATTATAGGACTTTTGTTAGAGGCAACATTCAAAATATACATCTGCATATTTTTACAAACATTATGTAAAACACATGACTTCCTGGGAGATTTACATACATATTGAAAGTCCAAACTGCTTTCCGGAAAGACACAAAATGATCTCATTTTTCACATACACTACTAGAAATCTTTCTTGTGATAAATAAATGCAGAGAGTTATTTGACTTTCAAAGCTTCTGTGAGGCTGTGCCTTCATACCACCTCCAGATTTATACTCCACCGCTAGCTTTGCTCTAAAAATCCATGGTTTGAGTTATTTTGGTTAAGATAGAAAGTGTTGCCTGTATTCGTAGATATGAAAATCACAAAATACAGGATGCGGTGTTCCAATATTATGATGTTTTTGACAATCTCTACTCTCAACTGTTATTCAGTCTCCTGCTGGTAAGAACAGATCATATCATCCGGTTAAAATGAAGCTCTGCCAGTGTATAACGGGCAGTGGGTGTGGATCCACTGCAGAACCAGGGGCGGATTGGCCATAGACCTTACAGGGAAATTTCCCGGTGGGCCGATGCCCAGGGGGCCTCCTGAGCCCTCCTCACGGCCGGCCAGTGGAAGTTTTTGGGGATGTATTTTGTGCTGCTGGCAGTATTTTGTGATGGACTGTGGTATTTGGCTCTGTTGGGGTGGTATAATGAGCCACAGTATGGTATTTGCGGCCCTGCCTTCTATCAATTTGGACCGGACTTCAAAACGGGGCCACTTTTAGTATTTTTTCCAGGGCCACTTTAAGTTCCCAGTCCGCCCCTGGCAGCAACCAACCAATTTGACATTGAGCTAAACCTAAAGGTATTATCCTGGCAGTCGCCTGGTATTTACCCTTCAACCCCTATACAGGGATATGGACCTCGCTGCAGGGGAGGCACCAGGATGATACCTCTTGGAGAAGTCCTTGTCTGACTGACAGCTGATCCACGGGGGTCAGAGATACTGGTGCAGAACACTGAGTAGTTAGGTAAAGCTTGCAGCCAGTAACAGTTCATGCAAATCCATGAAACAGGTCCAAAGTGAGGGCAAGCAGTGAAGGGTCAGAGTCAGGAATCAGGCAAAGGTCAGTACACGGGCAGACAAAACAAACATGACACCTTTGCAGGGACTGGCATGCTAGATACACCTATTGCTCAGGCAGAGAGTGAGACAAGCAGCAGAACATATATAGAAGAGCTGATTAACACATTAGAAGCCGCTGCACACAGAACCAAAGGAGGGTTAACCATTGCAGCACTGCAAAATGAGGTGAGGTTCAAAGGAGAACATATCCAACAAACACAAAGGACATAGGTGCCCGGACCTGTTCCCATGGCAGACTCAGATTGGGTGGAGCAATGCCTGTGTCCACCTGAAGTAGTAGGGCCATCAACGTAACATTGGCCAGGTTTCCTGGTCCAACCATTGGTCGAATGACCTGAACTAACACCAGTCTAGGGATATAAGACCTGCAATCAGACCTAAGGCTCGCCTTAGATAGCTATTGGCCAATCAGTGCTGTCAATGTCAGACTGTGCAGGAATGCACCCCCTACTGGCAACTTCTAGAAGGAATAATAGAGGAACGGTACTAAATAGAGTTATATGAAAAACTGTTCCACAGTTGTTATTGCATGGAGAATGCATGTACCCTGTTTCCCTGAAAATAAGACCTACCCCGATAATAAGCCCCAGTGCTATTTTGCCTTCTTTTTGGAGTAGGCTTAAAATATAAGCCCTACTCCAAAAATAAGCCCTAGGTACATTAAGGATACACTGAGAATAGGGTTACGTTCCGGGCCTAGCGGGGCTGGGGGGGGAAGAGGATGTTTTGGGGGCTCGCAGCCCCCGCAAGTGATTTTAATGGCCAGTCAGGGCCTCTCTGCTGGCGACGCTACCTGCGCAATGCTGCGTACTACAGTATGCAGTGCTGCGCAGTTAGTTACCTATACCCATACCCTATCCGGTGCTGCAGGACATCTCCCCTTTGATGATCCCGCTATACGTGACCTCAGCGCCTGGTCTTTTGGGATCACACTGGTTGACAGGATGACACAGCGCACACCGGATGACAGGATTGAGAGAGAAGAAGTCTGGAGCGGAGCGGAGTGTAGGTAAGTATATTTTTTGTCTATGTGTGCGCAGGGGCAAAACAAATTACATACCCGTATATATTCAGTGAGGGCAAAAATAAGACCTACCCCCATAATAAGCCCTAACCCTTTTTCCAGAGAAAAAAAAGAAATAAGACCCTGTCTTATTTTCTTGGAAACACGGTAGTTACTAAAGCAGACATGTCAGGAGAGGGGACAGCTTATATACGGTAGTTCCGGAGTCCTGTAGATAATACACAGGAATATTCAGCTCTGCTGTGCCTGCACTTGTGTATATTACATGCTGCACATTATATTTTTCATTCTAGTGCAGTATTAAACTACTGCTTCTATAGACTTGCAGTAAAAGTATATTGTATTTCCTTGTCTCTATTCATTTAATAATTGATAGCTTTTAAGTTATTTTCAATGAAATCTAATTATAGGTTTTATGATGAAAAGATTCAGTTTTTCCTGGATCTAACCTATTGTGCAGCGTTACCGGGACTGAGTCGTCTTTGACTTGTATTTATAACTATGGTGGAGCAGCGCCATCTAGAGTCTAAATATAGTTCCTAAATGCACCTGTGGAAACTGTCAATTCACTTCAGGAATGTGGCCACATCGCCATACAGCAGCCATGAAAACACAGAGAAACGGCGGGCAGGATATGATGGACATTGTCGCAATGGTGCAAAGCACAGTAAATGTCAGGATATTGCCCCGAAAATAGTGGAAATGCCCTGTAAATATACATTGCACAGTGATATATTTTAAAGGGAGTCTGTCACCTCATTTTCACCTATATAGCTAACAGCAGTGCCCCACAGATGATTGCATACACATCCCAGACATACCTGTGTGCACTGTGTGTCTGTATTACATGTCACATCCCAGACATACCTGTGTGTACTGTGTGTGTGTATTACATGTCACATCCCAGACATACCAGTGTGCACTGTGAGTCTGTATTACATGTCACATCCCAGACATACCTGTGTGCACTGTGTGTCTGTATTACATGTCACATCCCAGACATACCTGTGTGCACTGTGTGTGTATTACATGTCACATCCCAGACATACCTGTGTGCACTGTGTGTCTGTATTACATGTCACATCCCAGACATACCTGTGTGCACTGTGTGTCTGTATTACATGTCACATCCCAGACATACCTGTGTGCACTGTGTGTCTGTATTACATGTCACATCCCAGACATACCTGTGTGCACTGTGTGTGTATTACATGTCACATCCCAGACATACCTGTGTGCACTGTGTGTGTGTATTACATGTCACATCCCAGACATACCTGTGTGCACTGTGTCTGTATTACATGTCACATCCCAGACATACCTGTGTGCACTGTGTGTCTGTATTACATGTCACATCCCAGACATACCTGTGTGCACTGTGTGTCTGTATTACATGTCACATCCCAGACATACCTGTGTGCACTGTGTGTGTGTATTACATGTCACATCCCAGACATACCTGTGTGCACTGTGTGTGTGTATTACATGTCACATCCCAGACATACCTGTGTGCACTGTGTGTCTGTATTACATGTCACATCCCAGACATACCTGTGTGCACTGTGTGTCTGTATTATATGTCACATCCCAGACATACCTGTGTGCACTGTGTGTCTGTATTACATGTCACATCCCAGACATACCTGTGTGCACTGTGTGTGTGTATTCCTCGTTCAGAAAAAGCACTTTTATTCTGCAGGAAAACAGCTCCCAAGTGCCCAGCTCTGCTGCTGCTGCAAACCAGACTGGAGGGGGGAGGGCAGATTTGGACTGCTCATATCTTGGGATTAGTAGCAGATAGAACAATGGTTCTGACCTACTTTGAAAGCTGACATTCCAAGCTTTAAAATGATAACAAAATCACAGCATTATATCCAGTATATCAGAAGATATAGCTGTTAGAATTTGAGTCGGGAGAGAAAGCTGTTTTTACTTTCACTTTCAGCCTGGCACTTGGGAGCTGTTTTCCTGCAGAATAAAAGTACTTTTTCTTGACATGTAATACAGACACAGTGCACACTGGTATGTCTGAGATGTGTATACAATCTTCTGTGGAGCAGTGCTGTTAGTTATATAGGTGAAAATGAGGTGACAGACTCCCTTTAACCCCTTCCCGACCGGCGCCGTACATGTACGGCACTCAGGCGGTGCGGGGACATGACGCCCGCTCGCAGGTGCGGCGGGCGTCATGGCCGGCAAGTCTCTGCTGTTTCTTGCGGCTACTTACCGCCATCGGCGGCATCTTCCGATGGGCCTCTCATTTCTTGTGGGCCCCTCTGAAGGCTTCCGGTGGCGTCTGTACCCGGAAGCGGTTCGCTTCCGGGTGATGTAAAGACGACCCGATTGGCCAATCGGGCCGTCTGTACACGCTATGAAAGCTGTAATCCTCGCTGGTGAGGATTACAGCTTTCAAAGTGCAATTCTTATCCTGGCCACTAGATGGCAGGCCAGGATAAGAAATGAGCAATCATAAGTTTTAATTCAAGATTAAAAATCAGAGATTGCTCATAGTGAAAAAATTAAAAGTACAATATATTAGCTTATATTTGACCTTTCAAATAATAATAAAACATTTAAAAAAAAATGTTAAAAAATATATAAAAAATAAAAAAAATATAAAAGTTTAAATCACCCCCCTTTCCGTATAATTAAAAAATAAATACCTAAATAACAATAAATATAGACATGGGTATCACCGTGACCAAAAACGCCCGTACTTTTAAACTAAAAAAAAATAATTCCAACACGGTGAATTGTGTGGCGGAAAAAAAGCGTCAAAATGGCGATTGCCGTTTTTTGTCACTTTTTCTAAAAAAAATAAATAAAAAGCGATCAAAAAGTCAGACACACCCCAGAATGGTATCAATAAAAACTTCAGATCGCCCCGCAAAAAATGAGCCCCCATACAGCTCCGTACACATAAATGCCAAAAAGTTATCGGGGTCAAGATATGACGACCAAAAAAAACAAAAACAACAACCAACTTTATCATTTTTTTATCACTATCAAAACACAAGAAAAACTATACATGTTAGGTACCGCTGGATTCGTACTGACCTGTAGAATGAAAGTAACTGGTCAAAAAACCCGGAAAACTGTAGCGGAATAGTGGTTTTTTTGCAATTTCACCCGATTTGGAATTTTTTTCCCGCTTCCCACTACACCATATCCAATAATAAATGGTGGCGTTTGAAAGTACAACTTGTCCCGCAAAAAACAAGCCCTCATACAACTATGTGAGCAGAAAAATAAAAAAATTATTGCTGTATGAAGGCAAGGAGCAAAAAACGAAAACGCAAAACCGAAAAAACCTCCGGGGTAGAAAGGGTTAAATGTGCCCCCTGTATGTTATGCTGCAATGTAAAGGCGTGTGATGGGAGCAATACTTATGATGTGCTGCCACCAGGTGGCCAGTTGTATTATTGCAGTTGGGAAATAATGGACTGGATTTAACAGGTCCTTTTGTCGCCTTATCTATTATGATTAAGGTCATTAGGAAATCCACTGTTAAACCAGGCACAATGCCTTGTAGTCCTTCTTGATTGACAGGACCAAGTTCCTGCATAGCTATCCTGCCTGGCCCTGTTAAACGGGACATAAGCTCCCCTTCACTCAATTGGCCTGTATGAGCGGAGCATCGGAGCATATCTCACCTCTGATGCACCCCCTTACCCTGCGCTGCATATTGCAGGACAAGGGCTATTTGTTTTACTACAGGTGATGCACCCGGCTTTTACTTAGTATGCTAGGCTGTGTCAGTTTTGTGTTACTCTTTCCATGTGAAATGGAGTAACCTGATAACATGTAGGTTTATTTGTAGCCTATAATCAGGGGGTGGGGAGTGGGAACTTAAAGGCCCTGGAAAAAAACTAAAAGGGGCCCCTATGTTGTGGGTGGGTCCAAATTGACAGAAGGCAGGGTATCACAAGTAGCCGGGGGCAACAGAATTAGGAGGGACCAGAAATACCACAGTGCAGGACAAAATACCGCCCCAGCAGAACCAAGTACTACAGTACAGCACAAAATACTGCCCCAGCAGAACCAAGTATTACAGTGCAGCACAAAATTCTGCCGCAGCAGAATCAAATACCACAGTGCAGTACAATATACTGCCCCAGCAGAACCAGATACCACAGTGCAGTACAATATACTGCCCCAGCAGAACCAGATACCACAGTGCAGTACAATATACCGCCCCAGCAGAACCAGATACCACAGTGCAGCACAAAATACTGCCCCAGCAGAACCAAATACCACAGTGCAGCATAAAATACCGCCCCTACAGAACCAGATACCACAGTGCAGCACAATATATCGCCCCAGCAGAACCAAATACCACAGTTCTGCACAAAATACAGCCCCAACAAAACCAAATACCACAATGCAGCACAAAATGCTTCCCCAGCAGAACCAAGTACTATAGTGCAGCACAAAATACTTCCGCCACCGCTGCAGTATTCAACTGAATTATAGTCCTGAGGATGGTGTTTGGCGTCTGTAAGGCGCCCCCCTGGGCATTGTCCCACCATGAAATTTCACCGAGTCTATGGCCAGTCCATCCCGGCCTATAATTAGCGGCAGATTGTCCATAGACCTTACAAGGAAATTTCTCAGTGGTCCTCCTCACGGCCAGACAGTGGAAGTTTTTGGAGCAGTATTTTGTGATGGACTGTGGTATTTGGCTCTGTTGGGGATGTATAATGTGTCACAATTTGGCCCCTGCCTTTCATCAATTTGGACCCGACTACAAAATGGGGCCGCTTTTAGTATTTTTTCAAGGGCCAGTTTAAGTTCCCGGTCCACCGCTGCCTATAATCATCGAGACACAAACACAGATCTGCATCGGAGCTGCATACATGAAACGGCAGGATATTTTTCAGCAAAACTATCGCTTCAATTTCTATTTTGAATCAGTGGTTTGCAGAGGGGGACTGCATTCATGCAATGGGATGGAAAATTCCGTCCAATATGTAGAAGCAATGGAAGATTACATCGCTATCACTGCCTCCTCAGATTACTGTCAGCGAGCTGTCAGCAACACCCTACTGTGAAAGATTCCCTTCACTGTGCTGGAAGTGGTACAAGTCTTCAGTGCGGCGTCTCGGAGGAGCCCGGGAAGGCAGAGGCTCGCTATTCAGGTCTTTCAAAGTGACAGAGCGGAGGATGCAACTGGGAACGGAGTGACAAAGCTACAGAGAGCAACTGACAGTGGAAACTTTAGAAAACTCTCGGCTCCTCCATGTATTACAAGTTCTAGGATCAGAACTATATATAAAACATAGCGAAAACTTTTCACAATAGAGAACAATTCACATGAGCATCATAAGCACAGCATGGTCCGATCTGCTTACCCAGAAGCCTTTTCACCTACTAAAAATAGAGGTGATTGTGCGGATGCAGCGGTGAACAAAAGAATAGAGAATTTAGTCCTCTTCTTTATAAAGCTTACAAATCTGCCATTCAATAGTTCAAAAATTCTTAGATAATCCAAAATCTTCCGCAGAATGAATCGCTATAATGTAACCACAGTGCTGCTCCTAGCAGCCAGCCTTAAAGGGGCTGTCCATATGCCAAAATCAGGACATGTGAACATTACAGAGGGAAGCCCCCTGTGTAAACCAGAGCAGAGAAACACTAAATGGACGCTCGTCATGTAAGTATATATTTTTTTCTTGTAGTGGCTGCCTGCAGCTTCCGCAGGTGGTAAGATCTGATCGCAAGGGAAGAATTCCCTTAAAGGGGTTATCCCACGGTCGTGTGCATGAGCCCTAACAAAGCTAGAACCAGATCTGTATCAACCATGGATCCGGAGAGGTCCCCATTCAGTGGCTGGTGGGAGTTGAAGGGTGGCACAGAGCATGTGCGACCACCTCAGTGAGATAGACAGAGAAATGAGGAAAATAATAAACAGCAGATGGCGCTATACAGATACAGTTTATTGAATAACTCAGTATCTATACATTTTTGACCACATGCAATTACAAAAGTATTCAGATCCAGTATTCAGATCCAACCCCTTTAATTCCTTAGTACCCTGTGGTGTAATAGTATGTTTCCACAAGTCACTGTATCACAGTGCAATGATTAAAGAAGAACTCCTGCAAAAATTTTTATTCTCTGACCTGTTAGAAAGGTGCATGATATAATCTGTAGTGATTGTCATTTTCTTATCAGTGACTGTTTCTGTGAGTAAAAACCTCTCTTCTTATTGTAGCTGGGTCATGTGACCAACTCCCTGACCTCCAACTGACCCAGGACAGAAAGCCAGTAACTGCTCTATTCATTCCTATCGGAGCCTCACTTTCAGTCTCATAGGAATACATAGAGAATTAGACTTCCTGTCCACACATAAGTCTTGTGTGAGTTGGTGGGTCTAATTGCTGGTCACATGACACAGATAGAAAACTTCAGGATGATATAAGTAAAAAATTCAGACACTGGTAAGAAAATTACATTCACTACAGATTATATCATGTACATTTCTAGCAGGACATGGAATAAATTTTTTGTCGGGAGTTCTTCTTTAAGTGTGGACAGAAGCTACACCATCAATTTGGGGTGCCACTTGTATTTTATAGCCAAGATTAGAGATAACTCCTAATCGTTTCACCCTCTGCCTATTATTTGCCCACCCGTTTGCCACGTAGGAGGTATGATGGGTGGTTATAGCAAACCAGAGCCTAACAATGCCTTCCAGGTCTGCTACCTGTATATAGGCTAATAGGCCGCCTGCCAGTTTTACAGCTGAAATATGCAATATATTGGAATGCAGAAGCATTGTAGTGTATTATATCCGCAAGGAAATTAGATGTCCAAGTCACCTAGTGGAAAGTAAAATAATGCTTACCATGGTGAAAACTGCTGAAAGAATCCCTTTAAAGAGTCACTGCGCTTTCACACAGTACGGTCGTAGCAGAATCCACAGAAGGGAGATGACCCTTGCTTCTGAGTGAAATGCATCTAGCCGTGCAGCTGAAACAGGGAATAATATGGCTGAAAAAAACATTAGGGAAGCCCCAACATAATCACCGTATTGCTTCACAGTTATGATTGTAAAAATATTGTTTCACATATGCCAATAGGGCATATGGAAAAATTGCAACAAGGTTTTTCAGAAATTTTTCAGCACCGCATTATACTGAGTGTTTAGGTCTGTCCTGGCAGTTGCCCAGTTTCCCATCCCCTTAAACCACCTATATTTCATTGCAACTATTTTTTTCACTTCTTTCTTCAGGTTTCATAATGTCTCCATCTTGCATAAATGTCTCCTCTGTTCTCAGTAGCAGTTCCTTATAACAATGTTCTGGCAGTGCCATATAAAGAGTGCGCCAGAACTAGTGTTGAGCGAGCACCCGAGCATAATGTTAGTCAATGTGACTAAACCAGGCACCCCCCGCTCAGAAAAGGGGAGGGTGTCTGGTTAATAGAAAAAGGTTAAAATCGCGACTTCTCCTCTTTTACTCCTTACACTCGTAAAAGTATGCTAATTAACTGAATTTGTACGCATTAGCGCACAATGCGAACAATTTAGCGTAAAAAATTTGTGTACGAATTAGCGTACACAATGCGTACAAACTAACGTACACAATGCGTACGTGTCAACATACACGATTCGTACACAATGCGTACGTGTCAACATACACGATTCGTACACAATGCGTAAAAATTAGACTTAGCATGAAAAGTACGCATTAGCGTATACAATGCGTACGCACTAGCGTACAAATGCGTAGGCATTAGCATACAAATCAACATTACAGTGGGGGGAAGAGACTCGAGCATTGCATTCGAGAACACCGAGCGGACCCGAGGGTAGGCATGCTCGGCCGAACTCGCTGTCACTCATGGTCACTCAACACTAGCCAGAACCATTGTTATATTACAGATGGAGGCAACAATGCTGTAATGGCAGCCGTCTTGTCCGACCCTTAAACTGCAGGGATTTCTACCAGTGTAAGACACTAAGACTTTGTCCATTAATTGACGGAAGGAGAACAGTAGTTTCCTCCCAAACAGCTAAAACTACAATATGTGTCCTTTACTGTTACTACTGTTATAATAAGGTGCACAGGGCAAATTTAAAGGGGTTGTCTCATCAATAACACCCATTTTTCAAACTGAAGCCGACATGATGATCAACAGACCACCACAGACCTGGCTTCAAGAAAACCTCTGCCAGGTTCTGCTCCGGCAAGTGCGTAGCTAGTGCTGTCAGCAGCTTAGCATGGGGAAAACAGCTAACAGATACCCTTTAAAGAATCACTGCACTTTCACACAGTACAGTGCTGGCAGTATCTGCAGAAGGGTAATGCCCCCTGCTTCTCAGTGAAATGCATCTAGCTGTACAGCTGAAATAGGGAATAATATGGCTAAAAAAAACATTAGGGAAGCCCCAGCATAACTATTCCTTCACAGTTATGATTGTACAAAGAAGCAAAGCCATTATACAAACTTTTTTTTGAAAACTCAGGTACGCTATAAGGCTGAGTTCACATCAACGTTCAGCCTTTCCGTTCTCCTACTCCGTTATAGGAGCAGGAGAACGGGAAAGGACGGATTCGGCACATTACTGAGCTGGTCGGAGCCTACGGACTCCATTGACTACAATGGGGTCTGTTAGGTTTCTGCTCCAAGGAAGCAACCTTTGTCTCTGCTTCAAAAAGCTTCCTTTGAGCGCAAACCTAACGGACCCCATTATAGTCTATTGAGTCCGTAGGCTTTGTTCGGCTCAGTTTTGTGCCAAATCTGTCCTTCCACGTTTTCCTTCTCTTATAATGGAGCAGGAGAACGGAAAGGCTGAACCAAGATGTTTACTCAACCTAAGTCAAATTGATCAGCTCGATTTTTTTAAAAAAGTTGCAAAAATTGTGGCAATCTTATCCCGGCGAAAGGGTAGCGTGAAAAGTGGATTAACGTCTCAAGAAGACAGAAGTGATAGACTTAAAGATGCACCAAATTGATTACACATCCTGCAACATTTGATAAATTTCGCAACGCAGATGAAAAACTGACTTCCCCTCATGATCAGTCTCCCCTTAAGCAGCCAATGCTGTATTCTGTTCCTCTGCTCCTTGAGCTGTACAGAATTTTAATTATCATAATTAAATTCCAATGACATGCCTTTCAATGGATAAAAAATAGCTTCGTTGTCAATGAACCCAATGTAGGTAAAAAACGATGAGTGTGATGGAGAATGGAAAATTATGGGTTAATAAATTTGGTCTGTTAGATGCCATTTCGGCTCCAGGTAGTGACTGCCCATCACCCGTATTGACGACTTGATGTCATTGATGTTGCCCACAAAGTTAGTAAAGCGGAAACTACAGATACAAATTAGATACTTAGCAATTATACCTTAGCATTCAAGAAAGTAAGAAAAAAAAAAGAAGGATCTCGTCTTGTAGGATCGATAGTACCTGCTTCACAGGCAGATTTCAATCCAATTAAGGAGATAAGTCATCCAGGAAAGCATCTTATGGAATCGCCATCAAGATGCAGAGCTGGACAGCAGTCTTGTAATCAGCAGATAAGAGCTAAAATATTGCCCCTCTGCTGACAGGTCCAATAAATACACCTGGTGGCTGGCATGGTACTCTCAGATCCAGATGGTAGATGTGCCAAGTTTATATTAACTCTTAGTTGGGGAAATACATAGCCCCCCACAGCAAAAATAACAATGGTGCCTAGCTCCTGTCGTAAAAACATGTACACTTAGATAGCAGCTCACCCTCTGATGCCTTGTTGGTCTCCGCAGTGACTTGAGGACCCTCAGAGGCATGATCATGTGACCATGTGCGGGTCCTTCTACTGTTCCTGCAGCACAAGGCAATTTTTGACACAGTTTTCAGCAAAACTGAAAAAAAAAAAACCCTAAAATTGTATGTGAGGACTAATGTGTACTTTTTTGTAGGTCCTGTATCTTTTTTTTTTTTGCATTTTACATCTAAAACTCTAGTGGTGTGGGCACAAGGGTTTGGCTAAGGTCGTGGGTTACACATGTGGACGTTGTGAGCTACATAGGTTACACGTGAACTAAATGGGTTGTCCAAGGTAGGGGAGCTCAGATTGCCTCATGGTCAATCAGGCAGTATGTATATGGTATATGGAGTGATTCTGGACCAAGTCCTACCTACTGGAGCATCTACTAGGAGGATTTGTGGTTGAAGTTGAGCCTGCTAAGAGATCTAGTGACCCTCAGATCTGACGGACCTGCTCTGAACTGCTCTCACAATTTTGGTCTATGGGAGTGATGGAATCCTGGATATTACAAGTGGTTTAGGACCAGTTCCAGTCTAAAGTACATGAGATTATGATGTGTCTCCAGGTGGATGTTAGACTGGGTCACGTGCTGCTTTGGGACATAGCCATACAGTAGATGCCAAAAGTCTTAAAGGGGTTTTCCAGGAGTTAACTACTGATGACCTATCCTCAGGATAGGTCATTAGTATCTGATTATGGGGGTCTGACACCCGGGACCCCACGCTGATCGGCTGTTTGACAAGGTACCAGTGCTCCTGTAAGTGCCGCTACCTTCTCTCAGCTCACCAAGCACAGAGCGGTACATTGTACAGCAGCTGTGCTTGGTATAGCTGCTCCTAGGCCACATGACTGATGAAAGTGACGTCACTGGCCTAGGAAAAACTAAGAGAAGGCCTCAGTGCTCACAGGACCACTGGTGCCTTCTCAAATAGCTGATCAGTGGGGGTCCCAGGTGTCGGACCCCCACCGATCAGATACTGATGACCTATCCAGGTGCGCTGGCTGGCGTGGAGAGAATGAGAGTGGCTGCAGTGGCTATGAGGGGGTAAAGGTCCTTATGGTGGCAGCTCCTACTACGGCTATGCCTGCAGTGGATGGAGGGGTGCATTGTTTACTTCACTTGGGGCACACCCTGGGTCTTGGGAGCTCCTGCCTTGTGGTGGCTAGGGTTCTCTTGATGGTAGATGGTTGTGAGGGAGCCAGGCAAGAGGACAGGTGCAGGGGCCTGCAGATGGGGGAGACAATGATCAGGGAAGTTTGATCAGGATAAATAATAATCACTGAAAAAAACGTGGTCTAAAATGGCAGAAAAGTGCTCAAACCCAATATACTGTAGCACATATCAAACCGGGGGAGCAGATCCTGCACATGTGATCCGTTGCTAAAAGCAATCCCCAGCAAAAATGCATACAATGGAGGATGCCTGCAGCGGACCACATGTACCACAAAAACATCCTACACAAGATAACCAATTGTGTGGATGTGGAAAACTACCGTATATAATCAAACAATCACTGATAGAGGTGCACTGCGGCGGTAATGCAATTGACAATATATGGCTAACCCTCACGCTGATGTTAAAATGAGACTTTCACCAATATATTCTTATATCAAGAATATATCGGAGCCCGAGCACCGTGTCAAGGTATCTCAGAGTGGCACGGGACCTAACACTAACCTACCTTACCGTATGGGCAATTGCGGAAGAAGCATACAGGCCGACACACAGCGACCAACTCCTAGTTACCTCCAGCGTGAGATCACACATACAATGGGAGGAGGGAGGAGACTATGAGCCCCACCTACCAATGACTCATGTGACTCAGGCTACACAGGTGCAACAGAATGTTACCATAAGATGTAAGCCATGGTACATTCAAACCTGGAGTTGCCACACCTCCAGGTATAAATGTTCAAATACAATCACAGAAAAAAAAACGTGGTCTAAAATGGCAGAAAAGTACTCAAACCCCATATGCTGTTGCGCATCTCAAACCGGGGGAGCAGATCCTGCACATGTGATCCGTTGCTAAAAGCAATCCCCAGCAAAAATGCATACAATGGAGGATGCCTGCAGCGGACCACATGTACCACAAAAACATCCTACACAAGGTAACCAATTTTGCGGATGTGGAAAACTATATAATCAAACAATCACTGATTGCGCCTCTATCAGTGATTGCAGGATAAATAATAACCTCTTTACTAAGGATGATGGGTGGCACAGTGTGATAGTAAGCAGTTCTGAAGTATATAACACTGTAAGTTTCTCCCAAAGGCTGTGTATAGGGGTAGGCAGTGTGACAACCCCCCTAAGTCTCTCTGATACACAATCTTCCCAACTGACCACAGGTGTGCAAGTACTTTTCCCATTTATTTGCAAAGCCCATACTGTGGGGTGCAGTCCTAGATTGGATGGCCATCTCTTTCATAGTGTGGTGGGTGCCAGAAGCGATATAACCCAAACCACGGGCAGCAAAGTCCAAAGTTGTAATCGTGCATTACCTTTACTGTCTCAGTTCATGCACTGTACCTTAATGGTCCTCAACCTTCTGAAAATGTCTGTTCTGTTCTCCCTCAGAGGTTGGTTCTTAGCACAGGCTTCAGCCAGGTTTACAGGCTGTGTCCAAACTCAAAGGATTAGCTAGATTCCTCTGAACAACAGCCACACAATACCAGAGGGAAAACAGGTCCAGCCCATGAACCAGCAACTGTAACCAAGGGGTGCCAGATGGGTTTCCTCCCATATACAGGCTTTTGGAGTACATAGAGCATAAAGTACATAGACTGATCAATCAACCATTTGACAATTCTAACAGTAAACCATACGGGTAATCCTTTAACAGTGTACCATAGCATTAACCCTTTATCAGTGAACCACTAGGTCACTGCACTTGTTGCCGCTGAAGCCAGTCATTTGCTGTAGCAGCACATGTGACCCTTCCATGCCAGAAGTTTACATGCAGGGACCAAAGTGCTGTGAAAACAGTGGTTGACCCATGGAGCAGTTAAAGGGGTTGCTCCACAAAAAATATTCTACATTTTTCAAACCAGCTCATGGATCTGAATACTTTTGCAATTGCCTGTTATTAAAAACCTAGTATAGCCAATGAGCTATTCAATAAAATGTATTTGTATAGTGCCACCTGCTGGTTGTTCTTTTCCTTATTTCTCTATCCACCTCACTGAGATGGTCACACACGCTCAGTTTAAATCTTCAACTTTCACCACCCATGTCTTCTGTTAGAAGCTGTGGCAGTTACAGGGTAAAAGCACCAGAAGAAAGGACACGCCACCTAGCATCCTGAGCTGCTGGCCTGAAATCTAGCAAATCAATATGAACCATAAACGTGGAGATCTCTGAATCCATGTGAGGTCCAGGGCTGGTTCTAGCTTTGTTAGAAAGCTATTGTCATGTACTCTATGATGTCTTATTATTATTTTTTACATCAATCATGGCATAACCCTAGGTTCCACTGGGTGGCGATGGGGGGGGTAGAGGTATTTAAAAACCCGTATGACATTGGACAACCCCTTTAAAAGAGAATGAGGAAGCATCCCCAGTGGCACCAACCTTCAGGTCCCCTCATCCAGATTGGGCAGGTGGGGACAAAACTGGTTCCCATGAAGGTTCCTTGAAGCGTACCCTTATCAAGCATTAACCATAAGCCGGTTCTACGGCCGTCAGTATGCCGAAGTGACGGCTGTGTTGTGCGTGTCATACAATGAGAAACAGTCCTGTTGATCGCTCGGGTCATCCACGCATTCTAATAGCTGTAATTTCTCAGATGCAATTCATTAGCATAATCAATGGCAGCCATTTCTCTTGTGTCCAATCGACCACTCCGAGCTCTTGCCGATCCATCTCCGGACATGATAATAATAAATTGCTCAGAATCTGTAATAAGGGGCATGCGTGTGTCCGCTCCTGGGCTGCAAAACTTAAAGTAATAATGAAAATATCGAATTTTACTCTCTGATGTATTGGAAATAGTTGTTTTTTGGGGTCATTTGAAACAATGGAGTATCAATCATTTAAAAATGGAGCACGTGTGGATTTTTAACAAAAATGGTGATTCCGACTGCCATATAGTACTTCACTAGGGTCCTGTGTACTTTCAGATACCGTTCATACAGGCATAGATATTAGCGGAGGCGAAAAACTCAGATGCTGGCTTTTATCCCCTTAAGCACTGTAATAAACTCTGACTGCAGTGCAGACAAAGGAAGGTATCTTAGTTTGTCCTGTTCCTGTCAGACCCAGCGACGAGATCGAGATAGCGCTGAGACTCACAAAGGCCCTTAGAGCTGTCTAGTCGCAGTGCACTTTACATGTACAGGCAGTAATATACAGTGCATTCCGAAAGTCTTCAGACCCTTTCACTTTTTTCACATTTTGTTATGTTTTGGCCTTGTCCAAATTTTTTTTTTTAAAAATCAGGTTTTTCCTCATCAATCTGCACTCACTACCTCATAATGAGAATGTGAAAACAGAATTTTAGAAATTTTTGCAAAAATGTTAAAAAGGAAAAACTAAAATTTTTGCATGGACATAAGTATTAGACCCTTTGCTGTGACACTTGACATTTAGCTCTGGGGGCCTCCCATTTCTCTTGATCATCTTTGAGATGTTTCTACATCCTGATTGGAGTCACTTGTGGTAAATTCAGGTGATTGGACATAATTTTGAAAGACACGGCCCTGTCTGTATAAGATTTCACAGCTGACAATGCATATCAGAGCAAAAACCAAGACATGAGGAGGAAAGAACTGCCTGTAGAGCTCAGAGACAGGATTGTGTGGGGGCACAGATCTAGAGAAGGTTGCAAAAAAAATTCTGCTGCACTGAAAGTTCTTAAGAGCACAATATCCCCTATAAATAGGGGATAATTATTAGATTGGTCGATCGGTGGGGGGTCCTACGGCTAGCACCCCCACTGATCATGAGAATGAGGGCCCGTACACTGTGGAGCCTCCCCAAAATAAACAGAACTGCCAGATAGTGCTCACCTATCTCTGGAACTCCCATAGAAATGAATGGAGTGGCTGTGCATATGCCAGAATGGCCACTCAATTTATTTTGGGCGGGCTCCACGGGGTATGGAGTCCTCATCCTTATGATCAGTGGGGGTCCGAACAGTAGGACCCTTACCGATGTAATAGGTATCCCCTACCCTGTGAATAGGGTATAACTTTATATAACTGGAATACCCCTTTAATCTCCTGGTGATTGCTTCCACCTGGTAGCTGGCTGAAGGTCAGAGCTTAGCAAAGGGGTTGGAGCTTAAAGGGAATCTGTCACATCATTTTCACCTACATAACTAACAGCATCGCCCCAAGCATACCTGTGTGCACTTTGTATCTTTATTCTATGTCCAGAAAAAGTGCTTTTATTCTGCTTGAAAACACCTCCCAAGTGCCCAAAGCAAATCAGACTAAAGAGGGGAGGGCTGCTTTAGCTGCTCATATCATGCGATTGGTAGCAGCTAAATGGGCCTGGTCTTGTTTGAAAGCTGGCATTTCCAAGCCAATCAAACAATACCAGTATCACCGCATTATATCCATTACATCGGAAGATATAGCTGTCAGGAGTAAAATCCATGAAACCTGTCTTTACTTTCACTTTCAACTGTATTCTCTGAAATCCCAATTTCTAACAGCTATATCTTCCAATTTGATGGATATAGTTCTGGGATTCTTGTATGAATTTCAGCTTTCAAACAAGATATCTCTAGCTGCTACCAATTCCAACATATGAGCAACTAATGCAGCCCTCCCCTCTTCTTAAAGGAGTATTCCCTTCTTAGACATTGGGGGAATATTTCTAGAATATGGCCCCAATGTCTGATAGATATACTTAGAATGTGGCCCACAAATCACTAGTGGGTGCATCGTGCATGCACGCCTTCTCTTCATTCATTTCTACAGGACTGCTGAAAATACCTGGGCTATTTTCGTCAGCCCCATAGAAGTGAATGGAGCGGTGGCCTCGCTTCGCAGTGTACATCCCATTCATTTCAATGGGACTTGGCATTTTTTGGCAGTCCTATCGAAATGAATGGGGGGCGGCACGCTCTCCAGCACTTTATGGACTACTTTATGGACTTATAGGTGCTCGTCCCTGAGGTGGGACCCACACTTATCAGATTTAAGTCTGGTTTGTTTTAGGCACTTGGAACAGCAAACCCCTGCCCAGTCGGGCACTTGGGTTTCCCAATTACAGACAGGTCAGAAGAGGGCGGCTGCTGTTCCAGTCAGTTATCTTACAGCCAGACACAGAGGAGGAGGAAGGGAACATAGCTGAGCTCCTGGGACACACAGGAATTTCTTTATATGTTTCTAAATTTTAATTGTAATATTGGACAAAATAAGATGATTATGGAAGTTCAATTATTTTCTTTTAAGTGCTGTCTTAAGGTAAAAATTGGGCCTGTCCTGGGTTAAGGTGCACGATCATCTTTAGCCATCCAGCCCTTGTTCTTTCCTCCTGGGCCACATGTTCCCATTGTGCTCCTTACCTTTATTAATGGGAAACCTGCAGTGACCTTTAAATAGCAATTTTCTGGCCCTGAACTAATCAGCCTTCTAATTATAGTGTAACGAGGTGTTTATAGGGAAGTTGCAGGTGGGAATTAGCAATGCATGACTCCCGGGGGAGAAGGTTCTTAAACTGTCACTTCAGGGTGGGAATGTGTAGCTGTCGGGGCAGAGCGAGCGGCTAATTAATATTTATGTAATAACAGCTCTGTGAACGCTCGCTTCTGCTGGATACAACGTAGGAAAACAAACACAACTCAGCATGGACAGGACGGCTTAAGAAAGGACAAAGGAATGGAGGAAGCTCAAAAGGGAGGGCTGAGGTGTGACCCAATTTAAAGGGGTTGCCAGTATCCTCACTATCCTGTTTCCTGAAATGGATATTCGGATTTTTAGAGACGTAGTCTACAGCTAATGACTGTTGAAGGACTACAACTCCTAGCATTCAGTAGCTGTCAGAGATTGCTAGAAATAGTTCCATAGTTGGACCATATAGGTCATTCAGGACTTAGCTGATTAGATGCCTCATATACTCCTGCATTGACATTATATATATGGACATAGTCTCCTAATGGAGTAATGGTGATCAAAAACTGTTTACTCCACCCTCACATTGTTAAAGGGGTTTTCCCACAAAAAAATATTCCACATTTTTCAAACCAGCACCTTGGTCTGAATACTTTTGTAATTGCATGTAATTAAAAATTTAGCATAGCCATTGAGTTACTCAATAAAATGTATCTGTATAGCTCCACCTGCTGTTTGTTCTTTTTAATTTCTTTGACCTGCTGACTGAGAAGGCCGCACATGCTCAGTTTAATCCTTCGACTGCCTCCTGAGCTGTAATAGGTGGAGCATGGACACGCCCCCTGAGCTATGATAGGGAGAGCATGGACACGCCCCCTGATCTGTGATAGGGAGAGCATGGACACGCCCCCTGAGCTGCAGCAGAAAAGACACTCCCCTTGAGTTGTCAGCTTGATATAAAACTAGCAAAGCAATGAATGAGGAGATCTCTGGATCCATGTGAGGTACAGGGCTGGTTCTAGCTTTGTTAGAAAGAGATTGTCATGTGCTATATGATGTCTGATTTTCATTTTTTACATGAATCATGGGATAACCCCTTAAAGACATGGATGTGCACCCAGATCATTAAAAATGCTCTACAATCATGATCTCCATCCTGATCAGTGGTCAAGAGGATGATGAGTTTGGTTCAATATCATTAATGGTTACCTTCAGATGTATACTTCCTTACCTTGTTCTTGGCTCAACATATCCAATGTGTGATGACACAAGTTGGCCACCTTTATAAAAAAAAAAAAAAAAAAATCAAGATTTAGCGATACAGTGTCATGAGATGTCTACGTTATGTGCTATTGCAGCCACCTAGTGCTTGTTGTCTGACACATCTGTAAGAAAAGTAAGAAAATTGGAGAAATGTGAAAATTGGTTGTTTTTGACAATTCTGAATTACTCTTACTTGAAATGCTACATGGAAATGTAAAAATAAATTGACAATTGAAAATTCAAATTTCCCCAGTCAATAGCGCCTCTGCTAACTCCGTCTGATACTGGGAGCACTAATTGGACAATGTCAGTGTCTAGGAACATACATGTTAATGTAGCCCTACATTTCCAGGAGGAGTAACTGAACACAAAGCTCTAGATAAAGGCACGTTAGAATTGTTATTTTATGGGAAATGCAGGGATTTATTATAACAGACAAGATGGGAAAGCTGACAGGTTCCCTTTAATTGGACAGACCGTGGGAGAAGTGACTGACGAGACTTGTGGGAACTGTAATAAATGTCAGTGGTGAAGTCAGCAAACTGACAGGACATTGAAGAGGCTGATAGATAGATAGATAGATAGATAGATAGATAGATAGATAGATAGATAGATATGAGCTAGATAGATAGATAGATAAAAATAGATAGATAGATAGATAGATAGATAGATAGATAGATAGATAGATAGATAGATAGATAAAAATAGGAGATAGATAATGGATAGACAGATGGATAGATAGATAGATAGATAGATAGATAGATAGATAGATAGATAGATAGATAGATAATGTTTTAGAGTAGTGCATTTCAGAAATGACCAGTAGATGGTGCTGTTTTAACACTTTTATAATTTGGAGGCTTCAACATTCTTCCATTGCAGAATAAATAATTGTATTATAAGTGTGAGAGAGCCACATATCTGCTGCATCTTGGGATCAAAGACTCTCTTAAAATTTTGACTTTACATAAAATAGACATTAAGATCTGCCCCATGTGTTATAGTAATACCTACGGCACAATAATCATACCTACAATAATAGAATAATACAACCGTATTTATTAATTTTACTCACTTATATAGCGCTGACATATTCTACAGCTCTTTACTGACATTAGCATCATGTCTCTATAAACAGGTTTATTCTATGAAATATTTAATAAAACATGGAAAATGAAGGACATTTATAATATGAATTCATTGAAGATAATGCATATCTATCTATCTATCTATCTATCTATCTATCTATCTATCTATCTATCTATCTACTTTTTATCTATTTATTATCTATGTATCTGTCTGTCTATCTATCTCATATCTCTCTATCTATCTCCGGTATCTATCTTGTAGCTATCTATCTGTCTATCTATCTATTTATCTCAGATTTATCTATCTCTCTCTCTATCTAATATCTATCTAATCTATCTATTATCTATCTATCGAATTCATATTTCTCTATCTATCTCCGGTATCTATCTTATATCTATCTATTATCTATCTATCTATCTATCTATCTATCTATCTATCTATCTATCTATCTATCTCTCTCTCTCCGGTATCTATCTTATATCTATCTATCTATCTATCTATCTATCTATCTATCTATCTATCTATCTATCTATCTATCTATCACTATACCATACATCATCTAAACCCACTGATACAGCAGTTCTTCTTACTGCGGTGTATAGAGTAGGAGCAGTGTTGAGAAGCTTCAGAAATACCTTGGTATAGCATGCGGCAGTAACAAATGCCAGGAGATCTAAGGCCGCAGGCACAGGAACTGTCTTCTTCCAAACTAAAGTGGTGATCGCTTATTCCATACATATGTGTAAATAACTGAAAAGTAAGACATATGAAACAGATACACAGACCCGGAGAAGCCTTCTCCAAAGAAATAATAACTCTTCTAAATCCATAAGACGTGTACGAAGTGTGAAACCAAGTACATCATTACAATGGGAAAGTATCTCCCTCACTTTCATTCCCCCTGTAGATCTCCTCTTACGGAGCAGAACAGCACATCCTACAATAAATAGTGAGAGAGGGGTAGGAGGGAGGTGTCGCTGCAGTTTCCCTCTGTGTGATACTGCATGCTGTGAGAGGGGAGGAGGAGGAGCAAAGGGAGACTTCTGATTGGTTCATAGCATAGATCACACAACATCACACTTGGACTAATCCAGGATGCTGATAGGCTTTTTTTCAAAGAACAATAGCCTACAGAGGACATCTCAAGGCATGGAGAGTAGAAAAGGTACCAGGTAAATATAGTGAGTAGATGCTAATCATGGCCACCCCTGTCCTAGAAAGATGGGCACCACAACTGGTATGATCAAAATTTAGTGTGGGACCTCTGAAGGACGTCTGCTGGATAACAGTGTTTGGTGTTCATCTTACACATCCCTCTATATAGAGACATGGTGTTACCCATAACACCCACGTCCTAGAGCCTGGTGACAAAAAGCTCCTTCTGCCCCATATTAAGAGACCAGCTCTTGTAGCTGGAGACCCTTTGCATTTGCATTGGGACCAAGAGTTTCCTTGTGTAGGATTGAGAGCCTGAGATCCTCTGTATATAGGACATTCCCCCAGGTAATATCTGCAATCTACAAGTGCTTCCCTTCAGGGATATCTATTTGATCACGCCTAATTGCTCAGGTAGCCAGGTGGAAACAATATGCTCCTAGTTAGGTTTCTGCATGGATAGGAGGAATTTTCCATTTCTAGTATGAGATGCTGTTGAGGTGCATGTCATCAGACACCCAGAGGTGCTGCTATAAGTCAAGGGATGACACACAATTAAACATTGTCATTTGCAGGGCACATGAAAAAAATCTCAAAGATTCAAATTATTTATTCAAAAAGTTGGGTAAAAGCGATATACTATTCTAGATCCTCTACCACAGCTGTTACTATGTACAGCTGGTTATGGGTTAAAGAGTACCTGTCTGGTAGGGTGGATCCTGATGATTAAAATGATACCTGATACCTGAGGAAAAAGGACTTTTATTCTTTATGAAAATTAAAGCTTCAGTGCACTGAGGGGCGGGTCCTAGCTCTTCAGCGCTCAGCTTTCCCATGCTGGCCACACCCCTCAGTGCGCTGAAGCCCTCATTTGTATAGAGAATAAAAGTATTTTTTCTCTGCAAAGCAGCAACCGATTTTTACAAGGCTGGTATCATTTTAATCAGCAGGATCAACCCTAGCAGGTAGTATGTCTGGTTTAAAAGTGTGCTCTCCTTACTATCTTATAACCTTGGTGCCCTATAGTGATTTAGTGGTTAGCAATAAAAAAAAATACAGCATATCCATAGTCTGTTGTTTATGCTGGTGAAAGGGTTAATGGTGGGAGTCATAAAATTGCACCTCTAATTTAATTGGATTCAATTCAAATAGCTTCAGAATTCTTTAAAGGCGTTGTCTCACTTTAGCAAATAGCATTTATTATGTAGAGGAAGTTAATAGAAGCCACTTACTAATGTATTGTTATAATCCATATTGCCTGCTGGCGGAATTCATTTTTCCATCACATTATACACTGTCGTTTCCATGGTTACAGACCACCCTGCAATCCATCAGTGGTGGTCAAGCTTGCACACTATAGGAAAAAGCACCAGCATCTCTGGTGGCCTTCCCTGTGGGAGCACACATAGGCTGGTGCTTTTTCCTATAGTGTGCAAGCATGGCCACCAGTGATGGATTGCAGGCTGGTCTGTAACCATGGAAACGAATAGCATGTAAAGTGTCAGCAAAGGAAGCAATATGGACAGTCATAATACATTAGTAAGTGCCTTGTATTGACTTTCTCTATATGATAAATGCCACTTACTGAAGTGAGACAACCCCTTTAAAGGGGCTCAGGTATTCTGATAGCCATCTATCTGATAAAATTCTGCCACCACTAGGGGGAGCTCACTGCATAGGGACTGAGGCAGCTTCCACTGCAAAATGCATTTCCAGTGATCTCCCCCAATGCAAATCTATCACAGCCCCCCACCTATTTCTTTTGCCCTCTTCAAGGGGCATCCTGATCTGCAAGGCACATCTCTGCCTACTCAGGCCCCCACACATTTTCCTACTTTAGTCCAGACAGACGGAAAGTGAACGCTCCCTGACTGCTGTGTCTTTTACGTCTACCTACAGTCTTGCCACGACAATGGTGTCTTACAGATGTCTACCTGCTAATAAGGCAGATGATGTGTGTAGGAGGTGACGGGGCGCTAGTACATTTGCAGTCAGATGGAGCACAGTGTTGCACATCACTGATTCTATTATAAAGCATTCATCTTGTAGAGGTCTAATGTCACACACATGGGCTCAGCCCGTGATTCACATAGGAGATGTCTGTAAGTCATAGGTCTCCAGTATCAGGCGGGGGATGTATTCCTGGGCAGAGAGAAGTAAATGTATCCTCCATCATATCAGGTTGTAATCTACAGTCTGCCTTAATGTGACATGTTAAGAGGCGTTGTGTCACTTCAGTAAATGGTATTTATCATGTAGAGAAAGTTAATACAAGGCACTTACTAATGTATTGTGATTGTCCATATTGCCTCCTTTGCTGGCTGGATTCATTTTTCTATCACACCATACACAAGTCGTTGCTGGGAGTTATGGCCACGAGGTGGCTGGGATGGAAGCTGCTGCGTATGTGTGCCTATGGTTCTAGCCATCAGAGGTAGGCTTTTTCCTATAGTGTGCAAGCATGACCACTGTTGCTGGATTGCAGGGTGGTTGTAACCCCTCAATACAAGCAGTGTATAATGTGACACAAAGATACATCAAGCCCCAGAGGATGGGAGTGGTAGCAGGCCTGATGAATAGTGATGAGCGAGCATGCTCGGCCGAACTCGCTGTTCGCCGAGCATGCTGGCGCTCGGGTCCACTCGGTGTTCGGCCGAACACCGGATGTACTCGAGCGCCATGCTCGATTCTCCTCCTCGCACGATTATTAATTAGTGTGCGGGGAGGGATGGCATTCAGTGTAATGCCAGTAGCCATCCTAGCTACGGCATTACACTAATTGGCTGGCCTGGAACGCGTCATCGGGTGCTATATAGCACCCGGTGATGCCTTCCCGGCCAGTGTTAGTCAGGGAGAGCTGCCGCAAGGAGGGACAGATAGTGTAGGGACAGAAATGGCTAGGCAGGGATAGATTTTATTTTAAAAACAAATAAAAGCCCTTTTGAGGGCTATTGGAACATTTGGGGCATTTTTTTTATTTTACTTGGGGGACCTTTTTAAACCAGGCACCTCCCCGCTCTTCCGAAAAGGGGGGTGCCTAGTTTAGTCGCATTGACTTACATTATGCTCGGGTGCTCGGCCGAGCACTCGAGCACCCCCTAGTGCTCGGTCAGAGCACCCGAGCATACGAGCACCCAGGTGCTCGATCAACACTACTGATGAAGTATCATGCTGTACTCCCTCAGACCATTGCTTCCTAGTGATTGGTGAAGTGGAAATATAGTTCTAGAATGAGGCCAGAAGTAAACATAGAACAGTCTACAAAGTATAACTTTTGGTACATTGAATAGCAGTGCTTTCCAAATTCATACAGAGGCAGGTTGAATGACTGCAATTTAGTACTTGTAAGTGTACATGTCCGCTGTTAGGTTCAGACGCTAGCTATAAATGGCCTAGTGGTAGTCTGGATGATGGATGTCTTAGCTGTAGTCCCTCACCTTCCAGCAGTGTCTTTGATGCAGATGTTAACTGGTCACTCTGCTGTCTGAGTTCTCAACAGGAGTGGGCTGGGAACTGAAAGTGGCCCTGAAAAAAAACCTGAAAGTGGCCCTTGGTTGTGGGCAGGTCCAAATTTACAGAAGGTAGAGCAACACAAGGAGGCATGGCCTATAGTACAACAGTGCAGAACAAAATATCACCAAATACCACAGAGCAGCACAAAATACCGCCACAATATCTTTATGTATCTAGGATGTCTTGGGCAGCCCCTTGGGCATTGGCCCATTGGGAAAATTCCCTGTTAGATCTATGGCCCATGCTTCTCAAGGATTTACTTGGGGACTTGATTTGTTGTTTTCTATGGAGAATCCTTCACAGGAGCAGGAGCTCCAAAGTGTGCTTCCTCTTCTCTCTCTGGTAACACAGTAAGACCACCTCCTGGCAGGAAGCAGGACCAGCCTACTCCTACCAAGAGGTCCTGTTCCTGCCAACCATTTGCCATCCATTTCCTTAAATGGTAGGTACGGGCAAAACACGTAAAATACAATATATATATATATATATATATATATATATATATATATATATACAATGCAACACGTAAACAATTCAAGCTAGCAAAGGAGGCAATCACAATGGACGTCATGTGGCTGTCGTCTCCTCCATGCCTTCAGTATGTTGCGGTATTTGGTATTCTCACAATGATGGCGGATTTATTTGTGTGTGTTTGTCCTATCAATCACCTTACATGTAATCGCTGAGCTGTGACTCATTGAGCGTATACACACACGCGCGTCGTATACTTTAGCTCACTGCTGTCTGAGCGTGCTGCCCCTTTGCTGACATATTACGGAGATTGGGCAACAGCTGGCAGACGGCTGATTGCAGACAGCACCCGCTGATACGTGCAGTCAGATCAGTGTATCCTCCGGCTCCTCGTGTGTATAAAATATTTACCGCTATTTTATTAATACATGACACAGCCCGGCTGCCAGATCTTCTTCATCTACTGGAAGGATGAAGCTGGATACTGCTTGCTGACTAGTAGGTCTCTGAGGAGGCGATCTGAAGGTGCGTTCAGCCCCAAATGATGTCTGCGAGTGTATACATCACAGAGCATCGCTCTGCAGGACGCCTCACAGCCCAGAGACGTGAGATTAGCTTTGTGGGTTTTATTTTCTTATTTGCTTTTTTTTTATATGGGTTGTATGGACAACTCTACCATGTTAGCTTCATGCAATCTAGCTGCCAATAGTTCAGTAACAGATTCAGCTCTACTATATCTTAAAGGGGTTTAACATTGATGACCTATCCTGATGATCCAAGACCCTGAAACGCCGCCACTGTAGTGTCAGACCTACACGGCTCCGTCCAGTGTGTAGTGGATGGAGGTGATAACTGCAGTGGGAGCAGCGTTGCAGTTACCAGCTCCGTCCACTACACAATGGATGGCGCTGTGTAGATCTGGTGCACTGCTCTGAAACAGCCGATTGTCAGGGTGCTGGATGTCCTGTATTGTAACGGTATTTTTTAAGTACTGATTGGTTCTGTCTCTTTAACTCTTTTCTCTTTTATTATTACCATTACCATTCTGTGTAATGATGTGCCTTGCAATGTAGTACCCGTCCCCCATTGCACTGATAAGACCACATTCCTGAGTGATCACAGAGACATGTCTGCAGTACACTGGAAGAGGGGCTAAAAGGTTTCTACTCTGTGACACACATACATTCGAGGGACTCCACCTGAAACTTCATCCTAGGTAGGATATAAGTATTGATTTGCCCTATCTCTTGTACCCCCTGCAGAGTCAGTTATGTGTTATAACGTGGTAGACAGCCATGTCTTATAGCATGATCGACGGAGTGTCACCCCATAATATTGCATCTTTAGGCTAGTGATGTATTTATTTTTTATTCAGTATGTGATTTGTCTGTTATCTTATATTTAATCACACTTAGTAAATATATTTATTCGCTTTAGCCTGCGTAAGCTTATTCATTGTCAAATCTTTTGAATTCACATTTTGAAACAGATCCTGGGAATAGATCATCAATATTAAAGTGCTGTAAACCCCTTTAAGGTACTAAAATATAAAAAAACAATATTTGAAAATGTGGTATTAATTTTTAACCACCTTCTTCTGAAGAGGAAGTGGGGGGTTTAGAACCTTCAGAGTGTGTCTGGCCCTGGAGGACCCAGCAGCTATATAAATAATTTAGGCTTCAGATTGATTTCAGTGCAAATGGTATAATGTCTCACCTCTACTGTGGTGGTGCTGTAGGAAAATTGAACAGATGTTGCCAGATTCCTGTACAGTTGATCACTGGGGATATCAGCAGCAGGATTCCCAGTGATCTGCTTATTGTTAGGGTACCCTTCTAACAAAAGTAATTGTCTAAACCTCTTTGAACAGTCCCTACTTGTTAGAAGGGTCACTTGGCAATAAACTGATGACAAAGTGTTGGGATTCCCCACTGATTAACGGACAATCCTGGCAGTAAGTGTTCTATTTTCCTGTAGCACCCCTAGAGGAGATATTAATCATTACAACATATCCATTCAAATCAATGGGATGTCTTTAATACAGGAAAGGAGAAGTCCTCCAGAGAGAGAGATGCTATTTGTAACTGCTCTCCAATCTGGCCAAGAGAAGACGAAAGTAATGTTTGAATATTCAGTGGATAGTTGCACAGGTATCCCCCCCCAAGACAGTTGCAAGACTATTCACCCCCCCCCAAAAAAAAAAAAAAAAATTGTTGCAAAAGTATTCAAAGCCTCCAATTCCAGGAGACTTGAGGCATCGTCAGAAAGGGTGCTGTTTTGGGGGCATACTTGTAGGCAGAACTTAAAAGAGTATTTTCATCTTCACATTTATGGCATAGCCACAGGATATGCTGCAAATGTCTGACAGTTGCGGCTCCCACCTCTGGGACCCATACCTATCTTGGGAACAGTCAAATGTGGATGAAGAGCTGGCCATGCTTGCACAGCTCTCTATATTCACCTTTACTTGACTATTTTCAGAAGTCCCATAGAAGTGAATAGAGATGGATGCGTATGCGTGACCACTGTGAATGGAAAGGTGGCTGGCTGCTAGAGATGAGCGAATCATTGAAAAAATTATTCGCCGAACATTCGCCGAACATTCGCCGAACTTTTCCTAAAATTTGTGTATTCGACAAATAGATTCTTTGTATTTGCGTACAAAATATACGTTATTATGTGCTATTAGCGAACATTCGCTCACTAATAACGATCGTTCATTTACAAAATGTACGCAACTTCTTAGAAGACGTACGCATGAGCGTACAAATAGCTTACGAATCTCAGCATACTATTGTCTAAGCGATTACGTAATACGCAGGCACGTACGAGGAGAGGCCGCGGCGTGCACTCCTCAGAGGCAGAGCGAATATTCGAGACACATATATGGTAAAGTGCAAATACATTATTATAAGTATAATATAAACATTTTAAATATCACCTACCTAGTATGCTCACGGACACGTTTAAGTCTCTTTTCTTCTGACGCTTGTCATAGAACTGGAGCAGAGTCCCAAACTCAGTCGCAATTTGTAATCCACATAGGTAAAATTGTAATCCAAATGGGTAACAAAATAGCAGCAAAGGTTCCCTTTAAAAAACCCTCTTTCGAGGGGCTCCCCAAATAACCTGAAAAGGGGGAAAAAAGGGAGGAGGCGCACGTATGCGCAACTTGGATAAAAAACTTTTTTTTGATGGGGGGAGTCCTAACAATCCATGGCCATCTGGGTGAAGACAAACGCGGGGCAACAAAACTAAAAACAAGGGCCAACTAGTGCCCACCCTTCAGGATAAGTCCATGTTGTGGCTCCCATAAAAACTGCTGGAATTACTTAAAGGCCAGCAGGTCCTCCTCACTGCTGCTGGAGCTAAAGGACATGAGAGGGCGCTCCTGCCTCATCATGAAAGCGGCCCTGGCTGCGGCAGCAGACCCCCGCCGACCTCTCAAGGATGGTCTTCTTGGTGACTGGGCTGTCACACTGGCAAAGGCAGTGGTAACTTTGGCCCTGCCCATCACTCTGTAGTGGCCAGATCCTCCTGCTGGCATACCAGGTGACAGAATCTCCGGCTGTAACGGTAATGGTAACGGTCTTCCACGAGCGGCGGACTGTGCGGCCTGCAACTGCCATGGGCATGGCAGTTGGTAGTGGTACTGTACCACAGTTGGATGGTACACGAAAGTGTTCGTGGTCATCTGTCCCACATGAAGGATCGGTGGTATCGGTGGCGGCAAATCAGGAATCAGGGGTTCCGGCTGATCCTGACCTTGGGATTTCTCTTCAAATCTCAAGGTCTCAAGGTCACAAGCCTCTTCTGCGGCCTGGGCCTCCTCACTCCAGTCTTACGGGGGGCACTGCAGGAGTAGGTGGTCGCTTTAAGATTTTCACCCCAGTAGCAAAGGGGCCTTAGAGGCTCTTCATGGGGGTATACTCCACGTAATCCCCTGCGTGGAGATTGTGGCATATGGGTGGAAGATACAGCCGCTTAACCGAACGGCGGTTAACATATAATTCCTCCGCCGTCTTCTCATCGCCGATGAAACCGACTCCCCGCTCCACATTGAACCAAATAACGGTTCCCCTTCGGCGCTCCAGCATAGGATCACCGGACCGTGGGTGCTCCAAAACTTGCACCACCCACTCCTCCACCAGCTTTTTATATTCCCAGAGGGTCTGGGCGTTCCGGGTGACAGCCTTAGGGACCATCAAATTCTGGCGTAAGGAGTAGTCCTTGCGCAGCGGAGCGGGAACTCCTGCTGCCTCCGCCTTGTCAGCCAGTGGAGTCACCACCTCAGCAGGCACCTCATCCGACTTCCTGTTGAGTTGTGAGAGATAGATCTCCAGTTCCTTCTCCTCATAGGGGTCGTCTGCCCACAACATGCTTCCCCAGTCAGGACCTCGCTGTCTCGCCGCCATCTTACTCTGCTGACTTGCCACGTCTTCCTCGCACGCAGGAGAAGTGGGCGGAACTACCAGGTAGGAGTCTGCATCGCTGAATAGAATTCGTACGCAACAGCGTGTAGAGTAATTACCAGGGAGGAGTCTGCGCAACAGCGTATAGAGTAACTAAATTATACGTAGAATAGCGTATAATTTAGCGGACAAACTACGTAGCGAAGCGAATCACCTAATATTCGGATTCGCTTCGCAGCTGAAAAATCCCAAGATTCGATACGAATCGACGAATCGACGAATCGCTTCGCTCATCTCTACTGGCTGCGCATGTGCAGTTCTCTCCATTCACTTTTTGAGGGCCCCATACTCAAGATGGGTATGGGTCCCTGAGGGGGTGTGTATGTCTGTGGCTGGCTCAAAGTTTACATGGGCCTTTTGGAGAACAGACACAGAGGCCATCACCTTGACAACCAAAGAGATTCCTACTAAGACCTTGAGTTCACCCAAGCTGCTGGGGTCTGTCTGTGGCACCTTCTCATCCTTGCGTGGTGCAAATGGAGACCCTGTGAGGGCATAATAATGGAAAATTAGATTAGTGGCCCCCCAAAAAAACAAGGGACATATATTTTTTTACACAGCTATAAAATCTGCTGGTGCTATGGACAAGAAATGGTCTCTATTAAAAGTGCTGATGCACGGCTTCCCCTTAATAAGGCACGCATATTCATGTCTAATTTGCTGAACTTTCCCTCCCGCTAGGAACTGATATCAACTAATTGTTTACTTATAATTAACACAACCAGTTTTTATTAAACACCCCGGGATTTTTATTTTAATTTCTAAGATATATCAGACCCCCCCCAGGTGACACCACAACCAAGGAAACAGCTCTGGCTGAGAGATGTTTCCTTCTAGAAGTTTTCACATGATCCAAGATGTGTCTGGAGATGACTGCCGGCTTATTGCACGGCCATGACAAACTGTGCCATTTGCTCTGAACCAGCACACCCCTGGGAACGGCTTTATGGCTAATGAATATCTTTACTTAGTATTGACGATTTTTTATTTATTTTTTTATTTTTTTTAGGTTAAGGCGGTGAGGGAAAGAAGTGATGATATCCTGAATGATGGGTGGCATCTTAAGTGCTTGATGTCAGGGGTCAATGGCTATCAGTTTCTATAATGCTTTCTACTGAGACTGATAGAAATAGCCTTCGGTCTGTCTAAAGCTGAGGCAGGAGGCCTCTTCTGTTCTAAAGGGGGATTCTACCTTTAGTGATTGCCTGAAATATCGTTAAGGTGTGTCAGTCGATGGTGAAGCCACCACAGAGGCTGGCCACTGCCAAGGGGCTTGTGTTTTGAGGGTGGCCAGCACTCTACTGCGTTCTCCACGTAGTCCTAGCATTGGACTGAAGCTGCCACTAGGGGGAGCTCACTGCATACAGATTTTCACAACTTTTATTGAATACCATAGTAAAGTGATTGCCCGGTAAGTAAAAAGAAGAAGGATCAGTTAAAAAAAATTAAGCAATCAATACTTACCAATCATCAGTCACTGCAGTTCTGATACTTACCAGGTCCCTGTTGGGAGTCACCAGGAAGTATAGATCAGAGGGGGATCCAAGATATAGTGGCAGGGATTCGGTGAGGTGAGTATTGTTTTCTTCCAATCTTCTAACAAATTTTTATCCACCAGAACACCCTTTTTGTAGGTAGTCTGTCATCATCATCAGCATTATATCTGGAAGAGTCTGCAGAGTGTAATAAAATGCTGCTGCATTTCTGTAAAAAAGCCTTAAAGTCTATTTACACCTCTGAGGGCAATTCTTTTTATTATTGCATTGTACTCATTTTGAGCTAAAAATATTTTTTTAAAATTGGTCTTTATTAAAAATTTGGCATCCTTCTTTCTGTACAGAGCCGAGATGCTCTAGTAGCACAGATGGACTCCTTATTTCTGCTCTCTGACCTCCTAAACACTCATTATAGCTCAGTTTTTACCTTACTGATAAGAATGTGGCTTAAATAAGTGTTTATGACCTCTTAGTAGTTTAGAGATCAGGTTTATTAGATGACCGACCCAAAGTCAAAGTGAAAATATGAGTCACACAGCTAGAAAAACTGTTAACCCTTTGTGACAGAACAGCTGAATATTTTTAATAAAGGCCAATTGAAAAAATTATTTTTAGCCAAAAATTATTAAAATACAATCATAAAAAAATTGCCTCCGAAGATGTACATAGCCTTTAAATGATCTCTTCAGTGCACCAAGGGCAGGCACTAGTCTTCGAGTGCACCCTAGCTCCGGTGCTATTCTGTTGAAGCCCCTCCTTCTTTTGTTTGATTGACAGGGCCAGGTGTATAAATATACTCTTTTCTCTGTCCTATAATCTCACGCCAGCACTACGCTGCACGTAATTGGCGCATGTGCAGGGCAGCACTTTCCTCATAGAACTGTGCTGTGCATGCGCTGATTACATAAGACACAGTGCAGATTACATATTACAGGACCAAGTGAGAGGATGATTCAAACGCCTGGTCCTGTCATTCAAACAAAAAAGGAGGGGCTTCTACAGAATAATGGAAGGGCTAGGTTGCACTGAGGGGCTAGGGCCCGCCCTTGGTGCACTTATAACTCTAACAGAATTTTAGGACAGAATGCAAAACGGAACCCTTTAAGCAGCATTCTGTTTTGCTCCGTCCTAATATATTTTTATTGGCACATATAACAGTTCAGTTTTTTTTTCCGTTATTCCTGATGGAAAAAAAAGTCCTGTCGACAGGACTCTGTTATAATGGAACTCTATAACGGACTTCCTAATACTGGTGAGAACCTGATCTAATGCACATTTGGCATCTAATTGCACATTTGTTTGAGCAATTTTCGTCAGAGATCCGCTATTTTAGACAGAAAAAAAATTCCAGCATGCAGTACTAAAAAATGGATCTCAGATGGAAATGGCTCAAACAGATGCCAAATGTGCATAATCGATGCACAGGATCCATTTTTTTTACAGCATCCATTTTTTTACAAGATCCGTTTTTTTACAGGATTTAGTTTTTTTCCTGTTCTTCTGACAGGTCAGAAGAATGGAAAATGACATGTGAACTCTCCCTTACTAGAGCAGAAGCTGAAATACTCTGTTTGTATTGAGCTCCCCCTAGTGGTGGCTGCGACAAAAGCAGTGCTTCCATGAAAAGGAGGAGTTCAGTGCCGGGGCCCCACAGCAGATCTGCCCCCAATGAAGGTACGCCATTGTCCTCAGCGTGAATTTCTCTGACAGGCTGCAGTGTACGTCAGTGATCAGGAATGCGTCTACAATTACGGCTAAGCTCCGGTGGGAAACCGTTAATTGGTAATCTTCATTTCTAAGGCAATTTGTGATAACACCTTCCCAGCTAATATTTTGACCTCTGATGTATCCGCACATTGATCGGTCACTCTCCTCAGACAGACGCTGCAAGACAAGTCCTGTATATTTTATGAAGAGAAATCATTTGTAAGTGCACCGCTGAATAGAGAAGCAAAATTTGCCCGAATATCCATTGATCAGTCGACCTTTACACACAATTGTGGATTTAAATGGAACATCAGGTTGAATTACAGAGAATGCCTGGGAGTTACAATAAAGTGGAATCTGAGCCATCTTTACTAAGCGGCAGAAGTGCATGATTACCCATTATTGCTCAGATCCTGCTCTAAACCGTAATTTCAGGCTCTTTGTGAATGCATTTCAATTCAGGATTGTCTCATACAATACATCCATATGTGTTAGTGCTACCTAGTATGAAAAAAAAGCAGAGTTTGGGTGCATGGGTGGCATTTTACATTGATGCAGAACTGTGTGTGCATTCATTATCCTTGCATTGTTTGGACAACATATTTACAGGCAGCAGCTTCACTCCACGTAGGACAGTGTGAATCGAGTTAATGTAGGTAAAAAAAACCGATGAAATATCCAGTTTTCATAATAACCACTAGAGCACTCATAGCAGGCTGAGGTTTCAATTTTTCTGGTGCTCGCTTTCAGCTTTGTTTTAAAGATTGGGACTGAGTCTGCAGAGTCAGTTCATTAGCATTAGAGGGTTGATCAGTAGAGTCCTTTCATTATCATTAGAGAGTTGGTCAGTCGAGCCATTCAGTAGCAGTGTCTGTAGAGGCATCTCATTATCATTAGAGGGCAGTGTCTGCAGAGTCATCTCATTATCATTAGCAGCCAGTGTCTGCAGAGTCATCTCATTATCATTAGAGAGTCATCAGAGTCATCTCATTATCATTAGCGGCCAGTGTCTGCCAATAAGTTGTCTCACTATCATTAGAAAGCAGTGTCTGCAGAGTCATCTCATTATCATTAGAAAGCAGTGTCTACAGAGTTATCTCATTATCATGAGGAGAGTCATCTCATTATCATTAGCGGCCAGGGTCTGCCGATGAGTTGTCTCACTATCATTAGAAAACAGTGTCTGCAGAGTCATCTCATTATCATTAGAAGGTAGTGTCTGCAGAGTCATCTCATTATCATTAGAGGGTGGTGTCTGCAGAGTCATCTCATTATCATTAGAGGGTCATCAGAGTCATCTCATTATCATTAGAGGATTTGGGAAAAATACTGCAGTTTGAAAAAGACTTATTGTAGTTGAAACATCGCATTCTTGGTGAATACATTCGATATTGCATTGAAGACATCGAGTGCTGCAGTACTTTTTCCAAATACTGAATTATCAGAGGCCTGCTGGGCTAAGGCCTAACACTGCTGGCACCGCCACTTCATGGACTGTCCAATTTAGACCCAACGGTAGTGCTGCTTAATTTTGGATATTATTATTGGATGGTCATCAGAGTCATCTCATTATCATTCAAAGGCAGTGTCTGCAGAGTCATCTAATTATCATTAGAAAGCAGTGTCTGCAGAATCATCCCATTATCATTCAAAGGCAGTGTCTGCAGAGTCATCTAATTATCATTAGAAAGCGTTGTCTGCAGAATCATTCCATTATCATTCTAAGGCAGTGTCTGCAGAGTCATCTAATTATCATTAGAGGGTGGTGTCTACAGAGTCATCTCATTATCATTAGAAGGCAGTGTCTGCAGAGTCGTCTCATTATCATTAGAGGGTGGTGTCTGCAGAGTCATCTCATTATCATTAGAAGGCAGTGTCTGCAGAGTCATCTCATTATCATTAGAGGGTGGTGTCTGCAGAGTCATCTCATTATCATTAGAAGGCAGTGTCTGCAGAGTCATCTCATTATCATTAGAGGGTCATTAGATTTATCTTATTATAATTAAAGGATAATCTCATTGTTATTAGAACAATGGTCTCAGAGTCAAGGATCCTCTGCGTATTCACCCACACCTGCACACAGGTGTGGGTGGACGCGCAGAAGATCCTTTCAAATTTCCGTAATTTGCTGCAGATTTCATCAGAAAGTGCTGGTCTTGATAAATCTACCCCTTAGTCTGTTGACACTTTTCTCATCATCAACTCCCGTTTTCTGGACCGCTGCACCCACTCTGCTGCACAATATAAGAATAATTTGGACAACTCCAAAATGGCTGCCCCCAGAGATGTTTTAAAACTAAAAATGAACATTTCTCCCCAGATATTTCTGATCCTCTAAAGTCTAAAAATGTTAAGATTTGTCATGGGATGACTGTTCTCCAGGACAGGTTTGCAGATCAACTTGAGAATGACTAAAACTGGTAACTAAAAATCCCAATTTTACACTGACTGCATTGGCCAATACAATAATAGCAATAGCCAAGTTAGATACTGCCTCTGTCTTCTTAGTCCAACAGGCCCCTCTAAAGTTGGTGCCGAGAGCTGGTCTCCACCTTCTTAATGGTCTGTTCATTCTTTGGCTGTGAAGATATAATAAAGTATCAATGATAAAATATCATACATAATAATTGGGTGTTCGGTAATGAGTGAGTTAAACTCTCAGGGATGGGGATGGTCAGTGAGAACTGGAATAACAGATTAGCAATTTGATGGTTCCTTGGTATGTTTTAGAGGGGTTGTAAACTCAGTTCATTGAGAATTGTAAAAGGTAACGGCCTAGAACAAAGCCGGTGTGATCCCAGGAGCCGAATCTGAAGAGTAACAGCTCGCGGTGCAGTTACGAAAGCTGATGGAAGACTGTACATACAGGTGTGTGGGCAAATCACAATTGGTTTATGCATCTTGTGTATAGTCTGAGGCATGCAGTATATCTAAAGCTAGAGGAAATTGAATTCTGCATCCCTTCTATAGTATAATTATCATCACATTCTTATTACTTCATATAGCAACCTATGAGATGCTATCACCTGGTAGTTAATGAGTGTCCATTGGTATTTATAGATCATTAGTTTAATAGCCTCTTTATACAGCTGCACAACCTGGCTATGTATGGAAATTTCCATTATTAGTCTGTACGTATGGACTGGCCCACCAGGGTATCAAAGGTTCCTTGAGGAGTTCTTGTTCTGAAACAGTAATGGGCCAGCAAACGTCTGGTTGACAAACACCGTTTGGAGCCAATTTTGGAACCTATCATTTGCCCAAGATCTTTTTCTTGGGGATGAGTCACAAATAACCTAGGATTACTATAAAATAAATATGGATGTGCACATATCCTGTAAAGATGAAAAATGGCCCTCAGAATAATTTCTTCTGGTGGGCCTAGGGATTCCCAGTCCTATGCTGTAAATAGTTGTAGGGTTCCTGAGGTAATTGATGATGCACACAAGGATCCTGCAGCATGAGTTTTTCTATAATAGGTGTGCTCCTCATGCTTACTCCATACATGAAGACTCCTCTGTAACCTAAATGTATGCTTAGGTTTGTAAACAACTGTAAATGCTGTAAATATTCAATCCATAGGGCTTCAAAATTGAAATATTACTATCATGTGTCTGAGCATTCATCCTTGAGCAACCATGGTGTGTCCACCATCAGGGTATGGAAATCAGCCACTGAAGCTGCTAGTTTTGCTGCTTTTTTTTTGTCAAAAATGCATATATAGGTGCCTTTATTGTCAGTAGTATACCTACCATATTAGGTCAGAAAATTTCATTTGCCCTGAGTGGCACTTTTTGAAAAAAAAAAATAGATTTACCTTTCCTTTTCGTTTCACATATCTCAAGATGAATGGCTCAAGATGTGATTTTGCGATACCATGTTGGGAGTAGTTTATGCTATATGTGCCTGAATATTACCAACCAGTGGTTGCGTTGACACCTGTTGAGAGTTTTGCTAGAATGTCAAGATGACATTTTGAATTTGTGTTGTGAAAAATTTGTGGAGTGGTAAAGGCAGACACATCTATATCTTAAGATGAAGTCTGGTGCCCTAGATTTCTTCTCATTGAATACTATAAATAAGTGTGAAGGACAACTCCAAACCAATTTCTTCTGTGAGTGGTACTTTTGGAAGAGGTGAAGAACCACAGTTTGTAGACCACTCGTCTACACAGTTGATAGCATCCCTGCTTACCCCATCGGAGGCACATGGTATGCAAGAGCTTCAAGTGGAGATGTTTTGGACTCGGAGATGTCTTGGTCTTCTTTCTCTTCTCTTCCATGACCAGGTTATCTCGGCACATAATTCTTTTATATATTCCCCGGTATTTCTCTCCTTTTAATAGCCAAGATTGGAGCTTAGTGCTGTAACAGCTCCCCACATAAATAGTTCTCTCTGAGCCTTAACCCTGAGAAATTACTAGGTTTTCCTAGAAAAGTATTAAGTACCCCATGATTTCCCTTAAGAAGAAAAAAGTTCTTCCTTTTATCCTTATTCCTTCACTTTTCAAAATATAGGTTTCTTACCTGATGTGAAAGCTTGCATTTGACATAAACAGAGATAATGGCTTAATGGATTCTAAGTGGTTTTAGGTACGGAACGTAATTCATAAGTAGTGCTTGAGGTGCACACCACATGTAACTTTAACATCCTAATGTTATGTTTTACAAGGCACCAGGAAATTAACGCACAGAAGTTTGAGATTCCTTTGTTCCTGTGGTTAAAGGACACACTTCTGTTCCATCTGCATGAATGGAAACGCTTAATGAGAAATTATTTGTTGCATTATTTTGGTAAACCACAAATGGCGCATTTCATTAGGTGATTATTATGTCTATTGAAGCTTAGTGACAAGACTTCGGGATGTAAAGAGCAGATGTCAGCTTAAGTGGATCTAAAAAGCTTTTAAATACAAGGTAGAGCAAGTCTTTAATGCTTTGAAATGCATCTAGTAAATGGCAGGGTGCTTTCCGAGACGAGAACTGTTATTCTTCTGGTTATGAGTCGGATTCAACAGTTATGACTTAATAGTGATAAGAATAATCATAGTTGATTGAAGAAGTATGGCCTTTTCATTTCTCTGGGGCATCTTTGTGCTGGTCACAAATGGGCTGATGGAAAAAGTATGGCCATGTCATTTCTGTGAAGGCTTCTTTGTGCTGGTCAAAAGTGGGTTGATGGAAGAAGTATGACCATGTCATTTCTGTAAAAGCTTCTTTGTGCTGGTCAAAAGTGGGTTGATGGAAGAAGTATGGCCATGTAATTTCTGTGGAGGCTTCTTTGTGCTTGTCAAAAGTGGGTTGATGGTAGATGTATGGATATCTAATTTCTGTAGAGGCTTCTTTGTGCAAGCCAAAATTGGGTTGGATGTAAAAGCATGACCGTGCCATTTACGTAGAGGCTCTTTGTGCTGGCCAATATTACATTGATGGAAAAAGTATGACCATGTAATTTCTCTGGAGGCTTCTTTGTGCTGGCCTAAAATATATTGATAGAAGATTTAAGGTCACGTACATTTTGTGGAGTCTTCTTTGTGCTGGCCAAACATAGGTTGATGGAAGAAGTAAAGTCATGTAATTTCTGTGGAGGCTTCTTTTGTCGACCAAAACTGGACGTATGGAAGAAGCACAGCTATATCATATCTGCCCAAAAGCCTGCTTATCGAAGAAGTATAGCTTTGTGGAGGCTTTTTTTTTCTACTGGCCAAAAGTGGGCTGATAGTACACTTCAATTAATAAGAACAGAATTAACCTCCTAGTTGGCCATGTAGGTGGCATAATTAATATGGAGATGGTTATACTGCCCAGGAGATGGACTGTTTTTGAAGGAGAAACCCTCTTATTCCTCATATGGGTGGGAAATAGAGATGAGCAAATCTATTCGCCGCTTCGTAGATTCAATACAAATCTTTGTTTTTTTCTACACCAAAGCGAATCCGAATCTTTTCAGATTCGCTTTGGAAGATTCTTCTTAAATCTTTGTACACTAACGCTATGTACGCATCATATAATTTGTACGCTAATGCTACGCATCTAATAATTTGTACGCTAATGCATAGAGTACTTTTACTGTATGTTCGTTATTTTTGTGGGCCTAGACAATAATAAACTAAAGCTTCGTACGCACTTTGTACACTCATGTGTACATTTTTTTTAATGCAACTTGAACCGAATCGAATCTTATTCGAGGCAAATCTTTTTAAAAATTCAGCAAATATTCGCCGAAGCAAATGTTGGAAGATTCACTCATCTCTAGTGGGAAAGTATTTTTTCATGAGCTACCAATATAACACACTTTATCTCCTTCAACTATCCACTGTAAGTGAGGCTTACGACTCCCTTGGATCCCGTGCAATTTTTGTCTGGATTGAACTTTACTATAATGTTGAAAGTCCAACTACATTATTTACAAGACCACAATTTTCAAAGTTTTCCAAATATTAGAGATGAAGGAATCGATTCAAAATTTCAAGAGTTTGCCATGAATTTCCCAAAAAGTTTGGGCTGGAAAGAAGTCAAATTTTTATGATTCATTTTGTTTGTCCATTCAAAACATTTTCCAAGTAATTGGGACACTTCGGTTCAAATTTATTCATTGCATCGGACAACCAAAATTTTTTCGTCTCAACTAAATATATGATTTCCAAAATCTCTCTGTTTCATATGGAGCTCCTTAAACATGTACAGTACCAATAGGTAATTCCACCAGCAAGTGAGACTACTAGATTATCAAGGTTCTGTAGTGATTTAGAGATGTCACTCAATGGTGAGTGGAAGATCTGGAGCTGTGTCAGCTCCCCTATAATTCACAAGTGGACGATGGTCTGGTCCCTAGTACTGACTATGGATTTAGAGTAAATATCATTTTTGAATGTTGCAGTTTGATAAAGGGGGGTGGTGGGGTGCTAGACAGAGAGATGGAAAGTAGTTAATTTCTACCAATCAGCTTCTAGATCTCATACTTTAGAAGACATTTTGAAAAACGTAAAGAAACTGTCACGCGAGGTCGGTGTCACGCTCCCTCTGCACGACGTCGCCGGACCTCTACGCCCCCCTAGAGACGAGCAATAGGGAATTGAAGTGCTGGTCTTGTCAGCCAGCACTTCATGAGTTAATTCTCTGTTTGGGTTTAGCCATGTGGTGCTGATCACACCACATGGCTACTTGACATATTGTTTGGACAGCTTGCTCCGCCTCAGGTCATGTGATGCTGGCCACATCACATGATCCTGGGCGGGCTATTTAAAGATGGCAACTGCCTCACTCAGATGCCTGTGATTAGTCTTCTGAGATCAGTGCTGTGTGTTGGACCTTGCTGTTGGATTATTGGTATATTGGATTTTGGCTTTGGACTTAGACTACGCTTTTGCGATTCCCCTCGGTATTTGACGTGACCTCCTGTTCTTGACTTGGCTTGCTGACGATTCTGCTATTGTGTTTGTTCTGTCTGTGTTCGTCTTCCCCTGTGTTCCCTTCCCTACCCTGTGCACGTACTCAGCATAGGGACCGTCTCCAAGTTACGGTTTTGTCGCCTAGGGCATCTACTGTAAGTAGGCAGGGAAAGAGGTGGGGTTCAGACAGGGCACACTATTCCTTGTTTCCCTGTCGTGACAGAAACAACCTGATTGGGTGCTATGGACAACTTCTCAGTGTTAAAACTATCTCCGTAATGGACAGCTCCTTAGTGGCATAGTGCAAAATACACATCTTATTTATACTTTTCTGGCTAATTTTACATTTTAAGTCATCCCTTTTTTATACTTATTATTGGAAAGCTGTCTACATTGCATTGGCACTTGTAAATATATCGGATAGCAAAAGGCGAGACAGACTGTATTAAAATTCCGAGGTCTTTATTGATGGACAAACATGGCCATTTTTCATAGACGATGTTGTTAATGAACTTGCTTGATCTAGAAAGTCACTTCGATGTCCGTCGAAGAGATTTGTGAGGTCTGCAAAGCTCATGTAGCTCATTAAGTTTTCAACAGGAACATTGCAAAGGCAGAAACGACGCACTATTTAATAATGTCAAGGAAAGGAACAGCACCTCGGACAACATCCATAACATCACAAGGCGAAACAAGCCTGATCGTTACTGTCTGACAAACCCCAGAAAATCTAATGTATTCTCCAAATTATCTCCAAGGGCTGAAACTAAGAAGAAATCTCTGATAGAATCTTTCCAGGAAAGTTACTCATCGCTCCTGAAGGGCTTTAATTTCCATCTTAATGTTTGCATCGGTTTAACTTCAGTTTATTTTGTACACAAAGGCATTAGTCATATACTTGCTGGGCAGATTTCAATAAGGGCTCCTTGGAGGCCCCAAATCCACAAAACAGTGATTATTCCTAATGTCTAAACAATCAAAGCATACACTGACTGCTGGATGATTAGTTTTCAGCAGATTGACTATGCAGTATTTTGCAAAATGTACTTTGGTAGGATAAATAGTTACATCATGAGAACCAGTATGAGTGACAAGCCAGCTTCACCATTAAAGGAACCCCTGAAGGGGGTGGAGAAAGACACAGGGGTCTCTGGGTCATGTTCTGCCCTTTATTACAAATTATGAAATGTAATCAGTCATCCTATTTTTTTCCCATTAAACTCAATATAGGTTGACAAAAAAGGCAAAAAAATAAAAACATTGCACTTTCTTTTCAATTTCCCCATCCCCCATGATTACATATTCCCATGCCAGTCCCATGAAAATAGTTGCTTAGTCCTACACCACTTCCATGTTGTTGGTTCCCTTATGATCCCCCAGCACATCTATTTTGATACTTCCCTGGACCCATCCCAGTTCCATTTTGATGTTTCTGTGGTCCATCACCACTTCCATGTCAATGTTGTTGGTTCCCTAATCTCCTAGCACACTCATATTGATGGTCCTTTGGTCCCCACCACTTCCATTTTGATGGTTATTTGGTCTCTCAGCACATCCATGTTGGTCTCCTTCCATTCCCATTATTCCATGTTCCACCATCACTCTTTGCTTACTTCACTGCAGCACCAACATGTCCAATGGACATGTGAACATGGCACAGAGTTAACAGGTTGACCTCACTAATGCAACCAGATAATGCTGTCATTGTAAAATGTTAACACAATACCTGCCATAAAGGCATTGCAGAGCCCATAAAGAATGGAACCCCATCGGTGGTTGATCCCACCTCTACCCCTCATGGTTGGGATTACACAATCCCACCTTCCACAGGCCCTGAAATTGTATTAGCCATGGCTATATCACCCAACACTTACCATTAGTAAAGAACTGTTGAGACTTCCTGTTCATGAATGGTGCTATATTTGCTATGATATGAACCAACATCAACCAGGAGGACAGCCAAATTAATTTTTCTATAGAATCCCTTCTCTTTGTGTACTACAGCCTTACTCATAGGCTTAGAAATGAGATAAATGAACATTTCCCTTCACCAGCTACTCCAACTTATTGTCTCACCTTATGATAGATGGGTAAAAACTGGCTACCTTCAGCCACCACTAGGGGGAGCTTAGGAGCTTACTGAATACTGTTTCTATTATAACAGTATGCAGTCAGCTCCCTCTAGTGGTGGTTGCAGGCATACATCATTTTATCATTTACCTCCATGTCTATGCATAGCATTTCTAGTTCTTTATTGCACGCCAACCAGTATAAAGATATATTTAATACATTTGCACAGAATATTGGACCTATTTAGAATATTTTTAAAACTGAAACGTTGTTCAAAGATGGACGTTCACTGTAAGATGTTATCTTTATGTTAGTTGCCTCTTAAGGGTTATTTTTGATTTGCAGGGACTTTATGGCTGAAAGTAAGGACCATAGTTAAGCTCTTGGCACTCTGCAAAGTACTTTATCCATTCGCTCTCACGCCCATCTGCTGGAATGGCAAAGTGCCCAGTTTCAAGGTGCCATTTACACCGAACTTAGTAAAAATTTTTCTAACTAATCCTAGTGTTTTAAAAGTTTTCCGGACCTGTATGCAAATGAATGCTCAGCTAACTCAAAAGAGCACAGAGGGAATGAGGGCGGCATAAATTTTAGCCTAGATCACATATCTTCTAAATTGGTCCATAAAGTGTCACTAAAGCTGAGTTTTGTCCTTTGCTTTCCAGGTTTTTTTTGAAAAGTTCTTTGTAATTTATGTATAACGTTAAAGGAGTATCCATACACATTTAAAGGGTTGCCCATTTATCGATTTTTTTGTTAAAACTGCTTTGAATGCTTTAAAATGATAAAAGAAGTAACACTTATTTTACCGATTCCTTGTTGTTCTTGTTCTAATTTGCATATTGAATGAAACTCTGTATCCACTGGAATAGCGCATCAGACTTTCGTCATCCAGGTATCATTTTAATCAGCAGGATCACCCTTACTGGAAGTATGCCTGGTTTACTAGGCTTGATCCTGCTGATCAGTGCACCTTCAATTGGCACAGGCCACAAATGTCAAACAAATGTCATAGAATTTAGTGCGGGGTCCGACAGCTGAGACCTTCACTAATGTATCATTTGTGACATATCCTACTGAGTGGGGGCACACCCACCTACCATGACAACACACGAGGTATGAATGAGATGTCTATTCACACTATATAGCTGGACGGAATGGTATGTGTGTTATATGTTGGCCATATGTTCTTCTAGAAAGTTGCAGGACTAAGCCTCTTTCTCCTTCGCTTTCGGTCCTCTTTGGACCGTAAGCTTGATGTCCCATCTTAACATATGTCCCTGCTGTTGGCCAATGTCCTCAGTGGTGACATGAGCAAGCATCTCATGTCCAGTGGGTATCAAACTGGAGTAGAAGGGAGCTCAGCACTGGAACCAGAGCACCGGTAAGTGACAAGTGAGTCTCCTGCCTGCCCATATGAAAATGGAGGCTCATCTTTCTGAGTTGGGCTAGGATAGGCTCAACTCTATTGTAGACTTGTCAAAGTTGAAGTCCAGTATGCAAAGGCGTACTGCCGCAGGTCCAATGCCTCTGGTGGAGATGCCCAGTCCCCGATAGAGGTTAGAGGTATAGAAGAGAAGAAAGGTGCTGCTCTGATGCACAACGATCCAAGATGGCTGAAGGCCACCCCCAGAGCCTCTCCCCACTAATTTCCATGAAACTAGGACCTAGTTTCAGGCAAAGAATGGGGGGTCGGGGGCTTTGGGGTGCAGAGGCTTCTGGGGTGTCCTCCAGAAAGGTACTGCTCTGACGCCCATGATTCAAGATGGCTGGAGGATACACACAGAGCCTCTCCCCACTCTTTGCCTGAAACTAGGTCCTAGTTTCAGGCAAAGAGTGGGGAGAGGCTCTGGGGGTGTCTTCCAGACATCTTGGATCATTGTATACCAGGGCAACACCTTTATTCTCTTCTTTACCTATCCTCTGGGGGGGACTGGGCATCTCCACCAGAGGCATTGGACCTGCAGCAGCACTCCTTGGCATACTTGACTTGAACGTTGACAAGTCTACAATAGAGTTGTGTCTATCCTAGCCCAACTCAGAAAGGTGAGCCTCCATTTTGGAGCCCTCCTCCCTTATTTTTTTCCCCAAAACTTTATTACCCAATGTTGCACCTTTCTCTGTTCCTTCTTTAACCCAGTGCCTACAATACCGCAAGTCATTTAAATAACATCGCTATAGAATTTCTAACTATCAAGGCTCATTTTTGATAACTTTATGGCTCAACTCTAGCAACTGGACGGTCAAGTCTCTTGTTATAGGAAGCTTTCCCCGATGTTGGTCCTGTGACATAGAAGAAAGGTCCATCTGCCTGATGATGTGCCATATTTAGTCAGTTTATTTCAATACATTTATTTCTTGCTAATGAATACGTCTGGGATAATACCATGTCCTAGCAGCACTTCGGTGAATAGCCCATCTGCTGCATTTATAAGTCTCTGATAGTCATGGCTTTCATTAGTATGTGAGCAGACATTTCACTGAGAATAGACCACTCCAGCAAAGAGCTTCCAAGTGCAATCACACCATCCGGCAATGGAGAAAATGCTTAAAGAAATGGTGCACTTTTAGTCATTTCCTCCATTAGACAATCAGGTCTCCCTTGAATCCGTCCTCTTCATGTATATTCATTTGCACCTTTGCTACATAGCAACAATGCAGAAGTTTTTCTATAGGGTATGGAAATGTTACTCATCTCATACAGCCCCGTGTGTATCAGCCAGCCATGGTGCATTACTGCAGTAACCGGCACTTGTTGTAATTCTAGCATGGGAATAAAACTCCATGTTTCCGCACTTTTACCACCTGAGCATATTTCTGCCTTTTGTCTGTTTCTAACCATAAGGCTAAATTCACATGAAGGCAGGAGCGTGCGGCGTCATTGGTTGCTATGATGCCGTGCTCTTCCTGAGGCCGCCGCTATACAGTGATACACTCTATACGAGTGTGTACAATGTATCACTGTACAGCGGCAGCCTCAGGAAGCGCACGGCGTCATAGCAACCAATGACGCCGTGCGCTCCTGCTCTCAGAAGGAGCACAGTCCTGGATTTCATGGACCATCCCGGATCGTGATCCACGGACGTGTGAATTTAGCCTAATTCTCATATTCTTGATAGTGTTGAGCAAGCACCTCTGTGCTCGTATGCTCGAGTGCTCTGGATGAGCACTAGGGTTTGCTCGAGTGCTCGGCCGAGCACCCGAGCATAATGTTAGTCAATGGGACTAAACCAGGCACCCCCCGCTCGGAAGAGGGGAGGGTGTCTGGTTAATAGAAAAGGTCAGAATCGCGACTTCTCCTCCTTTACTCCTTTCACTTTACGCGTTAGCATACAAATCAACATTACAGGGCGGGGAAGAGACTCGAGCATTGCGCTCGAGTACACTCGGTGTATGCTCGAGCATGCTCGCTCAACACTAATTCTTGATTGTTCCTGGTTCTCAGCCAGGGTTTTGGTAACCACAAGATGCTAGGAGCACCATAGGAGAGTGGCATTGGGGAAGATGCAGATACAACTGCAGTGACCCACGGGTTCAGTGCTAAAGGGTTAAGGTTATAATGCTATAGTTCGTTTTAGTTGCCGGGTAATGGGCTGGTTTCATTTCTTCTCTGGTCAGTTGAGAGTCTGCTGCTGTGCAAGCTAGAATGAAGACCTGTTTGCATGACCTGCTGCCAAGTAGGCCAAGACAGAAGTTCTCCAGGAAAACACTATTCCTGAGAGTGAAGACTTCCAGAAAAGCAACTTTGATAAGGATTAAGGATTAACTTTGCTAAGGAGGCATTGAAGAGATACACATCTGTTATGTTTGGCATTTCGGGACTACAAGTGCGATACCCTGTGGAAATCTCTCTCTGTCTATATATGTATATACACAGTTTAGTCACATTATTTCGAGCTCCAGTAGCACAGACAGCACTAGATGGGCTGGGAGGACTCAATAAGGTCCTGGTAGGTTGTCTCAGGTATCTGGAGCCATTCTGACTACAGTACACCCCATGGCTGGTAGATGGGGCGTGGGGGAGGATCCATAGAACAAAGATGACAATCTATGTGGTCCTACAGATACTCAATTGGGTTCAATTCTGGGGAATTAGGGGACCAGGGTAGTACTTGGAAGTCTTGGTCATGCTGTTCCAACCAATATTGGACATTTCTAGTCATGTGAAATGCTGCATTGTCTTGCTGGCAGATCCCATCCACCCTAGGGATGACAATCAGCATGTATGGGTGTACATAATCGGCAGGATGAATTCATACCCAAATTGGTTGAGAGTGCCTTCCACATGGACGAGTGGGTTCAGAGAATGCCACAACCAGCTTGTGTTCTTCCAGCAATGGATACAGGGTGTTCTCTGATGTTTCTCCCCTGACACACCCACGTCCATCTGTTCGATGAAGCATCGGAGAAGATGACCCTTTGCCAATCAGCCGAGGTCCAATTCCGATACTGCCATGAAAATTGAAGCCTTTTCTGATGATGCAACTTGGTTACCAGAGGTGCAGGGACCTTCCATCTGCTTCAGAGCCCCATACACAGTAGGGTTTGCTGAACTATTTTTTTAGACACACGTCTGGTAGCCTCCTGGTTCATTTTGGCATTGAGCTGCTCGACTGTAGTGCGTCGTTCACCCTTGTATATCTTCATAGCTGACGTTCACCTCTCACATCATTGGAACGTGGTGCTCTGCAGTTTCCACGTTGCTTATGGTTGCCATGGTGCCATTTGTCCACTCACAATGCACTTTCACCACAGCAGCACAAGAACAGTTCACACTGCGCAGTGTCAGAAATACAGCCACCCTTGGACCAAAAGCCAATAATTATCCCTTTCTACAACTCTGATAAATCTCCCCGTATACCCACGACAACAACGAGGGATATATGTGCACACATATATAAATCTGAAGAGCTATCATTTTCGAGGTTTGCATTTTGAATTGTATTTGTCATTTGTTGAAACACGTGACTTCTTCTATTTTTACAGCCGGAGAGGAAATGAAATAGTGGAGGTTTTTAAGGTTAACATGGTTGCATAATGTGATGATGGAGAAATAGGCTGATAGATTCTGTGTAGGCCTCCAGAGTGCTGAGAAAGTAGCCTAAGGCTTGTTGTGGTCACTGGGCCCAGGGAACACTAACAAGCTCTGTCAAGCTTGCTTCAAAACCATCTAATATACAAAGTTCCTGAGGGAAATGTGACTGAACCCTACATGCCCCCATCTTGGAAAAGTAACTTTTTGTGATGTGTAAAGTTTTAGGTTTCGCTAAGTAGTTTACAATCTAAAAAAAAAACACCAAAACATTATCACATACTGTATTTTAAGCCACTCTAAGCTATGACTCTCGTCATATCCATAGAATGGAGCATTATATTAATAAGAAAGAAGATACTCTACCTAATATGTAAGATATTAATGGAAGTGCCTTCGAGAAGATAATCCCTTTCCATATATTCTTGAAAGATTTGGACATCATCATCCGAGACATCCTGGATTTCAGGGCCTCATACAGGGACATTTTTTGAGGCCCCCAGAACCCAACCCTGACCTGCTCTGGTGACGCCCCACCCTGGCTCCTCTGACCCACCCTGGCTCCACCCCTGACCCACCCTGGTCTTACCCCTGACCCATACTTACTTCTTCCCAATACATTATATGTAGTACCATTACAAAAATGTATGGCTTTTGGAAATGCAGTGTTCCACTGCCAGTGTGGTGCTCAACTGCTAAAAGGTAAAAAGTATTTTTATGTGCTCCACTCTGTAGGCTGCATATGTGGGTTAATCAGGCATTCTTAAGGTACCTTTACACGAGTAGATGATCTGTACGATTGAGCGACGAACGTGTAGTGGACGTTTCAACAATGACCCTTTAGACACGCAGATTATCGTTCGCAAAATAGTAATTTCGTTCACGTATTCCATCGTTGGTAAAGCAGAATGTTGCATTTACACAAAGAGATACAAGTGGCGTGCTTAAACACACCCACGGTGTAATCGTCTGTAATCGTGCGTGCGATTCCTGTTTACACGTATGAAATCGTTAATGTCCAACGATGATTTTTGTGCCCACACAAATGAACAAACCAATGAGCATTCTACCGATTGTTGGCTCTCGCTCTATTTATTTTATTTATTGCTTTTACACTGCTTGATAATCATGCAGTTTTGCTCGATTTAACAATAATTTATACAATAATCCCCTCATTTAAAGGTACCACAGATGGGTGGATCTGCTCTACCTCCCCATAGGGAAAGATTGTTCCACAGAGTAGTATAGCCTGAGACACTTTTAAGACAGACCCACAAAACTAAACCTCAGAGGAAGCAATTGAGAGGTATTTGGGAGCAGTACAGCCTTTGAGGAACGGTGCGTGATAAGAGACTGTGGAGATAATCTGTTTAAAGCTTTGTGTTACATTTGTCTGGGGAAATCAGGAAGCTCCAGGCTACCAGGCATACTTTAAAAGCAGACTGGCCACATGCTATAGTGCTTTGCTGGGCATTGTAGTCCAACATTTTGATGAGAAAGCAGCAACCTGTTAAAGGAACAGAACTTTGTCATGGTGGCATGGATAAAGTGTTATAGTGCTGAAAGCTGTAAGAGAAATATTGCACTTCTATGGTGGCATGTGAGAGTGAGAAAACTAAGTTTCAGTAAGCATTTGGGCCTATCTACTTCATCTGCAGCCTATAGAAGGGTTAAAACTGTGGAAATTGAAGCCTGTAAAATATCTGCCAGTCCATGCATGAGAGACTGTGACTGCTGTATTGAATTTGATTTCCAAGTTACATTGCATGCACCAACATCTGCATTGCTACAGTTTTAGTATTGCATTGCTTCCACTGCACCTCACTGGGACCCTGCCTTGCACCCCACAACTCCTTAACAACAAGGGCACCCTGAACAGAAGACCCCTACATCACCAGGGTGTGCCCGAGGGAAGAAAGGGTGTGTCCTATTAACACAGTACTGCCAAGGGGAACCTCAGAATGGGGACCGCTACCATGAGTACACCTACTCCCATTCTCTCCATCCCTGTGTCCCCATCACTGTAGAAGGAGTGGATAGGAAAACAAAAATTGCTTGGTTCTTAAGGGGTTAAAACCCTAAAACACAGTCCCACACAAATTACTTACTGTATAAATTAGTCATGTCTCTATTGGCTTCTCTCTTTCTCTGTTCTGGTCCTGGTCTTCAGCAATGACACATCCTCCTCTTCTCTCTGCTCCTGGTTTGCGGTATGAACATGGTGGCCATCCTGGAGTTATGCAGTATATGTCAGTCGGGGGAGGAGTGAACTTACTGGGTACTGGTAAACGGGGGTCAGACTCACAAGATTTGGTTGGGGTTGAGGGCGTGATGGTGGGATATGCCCAGCTAAATGGGGTGGACCTTTGGTGGGTAGGACCCCTGTCTAAGTAAGATAGCTGGCTGCATGATGCTGGCAGTGGCAACTTTACCGCCAAATGTCCTAAGTCACAAGCTTATCTGCACTGGCGCCAGGGTCCGGCATGTTCACTGTGCCCCAGATCAGTCAGAGCATCACGTCCGGTGCATCCATCACATCATTCGGCCTTTGAGGCCACGCTACCCCCACGCCAACGTAACACGTCGATCATGCTCAATCTACAAAATAAAAATCAGACATCATATAGTACATGGCAATCTCTTTGTAACAAAATAAGAACCAGCTCTTTACCTCACATGGATCGAGATCTCCCCATTCATTGCACCCAGGGGTGCACCACCAATGAAGGAGCAAGGAGGGGGGAGCAGAAGGGCCATGGGCAATGAGTGCTTTCATTGAGGCAAAGGGGTTAGGTTAAGAAATTGACATTGGGGGGGTGCCGTTTCAGTTTTTGCCTCAGGCAGCAGAAAGGCTAGGTGCACCCCTGATTGCACCAAATACTCTGTTTAATTAATTTCAGACTGTCTGCGTAGAGGGCGTGTCCTATCTCAGGGGGTGTGTCTTTTCTGCTGCACCTCTCTCCCTGTAACTTTCACAGCTTCTAACAGTAGATACGGCTGGTGGCAGTTGAAAGACTGAACTGAGTATGTGCGTCCACTTCAGTGAGGTGGACAGAGAAATAAAAAACATGACTAACAGCAGGTGGCGCTATACAGAGGCTTTTTATCGAATAACTCAGTGGCTATACTAAATTTTTAATTACATGCAATTACAAAAGTGTTCAGATCCAGGTGCTGGTTTGAAAAATGTAGAATATTTTTTTTTTGAAACCCCTTTAGGGATTCATTATATTCCGTTTCTTGTCTATGGAGGATTTTCCATGCGGCCACCATGGTAACACCTGAAATCATAAGTCACTTGCTGACTAATTGTATATTTTTCTACCGTCCCTCCATCAAATAATAATTTCGGTCTCAATAGATTTATGTGTGTATTTGAGTGTCCAACGTGTGATATCTTGACAGGGTTTAATTGAATTCAGAACAAGCTGCTGCCATGCAAATCTATGACAAATTGATTTAATTGTGTTCACGTAGTATAAAGTTAAGATCTGAAAGGTCAGCGGTAATACTGGTGAATTCCCCCCGGGACGAAGACTAAGAGCTGAGTAGAAGTCCCATTCATCACATGTTATCATCTAATTAGTCTCCACAATGGCATTGTGATAGACAGCGACCTAAACAATGGTATCGACTGATTATTAGCTGTGTATCTATCATATTGGACTGTCGTCTGCTGGCAGAGCCAGCGCAGTGCATCAGCACAATTCACTGCCCGCCATGATGGATGCTTCACTTATAACAGATTGTGTATTAAGCAGAGCTCGGGGGCTGGAGATGCATCACAAGCCAAAGGGGAAAACTCTCTAATGACCTATATGTCAGGATTTGAATCAAAGCACCAAACAAGTTGCTATTAAGTTGCTAATTCATTGTTCTTGCCACTTCTAATTAACGGGGCAAACTCTAGCAGGTAATGGAAAATTCACGCTCTTTCCTCAAACAGCTTTGTAAATTGCGCTTTGAGTATGGGCTAGGGGCGCCGCCATACTCGTTGGATCTTCATGCTGTCCTTCACTATGTACTACATAAGTAGGTCCTGCTCTCGTTGGCAAGAGATCCAACACTGATAAGAGATAACTGAATAAATGACCTGAAAATTTCATAGGCAGGAAGAGATTTCCAGAAAAATACGCTTAAAGGGATTGTCCACTTTGGAGAATTCCTTTGATTGGTATAAGGGTTAAATGATAATCAACTGGTCGCAGGGTTTTCTTGCTGCTTGGAATCCCAGAAATGATCTAATGTCTATGGAGGAATGTAGTTGCATGTGTTAAGTTTCCGTGCAGTGCCACCACATGAGAACTTTTGCATTGCACTTTTGTCAATATAAATCAATGGGATGTATGGATTGCTGGGTCCTCCAGAGCAAGAATGGAGGACTCCCCTCTCCTAAGAGTGTTGTTCTGGCGTTTAATATTGATGGCCTATTCTCAGGATACAGTAGGTAATCAATATTTTATTGGTGGGGGGTCTGATTCGCAGCACTCCTGTCGATCATCTGGTTGAAAAGGCTGCAGAGCTCCTTGAGTGCTGCAGCCTCTTCCTTGGCCAGTGACATGACATTCATCAGTCATATGACCTTGGTGGCGCTTGGTGTGGAGCTGCAATACCAAGCTCAGCCTCTATCCAATGGGCACCGTTGGGCTTGACAAGCTGCAAGGCCCTCACATAAACTCTCACCAAACAGCTGATCATTGGGGGGTGCCAGTTGAGGATAGGTCATCAATGATTAACACCCGGATAACTCCTTTAACCTAAAATTTCCTACTTAGGGATTGGAAAATGGCTTCTTTAAAGGGGTTCTCCAGGAATTAAGAAAATGAAAATACTTAAATATTACTTTATTATAAATAATTTCCCAAATACCTTTCATTAGCTATAACGGCTCATTTTGTCTAGGGAACAATCATTGGGAGAAATAAAATGGCCGCCGTCCTATTAGCACACACAAAACCTGTCCTAATCACACAGGAGGACAAGTTACTTCAGAGCAGTGAGGTAAAGAGCTGCCTCATCCTCCTCTCTGCTCAGGGATTATGATTCTGAATACAGATAAGATCCTCAGCTGAATCTCTGTAGGAATGGAGTTCATGAGGAGACATGACGTACAGAGAGGAGATGTGGATGTGGCTGATGATCAGCAGCTCTTGTATGCAGTCTCCATTACCACATTATGTCCTGTCCATCCTCTCTGTACTTCATGTCTACTCATGGACTCCATTCCTACAGAGATTCAGCTGAAAATCTTATCATCTGTATTCAGGATCATAATCTCTGACAAGCAGAGCAGAGAGGAGGATGAGGCAGCTCTTTAGCTCAGTGTTGTGAAGAAACTTGTCCTCCTGTGTGATTAGGACAGGTTTTGTGTGTACAAATAGGACGGCGGCCATTTTATTTCTCCTAATGATTGCTCCCTAGACAAAACGAGCCATTATAACTAATGAAAGGTATTTGGGAATATATTTATAATAAAGTAATATTTGCGTATTTTCATTTTCTTAATTCCCGGAGAACCCTTTTAAACCATAAAGCCCTTAAAAAATACTTTTCCATTGACAGCTGTTGAAGGCACCCATAAGAGTACAAGATGTTTCCATGGTTCCCATATTTAGAAAGGTACAGTTGCAAAAAAAAAGTAAGTGAACTTGTAGATCTGACTTTAGCAGCAATCAACTCCACCAAATGTTTCCTTTAGCTCCAAACAAGATATGCATAATGTTGAGGAGGAATTTTGGACCATTCCTCCAGGGGTGTTTCAGGTCATCAATATTTCCAGGATGCCTTAGGTACACAGTCCTCCTCAGATCATGTCACATCATCTCCACAGGTTTAAGGTCAGGACTCGCCTTGGTCATTACAAACCACAAATCTTCTTCTTTTTCAACCATTCCAGTGGCGTAACTACAACTAACTGGGCCCCACAGCAAATTTTTGAATGGGGCCCCCCCCAGAAACTTCCTCGCAACCTCGAACTCACATGCAACCCTCACTCTTGTGGCTAGTCAAGACTGAGCTCTCCCAGACAAGGCCTGACAGCCGCTCCATCCGCTTTCTATAGTGTCACTGTATATAATGTCATTGTATAATACTATTGAGGGGGCCCTGACAATAAAATCTTTTAGTCTCCCTCCTGAGGGGGCCCCTTGTGGGTCTGGGCCCCAAAGCAGCTGCTTCCCCTGCTTCCCCTATTGCTACGCCCCTGAACCATTCTTTAGTTGAGATACTTCAGTGCTTTGGGTCATTTTCTTATTGCATCACCCAACGTCTCTTCAGCTTGAGGTCATGGACGGCTGCTCTTATATTTCTCTGTAAAATGTTTTGATAAACCTTATAATTCATTATTCCTTCAAAGATCACAGGGATTCCAGGCTCTGAGGCACCAAAGGAGTTTGGTACCGTCCCCTCAGCTATAACCCGGATGAAGCCCTTTTCTTCTTCTAGTGTAAAGAGGGGAACAGGCCTACAAGCTTGTGCCTTGAAGGTGCACTAGAAAGGCATATGTAATTTCATTTATTTTTAGATTAGTACAAATTGCTCCCTCTCCCCCACTCATCTTTATCTTGCTCTTCACCCTTTTTTCTCAATTACTTCCTGATTAAAAAAAGAATTAGCATCAAAATATTTTTAGAATGTTTTGCAGGATTTGCATTTTATTCAGTCTTTTTTCCGATTTTTGCAGAGGTATAACTTCAAGCTCCTGGGGCCCAGTGCAAAATCTGTGCCCGGGCCCCTGACTTATCATGTACAATTTATAATTCTGGTGTCTTTTAATAAAATTGTCTCTTGTTCCCGACACCAGGCCCTGGTTGAGACCACCACCTATGCCCCCCATCTTCCCACCCGCCTTAGCTACCATAATCTAAAACAGAGTGAAGCTCCATCTTCAGGGTCACTTTAAAGGGGGTATCAACTGGACCATCCCTGTCCATAACATTTCTTTGATCATGTGGATCTCCTCACCCTATTCTATCTAGAGCAGAGATCTGCTGTAAACAGTACTCCCAAGCTCTCACCCTGGTGGACTTGATGCAGCCTTCCTTCAATGCTACATAAAAGCTCAGATGCTCTTAGATTTTCCTCACAAAAACATCTGATCACCTTGGGTGGCTGGTGTAGACCTGAGATGGAGTATACTGTACATAGACCCAAGAGGCGATCACCTAGATGGAAAGTCATGGGGTTGCTAGGCAAAAATGAGTAAATAGCTTTGAGTTAACCCGTAAATCTGACTTAAAGGGGTTGTCCGAGTTATTTTTTTGTTCTTTATATGTTTCTAACTTGTCAGGTATAACAACTTTCCCATATACTTTGTGTTTCTAAAGCTGCTGGTTTCCATCCAAAGTTAATGTTAGAATTCTGCTGGTTTTATGCTAATGGAGTGCAATGCATTAGGCATGGTAAAGGTGCAACCCCACAGTGCTGCTGGCCACGTGTTCAAGATACACCCCATCCATGTCAACCAACAGCCCCACAGTTTTCATGGTTGGACATCGCTTGGCCAGCGGGGTCGAACCTTAATAAAAGTGAAATAGAGAATTCAGATCTAAGCTGCTAGACTGCAGGCAACTGATAGAGAGAGTATGTTCAGACGGAGGATTTTAGGAAAGGACTTGAGTGGGGATTTGGTGGCGAAAACTGCACTTATTCTATGCTGAAACCACCCCCCATTGTTTTTAATGTGTGTGAGTGTGGGGGGAGGGTGAGGGTTTCGCACCGCAGGTCATAAAGCTGCCTGTTTTTCAAGACCACGCAAACAATGTATAGGTCCATTCTTGCAGAGATTACCCCACAGACCCTTTGCAAAGCAGCAGTGGAAGCCTACTTGTGGTTTACCTCCATTCAAGGGAGCTAAACCTAGGGCTAAACCTAGTGTCTACATGAAAATTTTCCGCCTTGGGATATGGGAGGATTTTTTCATAAACATATAGCAACAACTGATCGCATTTGCGTTGAATGTAAACAGAGAACAGGCTGAGGTCCTATACGCAAACCCTAAACTTTGAAAATCGGTACAAGAAAGTTTTAAAGGGCATCTGTCAGCAGATTTGTCCCTATGACACTGGCTGACCTGTCACATGTGCACTTGGCAGCTGAAGACATCTGTGTTGGTCCCATGTTCATATGTGTCCGCATTGCTGAGAAAAATTATGTTTTAATATATGCAAATGAGCCTCTAGAAGCAACATGGGCGTTGCCATGGCGGCAAGAGCTGAGCCTATTGCTCCTAGAAGCTAATTTGCATATAATAAAGCATAATTTTTCTCAGCAATGCGGGCACATATGAACATGGGACCAACACAGATGTCTTCAGCTGGCAAGTGCACATGTAACAGGTCAGCCAGTGGCATAGGTACAAATCTGCTGACAGATGGTCTTTAAGGCTTGCAATAAATCGTCGGCTCATTAGTACCAGTGTTGAGCGAAGTTCTTGAAAATTTGATTTGGCTGCTTTGCAGAATTTTACCAAACATTTTGCTTCATGACAAATGATTTAATCAAGAAGCGCATTTATTTGTAAGAAGTGGAGCTGCCCCCCCATCATTGTACCCCTCACATGCCACGTTCATCGCTGATCACGGCATCTGACATTACTATTAACGTCTATAATAAAACCAACCAAAAAATCATACTGACCTCATCCATTTGATCTTGCTGCCGCCATCCTGCAAAATCTTGTGTACCACGTGATGACAGCATCACATCAACCAGCATGGTGACACCATACATCACTGCGCATGAGATTTTGCGCGGGATCTTCAATACAGATGGTTGCAGCAGGAGGTAGGCATAATTTTTTTAACCTCATTTCAGGGAAAATCGATTAGTTACCACGGCTTCGAGGCAAATCGAATTTTCCCTGAAATTCAAATCGAAATCCACTTCGATTAGTACGCGTATCTGGAGTTTCCCACAAATTCATTATTACTTTGAAACCCGAGCAATCACCATTATAGATAGCTTGATTCATTCTTCCTCCTCCCCGCTAGCTTATTTCCAGTTCGTACAAGCGGCGTTAGGTAGAGGGGTGGTTGCTATGAGTGGGCTGCCTCGTTCAAGTCGGCTGAGCAGTACGAGTCTGTACAACAACATACAACCACTAATGGCTCACTGCATTGCAGGCAGCAGCCGGGAAGTTAATCAGACTTAATGCACATCATTCGTGACATAAAAATACATTTGATTTGCCTTCTCCTCCCACCGGAGTCATTGTTTCCCATCCTATACAGAGCTGAGAATTCGTAAAGCCCTGAAAGATCTCCCGGTTTGTTCTGTATTGATTGGTATGATGGCAAACGTTAGTAACTGTAATTTTATTAGGCTCCTGCCGTGGCTTCTTCACATCAACAGCTGCAGGAACAACCTGTACTTCTTCACATTTAGAAAACATTGATCTTTCATCCCGGGGGGGGTTTAATTAAATGAGGACAGAAAGGGTGTACAACAGGTGTAGGGCTATGTTCCCTGCTGCTGGTGACACACAAATGAAAGTTTGACGGGATCGGGCCATGCTTAGCCAAGAACAGACAAAGCCCGGGGCGTCCTGCGGTATTTATTTACCTGCTTATGCCGAACGGCCCCAATTTGTTGTGGAAACAAGAAATGCACTGGGTTTAATGATGGCTGTACCTTTTTATGTGCCGTGTCCTCTTCAGAGTATATATTGTTATAGCAGAGCTGAATTTGTCATTGATCTTCTTCAGGGTATGCGTTACCTTATTTTTATTTACTACTTAAAACTAGACACAAACCATGCCCACTTTTATAATATTGCACATATTATCTTTATTCTGTATCCTTTATGAGGTGGCTGCCTTGCTTGAGCCACAGTATTTTACAGTAATCCTCTAAAGACACAAAATAGTAAGAAAATGTCCATTGACTTCTATGACAAAAAATAGAGTGAGCATGCTCTGTACAGAGATCACGATACAAGGACAGTTGTAGGGCCCTGGAGCAAGGGTACTTTGGACGTTTGTGGACATTTGACCCTATTGCTGCTATGCAAAGGCATCAACTTGTTTGAACATGTTTTATGTTGTTTTATATATCTATCTTATTCATTTGCACTGTTATTGCAGTATATACTGTATGCTCTGCAGTGTGGAAAGGGTTAATGCACAGCCACCTAATACTGAGAGACTTTGGGACTTTCTATCTGTGCACCGGGAAGTTATAAATCTTCCACAGTTACTATAAGGGACTATGCTAAGTTTTGGAGGGAAAAAGCAGACACACTGACCTTTGACTGTCTGGTTTATCTGTTGTTTATGTCTGAAGACTTGTTTATGTCTGGAAAAACTGAATAGTCATTCCTATAGACTTGTATTGAAACCTTATCACCCCCTACAGAGAGCAGCAACATGTGGTGACACCTTGACAGCTTCAAGGGGACCCAATGTAGCAATGTGGCCACCTCAAACCTGGCCACAATGGGGGAGGTTTGGTGAAGGTTGGGACTCCAGCAACCGGACTAAGGCTACTTTCAGACTAGCGTTTTTAAATTCCGGTATTGAGTTCCGTCATAGGGGCTCAATACCGGAAAAAACACTTCCGTTTTGTCCCTATTCATTGTCAATGGGGACAAAACTGAACTGAAGACAACGGAATGCTCCTAAAAGCATTCAGTTCTGTCTTCAGACCGGAGAACAAACTGCAGCATGCTGCGGTTTTCTCTCCAGTCCAGGCATCCGCACCAAGACGGATCCGGAATGACCCCCAATGCAAGTCAATGGGGACGGATCCTTTTGGTGTGACCACAATGGTAAATGGATCCGCCCTCCTTTGACTTTCAATGGAGTTCAGGACGGATCCGTCACCACATACAGACAGACAGACAGACATACATACACACAAACACATACATACTTACATACTCCAGGCAGGCAGGCCGCACGTCTTCACGCCCAGGAGGCGCACAGCTATGATGATTCCCTACAGCGCCCAGCAGAGGGCGCTGTGGGGAATCGTCATAGCGGCGCTCCTCCTGGGCGTGAAGATGTGCGGCCTGCCTGCCTGGAGTATGTAAGTATGTATGTGTTTGTGTGTATGTGTGTATGTATGTATGTATGTCTGTATATGGTACTGTGTGACATGTGTGGGGCCGGAACGCGGTTCCGGCCCCACACATGTCCCTGCGGCAGTCCGGATCCGGCGGCACCCTTCACCTGCCGGATCCGGACTGCCACTAGTGTGAAAGTAGCCTAAGACTGTCAGATTTAACTATACGTTGCCTGCTCAATCACTGCAGTGCGACAGTGTTATGTATCTCCAGCTATATAATCAAGATGTTATTTTGCTCCTATATATGTTAATTGGAATGATGCCAAATAGTAGACCACACTCTCCCATAGAAGTCATTGGGGCATTTTCAGACTGAGCTTAGAACATAATGTCTGTATAAGCTGAATTTAATAAAGCTCTCCGGTGCATTTACCTCATTGTTAAGAATAAACACCTATAACAAGGTATAATTTTTGTCTTAAAAACATAATCTGAAAATGTCTAATCTCTGTAAATACTCATTTAGAGCTGTGACACCTGTCAGAGAACTTTATCCTCTTAAGAAAATGTTAGCACAAACATGAGAACACATATATTAATATTTCATGTCGAGGGTATCCAAGAGCAAAGCCTGCTTCTGTAATGTACATATACTGTGATTATGGCATACACAGGATATGCAGCATCCTCCTCCTGCAAAGAGCAAAAGAATGGGTTAACCAAATGTATATGCTTTGATATGTATATTGTCTCTACTTTATGTATTTGCACAAGGTATTAATCGACTATATTTACAGACACCACTAGATGGAGCTGGTGTCACCCTCTACATTTATATATTGAGGAAGAGAGAACATTCTAGGTAGTCAGTCTGTCTAACCAGTAACCAGAATGGATGAAGAATGTAGATGCTGACTAGAGTTGAGCGAACGTGCTTGTAACGAGCACTGTACTGCTCGGATCCCCTGCGCTTGCATGGCCGCAGCCATCCGGATCCGTCCTCCTCACCCGACTGCAAGTCAGTGGGGACGGATCCATTTGGTAGGACACACTCGTGTGTCATACCAAACGGATCCGCCCCCATTGACTTACAGTCAGGTGAGGATGGATCCGGATGCCTGCGGCATACGAGCACGTTCGCTCAACTCTAATGCTGACAGCTCAGCCTGTTCTGGACCAGGTACCACCCAGGACAGGAAAGAAACAAACTACAAAAAGCAAGCCAATGAAAGAAGAGGTATAGAGAAAGTCCAGTAGAGATAATATGTCTGAAAAGGTCTCATAGGTTGTACGGCACATGTAGAAGCCTGAAGAAGCCTCATGTGCCTGGATATGAATTTAAGCAGATTGATCATCGATTTGGAAATCTCCACATCCCAAGGTGGATTGTGTGGACGTGTACTATAAGTACAGCAACTTTTGTGAAAAAGTTGCAGAAGAGATTGCCATTGAGGAGACCACCTTGTGGTTGCATTGAATTGTTTAAAACATACACCTCAAGAAAGTAAGTCTATTTTAGCTTTAAAGAGACACTTTGGCCTTTTAACTACCCGTTCAGCTGTGAACCCTGTAATATATGTGAAAAGGGCATTTTATGTATCAACTTCCAGTCCATCGTATGACAAGAACTGTCCTGATCTATTTGCATTTGAATTCTTCAGAAAAGAACTTTTTTTTGTTTGCTGCACAACTGCTTCATCATTGCTTACTGCAATCCTATTATACCTCAAAGTGTTGGTATCATGACAGTCAGGAACCTGCCCTGCACCTCAAAGTCTTTACCAATAGAAGACACCTCAACCGATTTCAGGCAGGAGGACCCCAGAACCAGAGTGTGTCCTGAAGGTAAGAAATGTGTGCTCTTCTACATCACGGCATGCTGGCCCAGAGTACTGCAACTACCAATGCCTCCATGTGGCCACTCACTCACATGCTCCTGTGACCTGTTTTGGTGGTATAAGGACTTGCACCAACAGTGGCCTGTTATGAACACCTATGTTCTGTGAGGCCTCTAGAAAGACTGTTGTCATAGGCTATTCTCTCCTCTTCTGTGCAGAAGGATAAGGATCCAATCAGTAGAATACGTCCATAGCTAATTAAATACACATGGCAATTTTTGCCCAGTGACAGCATCGGGCCCCAAAAATGACATAGAATGATAAAGAAACCTACCCAGTAGAGAGACCTTTGAGATGTGATTTCTCCAGTAGAAAGACCTTTGAGATGTGATTGCTTCAGTTTAAAGGTCAAAAGTTTGGAGAAAGTCTCTGATGTCCCTCAAAATCCCCTCCTATACACACATAAAGACCACAATAGAAGCCAGGCAGGACATAGACATTGTTTTTGGTGATATGGATTCACACAAGGTCTCCATGACAACAGTGTATTTGAAAGCAATCAAAAGGGGCCATGTTGTCATCAGATTGTTGTGGTGACCAACAGTCCCAAATTTTCAGGGATTCTCCCTAATTTTCACATACAGTTAAAGGGGTTATCCCCTACTGTAGTTAATGTAAAACATGGCAATTAGATATCACACCGTACATGACAATCTCTTTTAAATGAAGCTAGAACCAGTCCTGCATCTCACATGGATCCAGAGATCTCCTCATCCATTGCGCCAATTGCTCTGCTAGATATATATCAAGCCGGCAGCATAAATGGCATGTACTTTTCAGGGGGAGTGTCCTTTCTGCTGCAGCTGCCTCCCCATCACAGCTCAGGAGGAAGTTGAAGGATGAAATCGAGCATGTGTGTCCACCTCAGTGAGGTGGACAGAGAAATAAGAAAAAATACAAATAGCATTAAATAACTCAGTGGCGTTACATGTGCACTACCCCAGACCTGGGGGATCAACAATTGCTTATTATGTATTGTTATTGATGTTTTTTTCTGCTGTGTACTCCAGCAATGAGGAGGTATGGTTGGCAGGGACAGGGTTAACTATCCTGTTCATTCCCTCTTGGTAGGAGTGGACTGTTCCTACTTCCTGCCAGGAGCGGGAGTTCGAGTCCATATACTGTAGAGTGGAGGAGGGAAGGACATGCAAGAGCTTCCTCTCCAAGTAGTTCTCCTGTGAGACTACTACTCCAAAGCTGGGATGCGAACAGTCCACAAATTTCTGGACAATCCATAAAAATAGGAGATTTTTTTCCTCTGTCCGTGAATAAAAATAGATGTGTCTGTGATTTTTTTGAGGTTGGTGGTTCTTGACTACTGTAGATGATTTTAGTGGTAATTCATTTACCATTAAATCATTTTACAGCTCACAGTAAGTGCTGGTAATGAGTTTTTATCAGTATACTGAGCTATAGACATGGATTACTTATAATCATTTAATATGGTTTTTCAACGTGTCCGTTAAAAATGTTGGCTGTTCGTGATTTTAGGCTAAGTTGTCCAGAAAAAAAAGAATTCGGGTTGGAAACCCTGCTCCAAAGAAATGTACAGAACCAATACTACAGCATGTTTAGTCAGCAGAGTGACTAGCAATTAAAGTTTTACAGACCCTGCTGCAGGTGAGGGATATACAGTTGTGACACCCATCACCTAAATAACATCCAGGCCAGATAAACTGTTAAACTTTTATCTCTGAAAATTGTAGAATATTTTTCAACCCCTTTAACTTATATTTTCCAACTTTCTTGCTGATGCTTCCGGGAAATTCCTGCACCAAAAAATGTCAGGGCTAAACATGGGCCTGCACCTGACAGACATTTATGGCATGTCATTGCCTGTTCCCATATACACCTGCATCTAGTGTAAGCCTAAGGCACACATTGAAAATTATTGTTTTGTTACAAACCCGAAGAGCCTTAGTATTAAATTACTACCACCGTTTTATAGAGGCATTAATAAAAGTGACCTATGCTGGGAGAGGCGCATGCTGCTTCTTGTTCTTGTACTTTCTCACTAATGCTTTTAATTAAATCTTAAACCATCAAATTCATTAAAATGGGCTTATAAAGATTAATCTTTCTTGCTGTCGCACGCACAATCATTGCACAATTAAGAGAAGGAAAAGGTTAAAGTTATGCTGCTGCATGCAAGTTTTTAATCAGCAAATCATTGCTCTCCTTTTACCATGAAATCATCTTTCTTGTATTTGTTGTTGTCTAGGCTGTTAAGGGTGAGAGGATATCCATCCATCTGCCTATATCTCAACTTCATATCTATCTATCTATCTATCTATCTATCTATCTATCTATCTATCTATCTATCGATCCATTATCTATCTATCTTCTCAATTTCATATCTATCTATCTATCTATCTATCTATCTATCTATCTATTTATCTATCTATCTATCAGAAGAAGAAATTCCATGGCACTCCCAAAAAAAATTCAGTAGTAGCGTCTTTTATCCACCAATGCAACATTTCAGTCCTCTTACTAGGACTTTTGTCAAGCAATATGTCCCAGTCCAATAAAGTCCCAGTAAGAGGACTGAAATGTTGAATAAAAGAAACACTACTACTGAATTTTCTTTGGGGGCGCCATGGAATTTCTTCTACTACTTTTCTGAAGGTTATGTTGATCACCTCTATCTCTATCTATCTGTCTGGGTTTAAAGCTGTACTGAAACACATTGTCAGGACTGCTGTGCATGCGCTCAGGAGTCCTCTCCATTATATTAGCGCAGCACAGCAGTCCTGGCTGTGCATTTCATCGCTGCTCTGAGTCCTGGGGGGCAATAGGACAATAAAAATAGTGATATGGAGTCCTACTACTCATGTATTACTGCAGAGAATAATCCGAGATAGATCTATCTATCTATCTATCTATCTATCTATCTATCTATCTATCTAAAGAAATTCCATGGCACTCCCAAAGCTGACCCATTCATGTCTATATTGCTAAAAAAAAGCACGTGGTTGACGTCCGGCTAAGCCGCAAATGATAGAATGTGTGTGTCCTATTCTTGTCTGATTTGCACACAAGAATAGGCATTTTTTCAAAACGTGTGGGATGCACATGGATCACATCTGTATTTTGAGGATCCGCGATCTGCGGATACAATCTGCCCCCAAATGGTATTAGAAGATCCAGATCCAGTTCAGGTCACCAGGGTCTGTATAATGGCTGAACTGGCCTATAGATAGGTGGAACGTTTAGCCGTGAGGCCCTTGTACATCAGCTTTTTCTTGTCTTCTTTGGCCAGGATTTGACGTTTCGATGACCCACTTAGCTTCTTGTATAGAAAGATAATATCATCAAACTCTTATAAAACCAACCAATTACTCCAGAAACTCCTTGACTATGACATGGTAAAAAAAGACAAACATCGACCTACAAAGCTTAAGAACCTCCACGTCTCAGAACCTCGGCTTCAATAATGCTTTTCCTTCATTTGATTGCTGCAAAACATCTATATTCTTGTACATAGGAACATTTTTCCCGGCTAGCGTTGGCCGATTGAGTAATTTCTCAAATGTGCTCCACCTGACAATATCCTTCCTGAACAAAGGCCCTAAGGTAAGGCAGCACAGAAATGAAAGCCATGTCTTTGTTATCGGGGCATCAGAGACTTGTAATGGATGGGATGTGAGAGCTGGCTGCAGGGCCATACTTTATACTACACTCCTTCTTTCTCAGGGGAGATTATAGGCTCGTGAAAACTTTCCGACACTCGTACCATTCTTTAGCATTGGGGGATATGTGTGGCTTTTACTTTGTTTACTTAGAATTTTTGCAAAATATTTGTAGCTGAATAATTTGTTTTAAAGGGCACTTGTCAGCAGGATCAACCCTATCAAACCAGGTATGCTGCCTGGTCAAGTCAATACTGCTGAGTAAAATGGTACCTGTCTTGTGAAAATCTGTTGTGGCGTTCCTGAGAAAAAGGACTTTTAATTTTTAAGCTAATTATGACTTCAGTACACTAATGGGTGTGGCCAGCACTGGAAAGCTAGTGATTACTCCACCCCTCGTTGTACTGAAACCATCATTTATGTGAAGAATGAAAGTCTTTTTTCTCTGGGACGCTGCAACCGATTTTCACAAGACAGGGATGATTTTAATCAGCAAGATCATCCCTAACAGACCGTATGCACATTGAAATAGGGGTGATCCTGCTGAAAAGGACACTTTAAAGGAAAATATTAGGTACATTACTTCATTTGTCAGAAGGAGAGTCTGTAAGTCCATCAAATGTACAGGGTAAGTCAAAAATCTCAGGACACCCTTTTACTGTATTTCAGAAACAAAAGGGAAAATGAAATATCTGAAATACCCCAGAAAGTAATGAGTGAGGGGGCCTATCTTTTAGGGTATTTCCAGAACATGGCTGCCATCTTGAAAGCTGCCATATTGAATCAAGGCCAAATCTTTCCAATGGAAAGGTTTTCTCAGAAATCGATTGCCACAATCAGATTTGCAGTATATCTTGTGGGTACAAAATTATCAACACAGAAAGTTGCAACAACAACTGGGAACGTTCCCTATGATGCACAGCTATTTCACGTGTTCAATGTGTTGTCCTTGGTGATGAACACAGAACTTTGAACGTTGAAGTTTTGAACTTTCCATGTTGATAACTTTTGAACCACAAGAGGTATTGCAAATCTGGATGAGACAATCGATTTCTGAGAAAATCTTTGTTGATGTGGCAGATGACTCCCTTCCCATTGGAAAAATTTGTTCTTGATCCAATATGACAGCTTTCAAGATGGCAGCCATGTTCTGTACATAGCCTGAAAGATTGCCCCCCCCACCCGTTACTTACTGGGGTATTCAGATATTTCATTTTACCTTTCATTTCTGAAATTATATAGTAGTAGTTATGACATAGTAGGATTAATTGAACATAATTAAATCTTGGATCTCCCCAGGTTGCAATATTTGGTATAAAAGCTAGATGGCTACAGGGGGGACATTGAGTATCTAGACAAAGGAATTCCTTTGCCTTGGTTTTCCCATGCCAGAGTGTCCTTAATTATGTCCAGAGGGTACGATGTTGTGAAGACCTATAGATCTGTCTAGAAGAACTCTATTGGCTCATTTACATTTTTAACGTTGTAAGGGGAAGACCCAGGTCTTTGCTTAATAAAAGGAGCCTTCTGCCATTTGGTCTCAGAAGAGGACGACTCAAATACCACCATGGGTTATGTCTTCTCATTCTTTTACCCCAAGACTAAATTTTAAGATTTGGACCAACGCAGACAACATGGTTAGATCCCTTGTTTAGGGATCATACAAAAAATTACCATGACAGTTACATGGGATGATGTAGGGTAACGTTTTTTTCTTTAAATCGGTTGTCCAGGACTTTGATACTGGTGGCCTTACCTCAGGATAGGTCATCAATATCAGATCCGACACCCGGCACACCTGCCATTCACCTGTTACCGTAGAGCAGTGCTGCAGTTACTAGCTCTGTCCACTGCACAATATATGGAGGTGTAGTTCTGGCATGGACCTACAAGGTATGAGCTTAATGCAGGGGTGTGAGGATTTGGACCTCTGCCGATATGATATTGATGTGGCCATCAAGGATCAAAACCATACACAACCCCTTTAAGGGTCTAATCAGTTTAGACAATACCTTTTTGCTAGAAGTGTCCCAAGATGACAAGCTGGTCATAGGCTGCTCTGTTGCTTGGACTTCTAGCTGTAATCTGTAAGAGAGCTTGGAATCAAGTGCTCATTTTCCCTGCAGCACTCCCACAGGAGAACTGAAGTATTACATGGCATTCTTTAAAATCAATAGACTGCATGTCATGGGGAGCCGGTGGAGCACTTGTTCCGTGCAGAGCTGCTGAACTCCGCTGCTGTGCTGGAGCGAGGACACGATGTGCGTCCTCGTCTCCGTGACAACAAGGGCGGGGAGGACCCGGCACGCATTCAGTCTCAGCGCAGTCCTCCCCACCAACCTAGACAACGAGCGGACAGGGTCCTGAGCGCTGGAAGGGAGACCAGTGCTCTGTTGTTGTTTGGATTTCCCCTGTAGTTTGACTTGTCCTCCTGGTTTGACTTTGGCTTGGCGACTCTGTATTGTGGTTCTGTTCTCTTTATTGTTTTCTCCTATTGTTCCCTTTCCCTGTACACCCCAGCACGTATCTAGGCTAGGTAATGTCGTCCAGTTGTACGCCGTTGCCTAGGAGGGGTCGTGCAAGTAGGCAGGGTCAGATGTGGGGTTCATGTCAGCACTGCACTTACCCCCTGACGTGACCCTGCAGTATAATGCATGGATGCTTTGTGTTCTGCAGAGGAAGGGACACTTTTTGTAGAGCCCTTTACTCTGGCTGATAGATGAAGTTGAGGTTCTTGAATTGGGACTTTGTTGAATTCTCTGAGCATTTAAAATGGGTTTTCTACACTAGATATCCCATTTAACACGAATGGAGTCCACAGCAATTACAATGCATGCATTCCTGTATTTCCTTTTTAATATAGATCCTTTACTCCAAGCTCCCTTAATGCGCTTTTCAGACTTAGCTGACGTGTCTCCAGCTTCACAGTGGACATGTGCAATTTGGAAGAAGAAATGTTTACTCTTCTCTTTGGATCTGAGCTGCGGCAGACGTTTCTATCACTGGGATTCTCAAGCAGTCTGACTGCTTATGTCATATGGTTGAGCAGCCTGGCGTAGCCGGTGTTTTCCACAGATAGATTCCTTAAAATTGATTTCCATTTCTTTTCCTTTTTTTTTCAATTTGCTTAGGCCCATCACATTAATAGGATAGATCCACTGACCTGAAAAATCCAGACGGTTTTCCGAAGCTGCATTGTGACTTTATAATTTCCCTATCCATGTTTTATGAATTTCATTTGGAGAGATAAAAATGGTTCAAAAGACAGATAAGCAACATAGACGTGATGGTCTTCATCTTACTTGAAAAGTAAGTTCACTCATTCCAACCTCTAACCCAGCAAAACTTCCACAACTGACAAGTCCATAGGAATGATAGCCTTCATCTTACTTAAAAAGTACCTTGAAGTAATGCCTTCTCTGTTTTTTAGTAGGTGAGATCAGTAGGAGTAGTGAGCCTGTTTGTCATTTCCTTTGATTGTTTGAGGGTTCCTACAGAGACCAATCTTCTGGTCTTGCTTCATGGCACTGATTTGGCACTTATGGTCTTTGGGGTCCCTACAGAACTCGAGGAGGCCCTCTATACTTCAGGCACACTATCACTCATTCCAGCCTCTAACCCAGCAAAACTCCCTTGATTGTCAAGTCCATAGTGAGCAAAACTTCCACAATTGACAAGTCCATAGGAGTGATAACCTTAATCTTACTTGAAGTGATGCCTTCCCTGTTTTTTAGTAGGTGAGATCAGTAGGAGTGGTGAGCCTGGCTGTCATTTCCTTTGATTGTTCGAGGGTTCCTCCAGAGACAATCTTCTAGTCTTGCTTTATGGCACTCATTTGACACTTATAGTTTTCAGGGTCCCTACATAACTTGATGAGACCTTCTGTTCCTCAGGCATACCATCACTCATTTCAGCCTCCAACCCAGAGACACTCTAACGATGGGCAAGCCCATAGGCATATTCTTCTTAACTGAGAAATACTTGAAGTGATGCCCTCTCTGTTCTTCATTTAGGTAAGCTCAGAAGGAGTAGTGACCCTGGCTGTCATTTACATTGATTGTGTAAAGGTTCCTCCAGAGACAATTTATGGTTTTGCTTTGTGGCACTGATTTGGCACTTATGGTCTTCAGGGCTTTGGTGCACCGAAGGGTAGAGAGGAGGCCATGACAAAAGCCAGGGCCCCTATTTTCATATGGAATTAAATTCTATTTTCTTAGGAATGGAGTACCAGATGTTCACTACCCAGGTATCATTTTAATCAACAGGGCCAACCCTAGCTGGCAGCATGCCTGGTTTAATAGGGTTGTTCCTGATGATGGGTCCTCTTTAAAGCTTCTCGATTCCAATGCAAAATCTGTAAGAGGGCATCCCGTCTACCATGCATCTTTTTCATGTCACTTATAATTTCATTGTCTTCTTATATGCACCCTGGCCATGGTGTGACTGCTGAAACTCGCCATAGCTACACTCCTGGTTATCTTCATAACACTGAAGACAAGATCACATATTTCCAACGGTGTGGATCTCATGGACAACCATAGACAAGTAAGGCCCACTGCACACAGTGCTGGAGCTTTATGTGTAACATTCAGAAAAGTTCCCGGGGTCACCCATAGTCCCATTTTTACATTAGGACTATGGGTGACGTATGGATGCTCCAGATTTATTTATGGCACGTGCCGGTCATTTGCTGGAGAATAATAGTGAGAACCAAGACAACTTTGAGCTGATGTATGGAAGAGAAATGTATCCAGTGTTGGACTGGAGTTCCTTGGACCCCTCAGAAGAAATTATTTTTGAGGACCAACCCCTATATCATCAATGAAGTCTATTAGATTGTGAATCAAACAAATAGACCCTAGTGGCAGGTGATTGACTCTAAAGGCAGCCATTTTTTTTCCTGGACCTTTTGGGGCCTACTATGATATCAAAGTCCGGGCCCACTGGGGGATCCTCTGGTACTCTGGTGGGCCAGTCCAACGATGAAAAGCCAACAATATCTAAAACTCCTTTAAGGTCAGAGGTGCCTCCAGTTCACTCACTTCTTCCTTCCTTCCACTTCTATAGTTTTTGTCTTTTTATTCCACCTACAATATATCCATAGTGTTGCGCATCACCCACCTGACGCTGCTGTTCCTTGCCTCAGCCGATGACCCCCTTGCTTCCTGTTCATGCCAGAATGAGTTAATTCTCATGCAGTCGAATAGGGTGCCTCAATGCGCCATGAAAGCATTTCTCCGCTATATTACATAAAACGCCGTCTGTATATTGTGGATGCCTTTGATTGCTTAATTTTTTCTCATTTGTAATTTTTTTTATTTTTATTTATTTTTTTCTATTTTTTTTATATCCCTATGAATTAAAATCCCCAATGTAAACAGTTCATTTCAAGCAATTGCATCGCATTTGCATCTATATTAATTTCATGTTATTGCAGCTCCGGCATTAGCTTCTGGTGATTATCCATGCAACAACACCCATTTTACTTAATCATTGATGTGCGGAGTGTAAGCCGTGTACCAGTAATGACACGCATTGGGAGTTCATTAAAAAACCAACATGCAAAAAAAAAAATAAAAAAGTAAAAAAAATCCCTATGAAGAGCCTGTGTATTGCCGGCGGAGACTTGCTGTTTATTTAAGGGATGATATATGAGGGATGACCAGGTTTAGCTTTCGTGGGTCCTCACAACTCTGCACCCGTCTGATCCACTACAATGAGAGTGGTTGAGTTTATTTTTTTATTTCATTTTTTTTTCATTTTTTTTTTTATTTTTATTTTTGGAGGATGCCAAGGCAAACCGTGCCCGGCTGGATCCTGATCAAAAGAACGGACTGCTTCAGTCATGTCTTCCTTCTTTGAAAGCGACTGCTTTGTGGAAGGCTTTACAAGACAATATCTGGAGAGACACACAAGAAATAACCTTGAGTTTGGCTCGGTGTCCCTGCATGCCGGCTCTCTGGGGGAATTACAGCCTGGAGGTGGGATGAATTGAGAATGCGGAGAGAGCTCGGCTCCATTGTATTTGTATGCTGGGGAGGGAAAGGACAACATGCTATAGAGATGAAATTAGGTTTCGTGGAAAAGAAGCAGCTTCGCTTGACCAAGAACACCTGTATGTATGGGCAGTGAAAGGGTGAACAGGTATGGATAACAGTTTTGGGACGTGGGTCCCTCATATTCTTCGCATTGGATCAAAATGCATTTAAAGGGAGAATGTCTTGTTGAAAATGCAGTTCAATCTGAAGGTGGCATGGTATAGAGCAGGAGGAGCTGAGCAGATTGATATATAGTTTCTCCAGGAAAAAAAATCAGTAGATGTTAATTAAACCTGTCCTCATCCTGGGCCTGCGACTTCAATGGACGGTCCTATTGGTGAGTGAAAGCAGAGTCCATCCAGGGAAGGCTGAACTGTATGACTAAAGTACATCTGCACTGCCAGAAGGAATATGGCAAAACCTGAAAATCCTCATGACTGTGCCTACAGAGATATTTGCCCATCACTGATAGGACTGCCCACTGGACGCCTAAGCATAGAAAGAGTGACCTCCTACAGTCTTCAAAAGTCTTGCTCTTGATTTTAACCATCTTTATTAAAAAGACTTGGAATGAACACTGAAGACATTTTTTAATGTTATTTTTGTTTCAGGGATGTGTTGGAGTTCGGCCTGTTGCCATCTCCATCAATGTTTAAAGCAAAAAAACGTAAGGGTGCAACCTCATGGTGTGGCTGGTCACATGCAACCATGCCGTGCCCACCCCTGGCAACGAATGGCCACATGAGTTTGCTGCAGACTCATGCACCCATTGGTTTCCAAAGGTGGGCTCAGCTTGGATGCTCCAGCCACACCATGAGGTCACGGCCTTAGGCTACCTTCACTCGCTATCCGTTTTGTGATCTGCAAATCGTGGATCCATAAAATACTGATGCAGTCTTTGTGCATCCCGCACTTTTTGTGGGGCCTATTGCAAAAATGACTATTCTTGTCCGCAAAACAGACATGAATAAGGCACGTTCTATAATTTGCAGCAGGGCCACAAGGATGACATCCGTGCGTTGTCCGCAATTTTGGCGGCAGCATAGAGATTAACTAGTTCACTTGCAATCTGCAAGAAATGCAGATAGGACGCCAACCAAAATACGGCTCGTGTGAATGTAGTCTTCAAGGCAGATTCAAGGCCCACTGGGCTGGGAGTCTCTATCACCAAATACACCTGGAGCATGGATCATGTACAACGAATCAAAACCTAAGACATTAGCTTAGGCAGATAATAAATTTACAGGGTTTGTCCAGATTTAGATAAAAACGTAATTGACTTCTTTCTAAAACCACACCACATTTGTCCAAAAGTTGGACTTAATTACATTCACTTCAATGGAACAGGTTCTATCTTGATGGACAGCGCCAGGCGAGAGGCCAATGCAGGAACGTGGCCCTGTCTATTGATAAGAAGTGGGTGGGGCTGGTAGAGGAAGAAGGAGGAACAAGAGTGCACAGAGTGGCTTGCTCCCTTCCTCAGTGCACTTAACAGCTCATTTACATACTGATTAAAGCACTTTTTCTTAATCCAAATGAATCAATGGATCGCTAAGTGAAAAGTATCATCAAATTCAGCTGAGGTAGACTGACAAGCCACTGTGCATGGTGTAAGGGTCCATTCACACGACGTAGCTCTGGGTCCACATCCGTTCCCCAATTTTGCAGAACGGGTGCCGACCCATTCATTTCCATGGGGCCGTAAAAGATGCGGACAGCACACCTTTCCGCGGTCCCGTAAAAAAAGATAGAGGATGTCCTATTCTTGTCCGCAATTGCAGACAAGAATAGGCATTTCTATCATAGGGCCGGCCGCAAAATGTGGAACGCACACGGCCAGTACCAGTTTTTTTCCGGATCTGCAATTTGCAGACCGCAAAAAACTTATGGTCGTGCGAATGGACCCTAACAGTGTATCTCCTGGTGACAGACTCCCTTTAAAAGTGGAAAATTATACCTATATGGACAGTGGGTGCTCGGAAAAATCTACATTGATGCGCGCAAGACATAGTATGGTGCAGTTAAAGGGTTTGTCTCATCATGGACAATGGCAGCATATCGCTCGGATATGCCCCCATTGTCTTATAGGTGTGGGTCCCACCCCTGGGACCCGCACGTATATCGAGCATGGAGCCCTATTCATTTTCTATGGGGCCGGCGAAAATAGCCGAGCTGTTTCCGTCGTCCCCCTAGAAATGAATGGGAGCAGGGGCTGTGCATGCGCGGTACGCTCCCATTCACTTCTATGGGGAGCCGGCTTGGTGGTGGCCAGACCGGAATCCTCCAGCCACCACCTTGCGGGGCTCCGTTCTTGATATAGGTGCGGGTCCCAGCGGTGAGACCCACGACCTAAAGGACAATGGGGGCATAGCCTAGCGATATGTCCCCATTGTCCATGATGAGACAACCCCTTTAAGTATAATGTAAAAAAAATAAAAATAAAATATACTTTTATATATTTTTTGTTGCTGAAAGTTTTTCTCCGTTTTTGGAAAAAAAGATAATTAACTCTGAATGGAAATACTGACATCACAGATCGGTCACATCTGCAGTTTGGCAGCTTCTCTTTGGAACGCCGATCATTTGCTCTATGTTTAGCTTGTCTCACCTTTCTATACTTAGCGGCAGATGGATATATTTATATGTGTGTCATGGCGGCAAACGTGATTGTTTGTTGTCAAAGCGCGCATTAGAAAAAAAGCTCAGAATGCAAACATTATGGTGAGCGGAAAAGTAATAGATCCTTTCCGGGTACAAATTACTGTAATGATAAAAAGAAGCACTTATGAGAATATTTTGATGTTTCAGACAGGTCCCAGGTGTGCTTTTCTACATAATCACATATCATGAAATTCTGCTCTCGCAGGAGCTAGGAATCCTGGGTAATGAAATGCAAATGAGCAAAAACTGACTGTCACATTTTTATGATGGCTTTGAAACATTTTCCCAGGACAGTAGTTGTAATAATACTAAAATAGATAAAAATCATACGTTGCCTTTGGCCTGTACCTTATAGGAAGCCTAAGCCTCAGCCTCTGTATTCGTTGAAATGGTTAATATATTAAATTAGGTATTGGGTAAATTAGGTATTGAACAATCATAAGGAGGCAATGGTCACAGTACAGGGATAATAAACACAGCGATGTCACAGTACAGGGATAATAAACACAGTGATGTCACAGTACAGGAGATAATAAACACAGCGATGTCACAGTACAGGGATAATAAACACAGTGATGTCACAGTACAGGGATAATAAACACAGCGATGTCACAGTACAGGGATAATAAACACAGTGATGTCACAGTACAGGGATAATAAACACAGTGATGTCACAGTACAGAGATAATAAACACAGCGATGTCACAGTACAGGGATAATAAACACAGTGATGTCACAGTACAGGGATAATAAACAAAGTGATGTCACAGTACAGAGATAATAAACACAGTGATGTCACAGTACAGAGATAATAAACACAGTGATGTCACAGTACAGAGATAATAAACACAGTGATGTCACAGTACAGAGATAATAAACACAGTGATGTCACAGTACAGAGATAATAAACACAGTGATGTCACAGTACAGGAGATAATAAACACAGTGATGTCACAGTATAGAGAGATAATAAACACAGTTGATGTCACAGTACAGAGATAATAAACACAGTGATGTCACAGTACAGAGATAATAAACACATGTCACAGTACAGAGATAATAAACACATGATGTCACAGTACAGGGATAATAAACACAAGTGATGTCACAGTACAGGGATAAATAAACACAGTGATGTCACAGTACAGAGATAATAAACACAGTGATGTCACAGTACAGGATAATAAAACAGTGATGTCACACAGTACAGAGATATAAAATACAGTGATGTCACAAAGGGATAATAAACACTGTGATGTCACAGTACAGAGATAATAAACACTGTGATTACAGGGATAAAAACACAGTGATGTTACAGTACAGGGATAATAAACACAGTGATGTCACAGTACAGAGATAATAAACATTGATGTAACAGTGCAGGGATAATAAACACAGCGATGTCACAGTACAGGGATAATAAACACAGTGATGTCACAGTACAGGGATAATAAACACAGTGGATGTCACCATACAGGGATAATAAACACAGTGATGTCACAGTACAGGGATAATAAACACAGTGATGTCACAGTACAGAGATAATAAACACAGTGATGTCACAGTACAGAGATAATAAACACAGTGATGTCACAGTACAGGAATAATAAACACAGCGATGTCACAGTACAGAGATAATAAACACAGTGATGTCACAGTACAGGAATAATAAACACAGCGATGTCACAGTACAGAGATAATAAACACAGTGATGTCACAGTACAGGGATAATAAACACAGTGATGTCACAGTACATGGATAATAAACAGTTAGGGCCAGCGTTAGGGGCAAACTGGGCAATTGCCCAGGGTAATCAGCCTCTAAGGGGCACCCTGCAGTCCTGGTAGATCTGCTTCAGTCAGGGCAGATAGCAGATCTTTGAACAGTGGCACTCCAGAGTGGGCAATGTCCCAGCTTAGGAGGCCCTGCTATGAGTCCATATATGGATGTGCCCAAATATAGAGTCAGTGTTATAAACATGAAAGGGGTATTCCCAAGCACTATTCTTGGGGACACCCTGTGTATATAAACCTAATTTAGACTCTATTTTTGAAAATTTTCTGTGGGAATTCAAACTCACAACCATCTACATTAAAGGCAAGAACATTAACCACTGGGCTATAGAGCTCAATGCTAAGTTAGTGGTGTTAAATCCCCCAAGTGGACCACAACTTACAATCATCAGATGTAAATTGCTCCATTAGTCTGTATAGAAATCACTATATCACAGTTCAGGGCTGCCACCTAGTGGCTTGAACTGGGATATACTAACAATGAGCCTGTAAGCGTAGTACAGGCTTTGGCTTATTTATAGAACAGGGTGCTTTCTCCAATCTCCACTGGGAAAAAGCGCACCTGAAGAGGAATCCCGCTCTTTCAGTTTTTAACACTCTCAGATGCCATGACTGAGGCGTACTCACTGTTGTGAGGGGAAGGGACTTGTTCTGTATTCTGGGGCCAAGAGGGTAAAGAACTATGTGAGGAGCTTCATAAGGTGTAAATCTGTGAGGGAGGGCCGAATCGACAGAAAGTAACTGTGTTGTTAGTACATTATTACAATATTTGGGGCCCCACTTTTGATTTTGCCCAGGGCCACATTGTGTCTAAAACCGGCCCCGTAAACTGTCATGTCACAGTACAGGGATAATAAACACAGTGATGTCACAGTACAGGGATAATAAACACAGTGATGTCACAGTACAGAGATAATAAACACAGTGATGTCACAGTACAGAGATAATAAACACAGTGATGTCACAGTATAGGGATAATAAACACAGTGATGTCACAGTACAGAGATAATAAACACAGTGATGTCACAGTACAGATACAGTAAGTCACAGTGATGTCACAGTACAGGGATAATAAACACAGTGATGTCACAGTACAGAGATAATAAACACAGTGATGTCACAGTACAGAGATAATAAACACAGTGATGTCAGAGTACAGAGATAATAAACACAGTGATGTCACAGTACAGAGATAATAAACACAGTGATGTCACAGTACAGAGATAATAAACACAGTGATTCACACAGATAATAAACACAGTGATGTCACAGTACAGAGATAATAAACACAGTGATGTCACAGTACAGAGATAATAAACACAGTGATGTCACAGTACAGAGATAATAAACACAGTGATGTCACAGTACAGATAATAAACACAGTGATGTCACAGTACAGAGATAATAAACACAGTGATGTCACAGTACAGAGATAATAAACACAGTGATGTCAGAGTACAGAGATAATAAACACAGTGATGTCACAGTACAGAGATAATAAACACAGTGATGTCAGAGTACAGGGATAATAAACACAGTGATATCACAGTACAGGGATAATAAACACAATGATGTCACAGTACAGGGATAATGCACACAGTGACGTCACAGTACAGGTATAATAAACACAGTGATGTCACAACATAGGGATAATGCACACAGGGATGTCACAGTACAGGGATAATAAACACAGTGATGTCACAACATAGGGATAATGCACACATGATGTCACTGTATGGCACACAGCGTGGACATAAAAGGCAAACAGGGGGTCCTACTTCACTATGACCACATCCAGTTCCACAGCTACCGCCAGGCCTCCTACATGGGAGTACTGGTAGTTATGCCCATGTCACACAGTTTTTTCTACACACCTAAGACAAGTGTTCCTAATTATGTACGTGGGTGGACATGGCCATCATATCATTTGTCACACAGGTTTCCTCCAAAAGTCTGAACAGAAATTTTGTCAAATTCACCAACTTTTTTTTATTGCTGAATTTAAAAATATCACCTCCAAATTTACAGACTACAGTCTGCCCTCCCAACCAACTCAGGTTTATTATGAGGGTAGTAATCAGCATGTGACGTCTACAGGGAAACAGCTTGAAATAAAAAGTCACAGTATCTGGTAGTAAAGAGCGACAGTGTCTGTGGAGTGGTATGGAGTCTCTAACGGCATGGTGTTACATTGTATCTCTGTGAGATGGATGCCGGAACACTAAAGCCTGCTCTCTAGAGTGCAACATATACTGCACTTATTTCCCATTCTCTATCTGCCAGGAAACATATTCCAGCCAAAAGCTTTCTATTGTCCTTTATTGTATCATCATTTCCCAGTGTTTAGATAACATCGAGCAATTCACTTTATGGGACAGCGGGACATTTCTCTTCTTAACAACGATGAAAATGCTTCTCACAGGACTTGAAAGTGCGGGAGGGCAGCATTGCAGGCCACATAACACAGCGCTACCTTCCTGAGAATACATCAATGCAAGTGCAGGTGACTTCCAAGCCTCGAAAGAAACTGCAAAATAGCATTTCAATATACAAGAAGCATTAGAATGGATTCTTATGAAAACAGCCCATGTCCATTTGGCCTACTAGGGCACATGGACATCATAAAAAAGGTTTTTCCATTGGAAACCCCCCTGGACAAGCCATAATGGGCATGTGCTTTTTTAAGAGTAGTTCCCATTCTGGTGGACCATCCACGTCTTGATGCCATATAATACAACATTTCCTCTGTCCCTGCTGGAGACCCCATGATTCAGATGAATGGCTTTCCATGAAAGACCCATTTAAGCTAGCCAAAGCGATAGGGTCATAGATGGGCATCTGGACAGGAGATATACTGATGAGACAGAAGTTTTCCATCTAAACCTTCTGGACCTTTCTCCCAATTCTGAGAAAATTCTTCCTTGACCTAAATAATCTAAGGCACATTCATTGATAGAGACCAGCAGCCTTAACATGGTTTATCACCTAGGCACAGCATTGTCTGACTGGTGGAGGTCCGACCAATCACAGAATGTACTTTCCATACCCCCCCTTCCACCTTTAAATGGAGCATTGGCAGAGCATGCACATTGCTACTCCGTTCAAAGTCTATGGGACTCAGGGACTTGGCACTTTCTATAAAAATTGGTCATGAGGAACTAAATACAGTGGGTCATGTGCGGCTTTGGGAACATGGTATTGACAGTCACTGGGTGCAGTGACACATGTGACCCCAGTCCATGCCAGAAGTTTACAAGTGGTGGCTGGAGTGCGGTGAACGCAGAGGTGGACCAAAGGAGCTGGTACCAAGCAGTAAGTATGCTTCTGTTTATAGGTCCTGCTCATAGAGGGGAACAAATGGGTTCAGAGACATATCTTTAGGGTAAGCAGTGGAGAATCCTCTAGATGTGGGTGGCTCATTTGTCATCATTGTCTCTTTACAAAATTAAAGGGGTCATCCGTGCATTTTTTTTCATGACCCATTCTGAGGGTAGTTCATTAATATCAGATCAGCAAGGGAAGAGGTCACAGTGCTCCATGAGCACTTACACCTCTTCCTAGAACAGTGACGCCACTGTAGATCGGTCACGTGGTCTAAGCGCAGCTCAGTATCATTCAAGTGAATGGGGCTGAGCTGTGCAGTATCCCAGAGCAGGCACTACCATTCCTTCACCCTGCTATAGTCTCTAATGGCTAACAAGTAATGGCATCTGTATATTTGATTCCAGGTCCTTTGATATTGTGTCTTAAAATTATTGCTATGTAATGTTAGGTATTTTACTATATCCACTGTGCCTGGTTGACCAGCAGGTGGCAATATATCTAGGAGAGGAAGAGAGAGAGAGAGAGAGAGAGAGAGAGAGAGATCTTTAACTAGAATGGAACGTACTATTTACTAGTTGGCTAGTCCTTCCTACCAAGGGAGGGGTTGAATAATGCTACAGTCTAGTCCAGTTTAAATTCAATAGTGGAGCTGAGAATACATGAAAGATAGAGCAGTGAGGGGAAGGGCTCCCTCCTGCAGAAGGAGTCTCAATGGGAAGGAGCTCATAGAGCACCATGACTCCAGATTTATAGACAGAGTATCACAAGGAGGTCAACAGCCAAAGGCACCCCGCTCAAAAGGTATCAGAGCAGTCATAAAGTCCAACTACCAGATGGAAGCCTGAGTTTATCACAGCAGAGAGAGAAAGCAGAAACTTTGCCTGCCAGTCTACCCCAAAACCTGCTGGAGTCAAGAGAAATATCACTTCTTGTATGGATACAAGTTGATTCAAGTGATACTGTTGAACTTGATAAAGTTTGGACTTGACTTATTCTCCACCTCCACCTTTACTCTCCCCTTTATTGCTTCAGAGCCTAACACTGGTGAGCGACAGTATCCAGGTAGGAGCACTGTGACACACACAGAAACTATAAAGGGCCACATCACCACTCTGCATTCCTATACACCAGGGACACGATCGGCCCGGGGGATCAGCATGTTGCAGCTTCCAAGCACAACCACTATACAATGTATGGGTGGAATTCTTGGTAAGCTCCAAAGAGACAGCTATGGTCGCTGGGCCTTCTCCTCCTCTTCAAACAGGGTGCCAGGAGTCGGATCCCTGCTGATCTGATATTAAAATTCCTGGATAACCTCTTTAAGGTCATGAGTTCAACTGCAACCGTGGAGACATCTACATGGGGTTTATGTATCCTAGAGCCTCTGTGCAGTCAACAGGATAGTCTGATTTCTTTCCTTTCCCTGGACGGTGTGTGTGACCATACTGTAAATTAGATAGTGACCGGCTGATATATTCATTTTATAGAGCCACCAAATATGTGTTACAAAGTTTTACTTCACGATCTTAGTTTAGAACTCAAGGAACTCAAGGATCAAACTTATTTTCCAGAGGGACTTTCAAGGATAAAACCTGTTGGTGCCTCTGAAAATGTCAACTTTCATTTCTCAGCATGTTCTAGGTCATAACTCCTGGAAATACAAGCTCTTATGAAGAGAAACACAATATGTCTTTTATTAAATAAAGGAGGGTTAATCATTGAGGCTGACCCACTTTTACTTAGGTCTCCAAAGTCCTTTGTGTGCATTGTTTCTTATTGTACGACGCTGCGAGATATTTCTATTCCTTCTAATAAAAGGGAAAACATGAATTTCTTCTTCTCCTTCAACTTCTTAGCAAATGTCAGTCACTGAATAGGGAACATTAACTCTATTCACGCTCGCAGTTCATTTTACTTTTAGAAATGGCCGGAAAACAGTAGAAAATCATTGTTTTACACGAAGTGGGTCATTTTTGGGAGTCTAAAATGGTAGGTCTCCTTGACAAACACAATAATTTTATCATGACGTAGATTTCTCTTCATATATTATTTAAAAAAATCTTAGAATAAAAAATATGGCTAGGTTAGTGAATACAACATGAGATTCCATCTATGGAGACAGACATACAGTATATATACAAGAGGATTGCCTACTTTGGACCCTTTGTAAGAAGGCTCCCTTGAAGGTAAGCTGGCGGTGTCCTGATGCTGGAACCTCTCGCAATAAGTTTGAATTTGTTGAGAACCTGGCACCAAGTGTGCAATTTCCCTACAGCTCCCCCACAGGAGAAATGAAGCATTACATGGTTCCCATTGAAATCAATTGTCTGCCAGTATAATGTATGGCCATACTGGGTCCTCCAGAGCTTGAGAAGCTGTTGTTATTTGATCATCATTTATATTCTGGAGCAGAGAACTGCTCCAAAGCAAGTGTTCAATTTCCCTGCAGCTCCCCTGCAGGTGAAAATAAGCATTACACAGTTCCCATTGAAATCAAGTGGCTGCCAGTATAATGCAGGACATACTGGTTTCTAGGACCCAGCAAACCCATCTTAATTACAAATATCTCGCCTGTAGGACAAAATTTTTGATACATACTTACCTTTCCAAAGTCACTGGCCTCTTGGCGCTACATTTTCTGAAAATACATCTTCTGCCAATGTTATGTACCTTACTGGGTTTCTAACCATGGGCTACAGATGGAACGTCACTTCCACTGTGGATGGGTCCAGAAATAGTCATCTCCCTGGAGCGTGTGCAGACTCCTGAATCTACCTCATCTGCTCAAGGACCAGGTATGGGAATGGTTCTGGGCATGTCCACAGTGGAAGAGATGTCCTGTCTATAGCCCAGGCTGGAAAGTTGATAAAGAAAGTAACATTGGTGAAGGATGGATTTTTTTTTAGAAGAGGAGGGTTTCATGATCGGGCTCCAAGGAGGCCGATCCATGCAACTTCGGAAGCGTCAGTATATTAGAAAATGTGTCCTACAGATGTGTACAGTGTGTAAGTAAGGTGGGTTTACGGGACCTGGGGAGTCCCAGAAAGCCCCTTTAATATCTGACCCGTAGGTCAATTTCCATGCATAAAAATTCCATTACATGTGTATGAGGTTTGCTACATCTTATAAATATGCCTAGTAGTAGTGTAAAGTAACTGTTCTGCAATGTGTGAAGTCAAGGCCAGAAGTGTAAGTGTAGCGGTAGCGTTTACATTCTGCCCTGGTGCCTTAGGGGGCTCAAAATCCCCTCTTTACGTAAGAAGACCCTACTGTTATAACTAGCACTTTATACATAGGGGGCACTCAGAGCAACGTTGTACGATTCACGCTACTGTATGTCTCTGATAAAAGGAACACAAAGAGACACTATTCGCGCTCTTGGGTATTAACATGCTGCGTTAACACATACACATAATAACAGTACATGTAAAATGCCAGCACAGTGTGTGGCTGAGCATGTTTTATTGGAATTATGCACTAATGGATATGAAGATAATCCCAGCTGTTAACCTGGAGGTGACAATATTGTCAGCTTGCATCTTGTGCAGGTTGTAATAAGTTGCGAATCCCATGTGTGTGTGTTATTTTCTCATTACACAACTAATAGACTTTATTACACAAATGTATTTTTCTGCTTCGCTGTATTTAAATGACTCTGGGAATTCCACGGCGAGTTATAATATAATAAGCTGTGATAAGGCGTGCTACTATTAGCCACTTTTTTATCGTGTTTATGAGCGAAGAACATTACACGCAGTTTATGTCTAAAATCTCACCAGGCTGAAGGTTAAACGATCACATGGTAAAATATACCGAAGTTAAAGTGTGAGCGGCTATTATGCAATATATTGCTGATATCAGGTCACTGGAACGTATGAGATGGTGGAAGCAACCAGCAATGGTCAGGGATATAGCATGATGGTTGGGGGGGACACCCTGGTTTGAGCATAAGCTGCACTTGTGAAATGTTGGAGAGTAGAAAATCTTGTTAAAGTTTTCAGAGGGTGGAGCAGTATACAAAAATGTGTCTGTAGAAGTAGATAGATTTGTGGAAATTCCATAATTTATAATCTGCATCAGGGAACAAATCACATCTCAGCTTCTCAATGCATAGAAAATATAAGACATCACAGCGAATGCAAATGGACAAAGTTGTAAGTGGGTGCTCATCGGGAACTCTTCATTAATATTTTATTTATTTATTTAATGCACTTTTATAGCACTGACATATTCTGCAGCGCTTTACAGACATTAGCATCAAGCTGTCGCCAATGGGGCTCAAAATGTAAGTTCCCTATCAGTATGTCTTTGGCGTGTGGGAAGAAACCGGAGAAATCCCACGCAAACACGAGAAGAACATACAAACTCCATGCAGATGTTGTCCTTGGTCGGATTCAAACCCACAACCCCAGTGCTGCAAGGCACCACTGAGCCACTGTACTGCACTGTATAGACATAGACGTACACAGATATCCTAAGGCTTCAAAGCAAAAATTAAGGCTCCCTCAAATGAGATTTCTGAGGAATGTATTAATACTTTTACAAGGAGTAATTTTTTAATTAAAAAAAAAAAAGGTTCTCCTCTGACTTGTCCGCTTTATCTGAAAAATCAGAACATGTGCTTTATGACTTTGGTGCTCTTTGTGACCACCATATTTCTAAAAGTACCGTACTGTATGTTAATAAATCTCACCCCACACAGCTCTGTTCATACAGTATATTATAAAACTTCCTGCTTGTAGCCACCACTAGAGGGAGCTCAGTGCATAGTAATGTATAAAGTTACCAATGAACTCAATGGAAACTTTAAAATTCTCTTTCCAGTAGGAGAATGCTGTGAATATTTATCAGGAAGCAGGAGAGGTTCAGGCTCCCCCAAACCATTGGTCCTGTTGCAGCGGAGTGGTCTGCCTACATTGTGAGTATGCTACTGCTTTTGGACCATGGTGACATCAGCAATATGCAGAAGCAGAGGTGGCTTTCTCTATATAATGGGATGTTGAATCTTCTGTAAGGGCAAATGCTATATGCATGCTTTTATACAACATTTTATATAGATTTTGCTTGAAGCTTAGAACCTGTATGGGCAATTAGAGTAATAATATCTACCAATACATTTTTTTTACTGATGCAGAGCTCCCTATCCCATGTATAGCCATAGAGCTAAATAATAAAATACCTGATGCTTTCAGCCACCACTAGGGGGAGCTAACTGTACTGTAGGTTCTTTATATGTACATTGCATTCAGTGTTTTACATGCAAATGATCATATGGTTGTCATAGGATCTTTAAGCCCCTCTATAACCCAGAGTGGAGAGTTGATCACCAAGAGCAGACCTCCAAATAGTATATGAATAGCCAACCATGTCTTCAGTATGTGGCCCAATATATGACTCCAAACCCCCGTGATAACAGTTTGAACCATTGTGATCAGTGGGCAGGCTTCAATGTCAAAGGTGCTGTCTTCCAAAGACAACCAAATTAAAGGAGATATCCAGGCTACAAATATTGATGACCTCTCTTCAGGATAGATCATTAATCAAGATTAGTGGTGCTTCAACACCCCCAACAAGCAGTTGTTTTGCTTATCCCTACGGGCTTTTGGTCATCCATAAACGTACATGACAGTATCATATTATCCTGCAGTTTTATATACCCGATACTGAAGGTCCCACCTTCCTAAACTACAGTGTAATGTGCGAGAATGTAATGTGCATTTGTGATTTATGCATTCCTCCGTACGTCCAGCTATGCTGCACATGAAAATGCAATAAGTTATGTGAGCAAAACAAGTTCTAAAAAGAAACAATGGTCATAAATGAAATACACTTTACAGCTCCCTCACTGACATTTTTCTTGATACCATAATAAAGATTCTGGTCAGTTTCAAAAAGCAGAGTCTGAATGAATCCCAGGACTGACGTCTGGCATAATGTTTTATGTCAAACCGGAGAATGAATTTCTTCTAAGTACTTTCCAATGGGTCGTCAAATTGTTCACCATATTGTATGTCTACCATTATGAATGCATTTTTATTAGTCAGTCACTCATCAGAGATCTAATCCCCTCCAATAAGATGCAATTTTTTGCTATAAGCTGACACCCACTAAGGGATCAACACATGTCAATCCAGAAGTAAAGTAAGTAAAGTAGTCGGGGCTCTATGTGTAGAAAATCTAGAAGTACTTTCTAATTGGTCGTGAAATGGTTGGCCATGTGTCTACCAATATGACAAAAATGTTTTATTAAGGAGTCACTCATCAAATTTTAGCACAAAATTGAATCTCAAATTTTCTTTAAGGTGATTGAACCATGACCCACTAAGGGCTCAACATATGTCAGGCCAGAAGTAAAGTAGTTGGGGCTCTACATGTAGAAGATCCAGAAATACTTTCTAATTGGTCGTAAAATGCATGGCCATCTTTCTACCAATATGAATAAAACTTTTATTAAGGAGTCACTCATCAGAGGTTTGATCCCCTCCAGTAAGATACAAATTTGCTTTAAGGTGACTGAACCATGACCCCTTAAGGGCTCGACCTATGTCAAGCCAAGACTAACTGTAAAGTAGTCAGGGCTCCACATGTAGAAGACCTAGAAGTATTTTCCAATAGGTCATGAAATGCTTGACCATGTAATTACCTATATGAATAAAACATTTCTTAGTAACTGATCAGAGGTTTAATCCCCTACAATAAGATGCAAATTTGCTATAAGCTGACACCCACTAAGGTCTCAACACATGTCAAGCCAGAAGTAAAGTAGTCAGGGCTCTTTGTGTAGAAGATCTAGAAGTACTTTCTAATTGGTCATGAAATGGTTGGCCATGTGTCTACCAATATGAATATTTTTTTTTTTTATTAAGGAGTCACTCATCAGAGGTTTAATCTCCTAGTAAGAAGCAAATTTGCTTTAAGATGTTTGAACCATGGCCCACATATGTCAAGCCAAGACTAATAGTAAAGTACTCAGGGCTCCACATGTAGAAGACCTAGAAGTACTTTCCAATGGGTCATGAAATGGTTGGCCATGTGCTTACCTATATGAATAAAACATTTCTTACTGAGTAACTCATCAGAGGTTTAATCCCCTCCAGTCAAATTCAGATTTGCTGTAAGGTGCCTGAACAGTGACCCACTAAGGGTTCAACACAAGTCAAGCCAAGTGTAAACTATTCTGAGGTCCAACTGTAGAAGATCTAGAAGAATACATTGCATTCTTCCTAATCCAAACCCCCATTCCTTTCGCTTCAGATAAAGCAACTTGCCCAAGGTCACAGGGAAATATAACAAGGGGCCCACACTGGGTTAACCCGATCTAATGTCTCAGCCCCATGCTGCTCCCAGAAGCCAAGTGTGACTTCTGCCTCACTTTAGAGGATGGAAAGAGGAGAACGCTTTTTGTTCGGAGCGATTATGCCATATGGAGGATGTTGAAAGGTTGCCAGGTAACCATTCCTATTATCATTTGGGTGTGGAAATAACAATTGTAATACTGAAAAGTGTTCTGCATGGGCTTTGCTGTGAAGAGGGCATCGTCATCCCTCCGACTCCCTAATCTCTTCTCAATGGACCCCATGAAATAACAGCAATAAGGCGTAAATAATAAAAGCACTGTACGAGGAGAAAAATAAAGCGACTGGGAGCCTCCAGACTCTGCGAGAACGCATTGATTTGAATTGCTGCTTTAATAGTTGCTAAATACACTCTCTTCTCTGCGCCATATGGTCTATGATGGAAAAATAGCAGTCAACAGAACAACAAAACTGAAGCTGGTGCAGGCTGGATACCGACAGAGTGGCTGCATATTCCTTTTTCCCTTTGTTCCTATGTATGCATGTATAGGGGTAAAAGCAGCAACCTTTGGAGGCCATTGAGGGAGATCCAGAGACTTTGGGCCTGGGGCCAGCAATCTCCCTCACTTAACCCACTGCATGCACAGTTACTCGGCTACTCTCAGAAGTCCAATAGAAATGAATGGAAGTATGTTGGGAGTTGTCATTTCACAACAGCTGAAGTGCTGGAGGTTGCTGACTCCTGATCTAGTGAATCATTACATACAATCAAATCCTTTTATTTGAGGGCATCTGTTAACACCTTCTCACTGCTAGTCCTTAATATATATTTAGAGCAGTCTCAGCTTTGTCTTTCTGATACAGAGATCCCAACCTACTGCATGGATAATACATAATAAGATTCTTGCCGCCTGCAGCCAACACCAGGGGGAGCTTAGGAGCTTGCCACTGCTGGTTTATTATTGACAGGATCCTATCATATGGGGGTAAAAATATCATAAGGGGAATTTAGGCCAAATTCATCAAATGTTGCATGGATCCATTTGGAGCATCTATGTCTAATATGTCTGTCTTGAGATGTTGCTCCACTTTCTACACCATGTGTCCATGTTTCTATGAGGATGTTTGAAGCTGCATATGAAAATGTTGCGGCAGTGGGTGTGGAACCACTGCGTCAACCAACAGGTTTGAGTTTGGGCTAACCTTAAGGGCATTATTCTGGCATTTCCCTAGTTTTCACCCTTTAACCTTTATACAGGGATGTAGACTTTGCTGCAGGAGAACTACCAGGCTGCTACCTCTTGGTCCCTGTTGTTGACCCACGAGAGTCAGAGATACTGGTGCAGAACACTGAGAGATCAAGCAAAACTGTAGTAAGGGACAGACCAAGGTCTGGACAGGCAGAATATGTGTGACACAAGTCTAAAGTCAGGGCGGGCAGCAGAGTGTCAATACGGTAATCAGATCAAACTGTGCACAGTCAGAAACGCTAAACAGGCAGAGGTCGTTAAATGGGCAACTAGAACAGCACACCTTCGCAGAACTATCACGCTAGAGAATCCATTGCTCAAGCACCCATTCACTGGGGAAGGTGCCTAAAATACCCCAGGGTTGCCAATCATTGGCTGGTAAAGATTGCCCTAGGAGTGCAGAAGGGGAGGTGATCTGGCAGGCCAGCTATGACCTGCATGAGGAGGCAGAGAGGGTCCAGCAGCCGGCCCAGCTGGAGGACTATTGCAGTGGCAGACGTGTCTGGCCCGCCGGGAAAGTCTGAGAGTACAGTGGCAGCTCAAAGCTACCATTGCCATAACATAAAAAAGACTAATGCTCCAGAAATGTAAGCCTTAAAGAAAAATTCCACATAGCACAAAACCTGTGTGATACAAAGACCACCAATGAGAATATTTTATGTCGTTCTCCATCTCCTCAGTGTCTACACTAGGCATAACATGGAGCACAGTTTTGCACACGAATGGTGGAATTGAGTATACGCCGTGGGTGTATGGAGACTTATTTACAGGGTAATGCTCCATGGAAATAGTATGCAGAAAGTCCTTCAAAAGAAAGAGACACTCATCTGTAGACAGACGTTTTAGGGTTCTTTCCCATCATCAGTACAGTGCAGTGTAGTAGTTGGCTGTATGTTATGCTATAGGCCCAGCAGTTCGGCTGGTATGAGCTAATTTGCATAAGTTTTCCATGGAGAATTACCTTAGAAATTCGTCTACATACACCTGCAGGGTCTCTTCAATCAGAACAAGTCCCCATTTGCTATGCTGCATCTGTAATACCTGAGACCAGGGTGTACTACAATAGTTTAGTAATGTAATGCTTTGTAATATTCATATTATGTCACCTTTCATGAAATACATTTTGTACATCAGCTGATGGGGTATGGTTGGCAGCGTTTGGAAACAGGAATGGGACCTACCATCCGATTCCTCCCCTCTTGGTAATATTGGGCTGGTCCAACTTCCTGCCAAGGAAGGGACAGAGATAGTTAGAAGTAATTGTGAAAAGGAAAAAGAGGAGAGAGGCAGCATGAGATCCATCTTCCCTCCACTAGGCCAAGTGGACCATGCAGTTGGCTAGTCTAGGAGGACAACTGCTCCAGAGAAACTGCACAGTCCTAGGCTACATAAGATATGGAAGCTACAATGTATTTATGTCAGCAGAGTGACCAAGCACTCAAACTATACAGACTCCACAGCAAGGTGGTGGGCAACATGTTAAGACACCACCACTGCAGTTCAGGTACCAGAGTACAGCTTTAGGGAGGGGAATCATAAGAGAGACTTTGCCAGCTAGCAAACCTCTAAGTGTCATCTTTTGCCACATTATCAGCCACTATACCCCATTATCATGGAGGAGAGAATGCACTTTGTACGAACTACTGCTGGATGTGCCACTATTTGTGTTTTGCACTCTGTAAAGAAAGATGTTTTAATTCTACAAGGTTTTGCCTGGTTCCTTCACATTACTTATGCAATGCAATTAGAGATGAGCGAATCATTCAAAATTCGCTTCGCCGAATATTCGTTGAACTTTTCATAAGATTCGTATATCCTACGAATCTATTTGGTGAATCTGCGTTCAAATCATATGTTATTATGTGGCGTTTTGCGTACATCCGTGCACTAATAACGAACGTTCAGTTTTAAAAGGTACGCAACTTCTGTGAACACGTACGCATGGGCATACAAATTGCATACAAATGCTCAGCGCACTATTGTCTAGCGATTGTGTAATACATGTGATATATGTAATGTATCAGCAGATGACAGCAGATCATCCGGCTGTGATTGAGATGAGCGTGCCATCCACTCCACTACCTCATCCACTTTCTCCTCCACTACAATTTTGCGCCTTGGTTGGTTAGCCTGGTGGAACACTGGCCAAGTATTGCGAATTCTACAAGTAGAAGCTCTGGCTACAGGTCCTTTGGCACTGCTGCCCTGTGCCACCTTCTCCTTTTTTTTGGAGCTCGAGGTCTGGCTGGACCCCTTTTGCTTTTCCATGCCAGACATTTTCACTTGACTGTGGCCCCGCAGCTGGTCTTTGTCTCCCTCCCTGTCTCTCTCCCTGCCTGATTAATTACTAGCCCTGCACTTGCCCTGCAGTATCCATGATATGTGTAATATGGATTCCCAGAACAATTACACCCCAATTTTAACAAAACAGGTCTCAGAGTCTCAGAACTACACACACAGTGCTTCTGCTCGTCTCAGCAGTCGCAGCACAACTGATGTGTCCCTGGCTTACCAAGCCTGAGCCAATCAGAGCAAGCCCTGCCCACTAGGCGAGGTGACCGCTTTCTTCTAATGAACTAACAGTAAAGGTTCTCTAATTAATTTAATTTTTACGCAACAGAGTATAGAGTAACTTATACGTAGCATTAGCGTACAATTTATCAGACAAGTACGTAGCGAATGCGTAGAAAGCCTTGAGAACATTTTCGAATCTAACGGAGCGAATCTCAAAAAATTCGGCTTTGCAACTAAAAATTTCCAAGATTCGTATCGAATCTATGAAGGGGCGAATCGCTCATCTATAAATGCAATGGACCTCAGGGAGCAACAGCCTGAGGTAGGACACTGTGACAAAACACTTCATCAGGGCTACTACCACTCCCATCCTCTGCATAGGCTCCTCAGGTGCAGGCCGCACATCTATCTCATCTTGTCTAGCCAACCAGTACCCTGTTCTGCACTGATGAGGCAAGAACTCTGAAACAGCTGTCTACAGATAGCTCACTCTTCCTTTTGGAAGACTTTTGGATTTGGCTGACACAAATGAATTTGCATACTTTTTCCGATCGAGCACTGCCATGAAAATAAGTCTCTTCAAGTAGAACCAGTAGCTGCCTGGAACTACATTCTTGTAGTTGGCATGAGAAAGGGTAACGCCCATTTCTCAATGTGTGCATACATTTTTCAGAGGAATTGCAGAGGAATCACACAGCACAGTTTTAAGAAGACACGCTCTGGAATTGCTATGTCAAACATTTTCTTTAAAAACAGACATTTCATGAGAGCTGACGGGTCCTCTTTAATAATAGTCGAGAGAAAATCCTCATGTGTGCGCTTTCCTGTGGCATGATATGACACCCACCTCCCTCATCCATTAACGCTGGTTTTAATTTCCTTCAAGAATATCTTTAGCAAGGCAACGTAAGGATATCGGAGGAAGCATCGTCAAATTAATCCTTGACAGCTATTGAAAGAAATAAAACAAGATTACGCCGAGCAGACGTTCATTTTAAGGAGCTCAGGAGAATGATCGGGTTTAAAGTGGATAATCCTGAAGAAGGCGATTCCATGTATCACTTACCACCGAGCCTTGGGCTATCTACTTCTTCTTCTTTGAATCAGACACCCACATTTGATTCAATTCACACTAGTACATGGGCACAATGTTCTTGCAAACAGAAAACAGGATGTTGTGGAACTTCAAATTCAATAAAATGGCTTATTATTTTTCTTTTAGATATTACAGCCTGATGTTTTTTGTGGTTTTATACAGATAAATATTTAAAGGGGTTCTCCACTTTTGACAAGTCGTTTCCGTTCTGAAAATAAATAAAACAAAGAATTTGGAGAGATCAGCTATAATCTTCGCGGGCATCGAACAGCAAGTGTTCAATATTTCTGCAGTGCCTCTGCAGGAGAAAAGGAGCATTACATCATAGTTCATCAACTTCTGGCACTCCACTTGTATCTCCCCAGGGGCGTAGCTATAGGGGAAGCAGGGGAAGCGGCTGCTTTGGGGCCCAGACCCACAAGGGGCCCCCTCACGAAGAAGACTAAATAATTTTATTGTCAGGGCCCCCTCAACAGTATTATACAATGACATAATATATAGTGACACTCTAGGAAACGGATGGAGCGGCTGTTGGGCCTCATCTGAAAGCTCAATCTTGACTAGCCACAGGACTCGGGGTTGCATGTGAGTTGAGGGTCGCAAAAAAAGTTGCTGGTGGGGGCCCGTTCAAAAATTTGCTGTGGGGCCCAGTCAGTTCTAGTTACGCCACTGTATCTCCCAGTATGCACACGTGCTCAGCTGGTCTCACAACTCCCATAAAAGTAAAGGGAGCACGTTGGAAGTGGTAGTTTCAGAATAACTGGAGTGATGTAGACCCCCTGCATTACAATTGTGTCATGCATAGATATGTTGGGTCCTCCAGAGCGAGAGATGCTCTTTGTAGCTGCTTACTATGCTGGTTTATAGATAAAGGTCATGTATGAGTGAACTCTGTCATTAAAGGGGTCCTCCAAAATCTAGAAACACTTGTCATCAGAGCTCCAGTTCTAGCACCGAGCTCCCTTTACCTCCGCTTCAGGAGTGGAAGTGCCACATGTCATCTACACCCACATCCCTGCTGCCAACCAATCAATGGTCTCAGTGGTGACATCTGTGACATGCTGTGCCTGCACATTTTACTAATGAAGCCACTGATTGGCTGGCAGTGGTGACGTGCAAGTATATGACATGTCAAACCTCCTACCCAGTAGAGATGAGCGAATCTATTTGCCGCTTCGTAGATTCGTATCAAATATTGGAAATTTTCTTCTCTGAAGCGAATCCGAATTTTGTTGGATTCACTTTGTATTACTCGTAAACGTACGCAAAAATTTGACCGCTAACTATACGTAAGAAACGTATGAAACGTAAGTAAATTTACGCATTCTGTCCTAGTTATGAAAAAAATATATATAGCACTGTAAATCTGATGGGCAGTAATATATAACTAAGTTAAGAAAGTTTTAGGCTTAAAAAAAAATAAAAAAATAATATATATACCACATTTTTCGCCCCATAAGACGCACTTTTTCCCCCAAAAATATGGGGGGAAAATGCCCCTGCGTCTTATGGGGGGAATGCTAATGAGCTCTTCCATTATTGAAGCGCTCATTAGCACAGGAGGACCGGGAAGCGGTGAAGACTTTGTACTGCTTCCTGGACCTCCGTTCGGCTGTGCTGTGCTGCGCACAGCGTGACGGCGCTTTGTGACCTCACGTTGTGCGCGCAGGGTCACAGCACAGCCGACAGGAAGAAGAAGACAGAGCTCGGGCGGAGAGGAGTGTCGGCATCCAGGATCAGGGGAGGTAAGTGGCTTTTTTTTTTTACTGGCATGCTGGGCTCATAATGGCTAATAAGAGGCATCTCCAAGAAGTGAGGCATAGGGAATCATATGGGGGCTGGATTAAGGCATGGGGGCTAAAGTGAGGCATGGGGGCTGGTATGGGGACTAAAGTGAGGCATAGAGGCTGATATGGGGACTAAAGTGAGGCATGGAGGCTGATATGGGGACTAAAGTGAAGCATGGGGTCTGATATGGGGACTAAAGTGAGGCATCGGGCTGAAGTGATGGGCTGATATAGAGGCTAATTACAGGCATGGGGGCTAATTACACATATTGGGACTAATTACAGGCATTGGGGGCTTACATGGGGGCTGAAGAGAGGCATGGAGCTTTTATCTGAGGTCTGATTGGGGGTAATTAACATTGGGATCTGAGCTGAGGTCTGATTGTGGTCTTATTAACATTGGGGGGTCTAATTGCTGGTCTGACCTGAGATCTAATAAAAAATATTTTTTTCTTATTGCCCTCCTCTAAAACCTAGGTGCGTCTTATGGGCCAATGCGTCTTATGGGGCGAAAAATACGGTATATATATATATATATATATATATATATATATATATATATATATATATCCTTATTTCCCTGGTTCTCTTCTGGGCTTTGTTTACCTGCAATAACAACAATCTTTGCCCCTCCCACTGCTCTGCAAAGGGAGTGAATACAAGAGCTGCCCTGAGTGACATGTCTGCCTGCTAGGATACTAAGTTGCATGTTGTATGTGTAGGACTACAAGTCTCAGCTGTACAATGAATACTGCTGATACACACAGGATCTCCCCCCTACCTGTTCTTCTGCAGAACTCCTCCAGTCTGTCAGCTCCTGTGCACAGCATTTGTCTCCTCACTGCCTGCAGCTACTCAGTAAAGCCTTCAGACCTGTGTGTGTGCTGTTGAAGGGGTTAAAATTTTATCTGAGCAGACGGCAGTGCAGGGGGCGTGGCCAGCACAGTAACGTCTGGTGTACAGACTCTTATCTGATCTCTCAGGCTTGTGCATGAAACATCAGCAGAGCAGGGAGAGAAGCTGACATCAAAGGTCTCGTGACCCTGAGTGAAAGCTGAGAAAGGGGCCACTGAAGTTAAAGTAAGTGCATTGAAAAACCATTACTTTTGCCTAGTTAGAAACATACAAAGGACAAAAAAATAACTTCGACAACCCCTTTAAGGACATCTTTAAACAAATTTGACACAATAAAGCAACATGTTAACAGGAAGACTGCAATTCACAGTACAACCACTAGGTGGCCACATTTAGACACGTGTAATATAGACGTCTCGTGACACAATAGCACAAAATCATGTTTTTTTTTTGCTGCTCATCTAGTACCACATAGCTGGCTATACATGCAGGAAGGCAAAGGATTTAAGTGAAAATAGTGACACATTACTGAAGAAATAGTCTGCCTTCCCCCTTCACAACCAGACATTTCACCAACAATACTCTTTAGGGATCTTTTAATGAAAATAAGCTGTTATTTATTATTTAATGATGTGCTGTGAATAATGCAAACTAATTGATTGAATGGCGCGCTGGATGCAGCCGGCCTAACGTTAGAGCAGAAGGTGCCGAGACAGCAATTCGCTTTATTAATGACAAAAACCAAGGATTAACCAAGAGCTTTCTGTGTTCTTCTAACACCTCCACTTAATTGCTCACTCAGGACATTGCGCTACCTAATAGGCGGCAGCTCTGATGCAGCTTCCAGGCTTTCATTCCTTCCAGCCTCCGTATATCATATCTCTTTCTACTTGAAATTCTGAGACAATCTTCTGATGGACCAGCTGGTACTTTACATGCGAGAAGCATATCCCTCGGTTTGCTTAACATATTGTGTGAACAATTCATTTAATTTCATTTCAGTGCGGGGTTTGGCATTAGAAGAAAATCTCTACGAAGTGTCTGTCAACACATAGCCGGCGTGCGGATGTTAAGTTCAACTCTTCTAGGGGCAACGATTTATTGTATTAGATCTAGATTTGATGTGTTATCATTCCATATGCATTGATAGTAGACAGGTGTGTCCTTCATAACCTTTCTGATGGGATAAACAGCTTTTTTTTTTAAACTTGATTTCAGGATACTCTGTCGTGAGATGTCTATCCTATATGTGTCTGTGTCCGGCCACCCAGTGGTCGTGATGGGAATTGCATGGGATTTGCTAGCATGATGCCATATTGTGAGAAGTTTCGAACCCTTAACCAATTTTGAGCTAAAGAAAGGGTGGACGAATCTGTAGAATATTTTAAGGTTTCACCAGACATGAATTCAGGGAAATTTGAGTCCAAAACTCACCTACTACCCACCATGTCAGCCTAACCGGCCAACCGGCCAACCCTGTCTGAAATGTTTGGCCAACGTTCATTTGGGGAAAAAAGGATTGTGCATATTGGATTACAATATACACAATCTTTTGTTCTCCAGGGAGATTAAAAGCCACCAGAAAAGTCTGACAGCAGCATATTCCCCTTCGCCTATGGAAGGAGGAGTAGCCAAAACAAAAAAGCTATTGAACATGTGTGTCCATCTTCACAGGCTGCATGAAGGTCATGAAAACAAGTGTATACAAAAGGGTACGAGATGGAGGTTGAGCAAATTAATTGGAAGATCAGGGGTCTTCAGCCTTATGGTGCCTATATAATTCTGACACCAGAGACACCTAACTCAATGAAGAAGTTAAATAAAGTTGTTTTTTTTTTTTTTCAGAAACAGCGCCACTCTTGTCTACAGGTTGTGTCTGGTATTGCAGCTTACCCCATTTACCGCACTCAGAAGCAGGCATTGTGTGTGTGTGTGGGGGGTTCTCACTTAACTTTTTGGATATGGAAAACGTAAGTGATGAGAAAACACTGATGCTAAATCTATCTCCTAAGTTTACAGCTACACAACGTAATCATAGTCTGTGGTTTAAAGGGGTAGATAGTTTAAGGCGGTCCGTGGACATGTGATAGAGTGGTCATAGGTAACAGATTACCTCACTAAAAATATATTTAAAAAATATAGCAGTGCATACCCTAGAGCCAGTATAAGCAGAGTACTAGTAGTGCTGTTCTTGGCCACTGAATAGTTAATAGGTACATTCCTCATGAACATAGGTAATGAAGAGGGCTTGAAGTGTCTTTAACAAAGCTCAAATTCTCCAGAAACAGAGCTCCAAATCCCCTTCTTCCCTTCGCATAACCCTAAGGTTATGTAGTAACAGTTCAGCTGCCTGACCACTAGGGGGAGCTCACTGTCTACAGGCTTTTCTGCACAGTAAAGTCAATGGTAGAAGCATGAAGACATATTCAGCAGCTCCCCCTAGTGGTGACTGACGGCAGACAGACTTGATCAAAATCAGCAACAAGTAAGGCGTACAAGGGACACATTTGGCCCCATAACCCCCCTCTTTTTTATACCCTAAAAAAGAACTAAGCTCTATTTCATCTGCATCTCAATTTCTTTAATTTTTTTTTCTCATGTTAATAAATTATGTCTTTGTTTTTTGACAGAAATGAAGAGATTCTGACCTTCTAGAAAAAAGTGCTAAAAGCTTGAGGCAAACGTACAGCATCAGCTACCGTAAGCAAGACTTAAATGGGTTACCCATGTGCTGGGCCCCCCACACTGAATATACTTACCCCACTCTCCGCGCTGCTCCTGGTCCCTGTACCGCCGCTGCTGCTTCTCCCCGTGCGTGGATGAAAAAATCTGGTGTTGGCGGGGAGCAGCCAATGGCAGGTGGGGACGGGGATGAGCCTCCCTAGCGTCATCCACTATGCTAGAGAGGCTCGTCCTTGTCCCCTCCCGCCATCCCGACACTGGATGTTTTCACCTGTGCATGGGGAGACGCAGCAGCGGCAGTGAAGGGACCAGGAGCGGTGCAGGGAGTGGAGAGCGGGGTAAGTATATTCAATGTGGGCACGGTATATGGGGGAGCATTTTATAGTCTCGGATAACCCCTTTAAGAAAGACGTAAGCAAGGCTTAAGAAACATATGCCGGAGATAAAATATTCATGAATGTACTTGAGCAGAGCTCACGTCCGTGGAAGACCCCTGCGTTCATAGAGTCCTCGGACAGGCATTAAAAAAAAAAATTGAACGTATACATCACAGACCGAAAGAAAAAAGAATGAGTGTCTGATCTGGAGAAATCTGTGTCCAGCGGGGAGCAGCAAAGAGCTTGGATTCCACCTTGAGAACAGGATCCGCAGCTCGATGTGACTTGTTAGAGCGTCTCGTGTCTCCTCACATCTGGTTAATGTCTGACAATTACTTACCATTGCCATAGGCTCCGATACATCTCATTTTCAAGCATTTTCTTTAACCCCTTAGGGTTGTCCTTTCCTTGAGCGATTTTTTTTGTTGCCTTCCGGAGCCACGACATTTTAATATTTCCCAAATCGAAGCTTTTTTTTTTTTTTTGCCGGACAAATTGTATTTTTCAATGGCACCCTGTTTGGGGTAGATACGGTATAATATTCTGAACTCATATTTATTATTTTCTGGTTGTTGTAGAATGGAAAAAACAGCAATTCCTCAATTATTTTTTTATTTTGTTTTTATAGAATTCATGGCGCAATATAAACAATAATTTTTTTTATTATTCTGCAGGTCAGTACGATTGGTATATGGTGATAAATTTACATAGTTTTGGTGCTTTAATACTTTTGCACAATGAAGTATTTTTACAAAAAAAATTCAAAAAAATATTCTAGAATTATTACTTTTTTATGTTCCCGAGACTGAGCTGTGTGAGGGCTTGTTTTTTTTTTTTTACGGGTTTTGGTGAAGCTTTCTTTTTGGTACTATTTTGCGGTGCATGTGGCTTTTTATTCCTCTTTTTGGAGACTTTTGAACAAAAAACTGCAATTCACAAAAAGTTTTTTTTTTTCAATGCTTGCCACTCCATTTAAACAATGAGCTTTATAGTATGGGTCATCACTGTGGCAGCGATACCAATTATATGTATATATATATATATTTTGTTTTTTTACATAATGTATTTTTAAGAGGAAAAAATGTTTGTTTTTTTTTTGCTTTTACTTTCTTTTTTTTAATATGTTTTAATATTTTATTTAAAGGCCATCTGTCAGCAGTTTTGTCCGACCGACACTGGCTGACCTGTTACATGTGCACTTGGCAGCTGAAGACATCTGTGTTGGTCCCATGTTCATACGTGTCCGCATGGCTGAGAAAAATAATGTTTTAATATATGCAAATGAGCCTCTATGAGCAATGGGAGCGTTACCGTTACACCTAGAGGTTCTGCTCTCTCTGCAACTGCCATGTCCTCTCCACTTTGATTGACAGGGCCAGGCAGTGAAAACATCATCACACCTGGTCCTGACTTCTAAAGTCAGAGACAGATCTTGTAGCCTTTATTCAGGTTGGCATGGAAATCTGTTGGTACTGCAAGGTGTTGTACCAATGGGGTGACAGAGGGAGCCCCCTCATTCTTTCTAATTACTTAACTGCTGCACTCACTATTGAGTGCAGCATCTAAGGTGCCAGACGTCAGGGTTCAGAGTCTCAAATCCTAGCCATTGCAGCAGTGCGTCAGCTGTAATATACACACCCGGTGCGGAAGGTGCGGGCACAGCTAGTATGCGGGCCCTGTTGCAACTATTACCTCTTCACCCCAATAGCATTACCGCTCCAGTGTCATGCCTCTCATACAGCACCTAGCATTTCTGCTGCCGAAAACTGAAACAGCGCCCCCTCTTCCCCAATGCCAATTTCTTAACCTAACCCCTGTAGACCCCTCTCTTGGCCCTACCTGGTGCTGCCTGAGGCGATCGCCTCATCTGGACTCATTGGTGGTGCACCCCTGATCACATAATACGTAAGACATGCCAAGCCTTGCCACTTTTTGCCAATGACCCCATTTTGATGTTAACCCCAAATGTGCCAAAGCAGTTCACTCATCTATATTTACTGTGCCTTTAAGTGTTATACTTTTCTTCCTCTGTGCAATGTGGCATTGTTAATAGGCTGACTTAATCATACAAGCAATGGTGGCCAGGAGGGAGTCCTGTGGCAGAGTCTGCAGAGAAGTGAGAGATAAAGAAGGACCCCAGCTCCGTCTAAACAATGTGTGCACTGACAGATAACGCTACAATTAACTCTGGAGAAAGAAAAAGAGTCGAATGGAAATTTACAGAAGAACAAAACATGGTAACTTTAAAATTAGGACATTATGACATGCATCGAGTGAAGGAGGGAGACTGTATATGTGATCGATATTGATAGAAGGTGAGTGGAAGTGGAGGAAGATTTCAGATAAGGTGGAAAGCGGAAGAGATTCGAGAGTTATGGGAAAGCACCAAGAAATAATTGTGTTGCCTTTAACCACCACTAGGGGGAGCCCACTGCATAGACTTACACAGTTCACTTTGAACACAATATTGTTCTAAGCTCCCCCTAGTGGCTGCTGCAGACAATCAACTTTTTATAAGCTAATGCTATGGCTAAGCTTTCATAAAAGTCGGTGATAAAACAATGGCAAATGTCTGTGGATGTGCTTCTTTTACTAGCAACTCCTTGATCACTTAAAGGGGTTCTCTGAGGACCTGTGAATGGGCAGCATTAGGTCAGTGTACGAATCTCCTCTATTATACCTTTCACAGCTGAGATCAAAATAACTTCTGTAAGTGGTGGTCAAGGCTGGGTCGAGTTTTGAAAGCATCCGATCGCGGTCTGCTGCATTGTAAGGTTAATCATCCATTGGAAAAAGATACTGAGATTTATGTGTATCACAATAAATGGGTTTACGGTGTAAAATACACGTGTCCACCCTCACCTTAGCTCGAATTTGGTTAAGGACTCCAATTTCTCATGAAACCAATTCAACACCATATTTGGACTTGTTAGCAAAATCTTTGACAGGCTGCAATTCACAAAACAGCCACTGGGTGGCCACATATACACATACATAGGATAGACATCTTGTGAGATAATATCTCAAAATCATATCTAGGGAAATATGAAAGTATAGTGCCAAAAGGGATGGTAAAAAGGGACACATCTGTTTTAGAGACTCTCAATTCATATTACAATTGCGCTAATTAGAGTGAGGGAGGGAAAGGATCCTGCTAAGAGAGAAAGGAGCAAGTATTACCGTATGTTCACTGTACCATAAAGTTTAGGTTCTTTACTATTGTATTGTACTACTATATGAAATAAACCTCTAGGGAACATGTATGTACTATGTTATGCCTTATGCATAGATTAAAGGGGGCAAACTTTGGATCAGGGCCCTCCCCCACATATGCCTGGCCGTGCCCTCTCTGAGCACGATCATTACACCCCTGGTCTCTGGTAATAATAATACCCCCCCCCAATTAATGTACCTATAGCTCTCATAGTAATATCCCTATAGTGCCCTTCCACTGCCCCGGTAATGTCCTTCTGCAGCCGCCAATAATGTCCCCCACTACCCCTGGCAATGTCCCCCCACTACCCTTGGTAATGTCCCCCACTACCCACAGTAGTGTCCCTCACTGCCCCTAGTAATGTCCTTCTCCAACCCCCAATAATGTCCCCCACTACCCCCAATAATCTCCCCCACTACCCCTGGCAATGTCCCCCACTACCCTTCTTAATGTCCCCCACTGCCCCTAGTAGTGTCCCCCACTGCCCACAGTAGTGTCCCTCACTGCCCCTAGTAATGTCCTTCTCTAGCTCTCAGCAATGTCTCCCACTGTCCCCAGTAATGTCCGCCACTGCCCCTAGTGGTGTCCCCCACTGTCCACAGTAGTGTCCCTCACTGCCCCTAGTAATGGCCTTCTTTAGCCCCCAGTAATGTCTCCCACTGTCCCCAGTAATGTCTCCCACTGCCCCTGGTAATGTCCCCCACTGCCCCAGGTAATGTCCCCCACTGCCCCAGTAATGTCCCCCACTGCCCCAGATAATATGCCCCACTGCCCCCAGTCTTCACTTCACAAATCAAGTGAGTGGGAGGAGCCTAACTGATTTAAGTAAAGCTCCGCCCACCTATTTTATTTTTGAGTATTTCTAGTAGGGCAATGCTGGGGCCTGATAGATGCTTTACTGCATGTGATGCAGGTGAGTTGAGGGCTCTGATGGGGCCTGGCACGAAGTACAGTGACAGTGCCGGGCCCCATCTCATGTGAGTACAGTGGGCCTCCGCCGGGCCCGGGCCTGATTGCGGTCGCACCCTCTGTGATCGTTACACCCATTGTAACGGGCATTATAGGGGTTAGACAAATTTTATTCGGGGTGGAGGGTGGGTTGGTAACTCTCCCTTCTTCGCCAGACCATTTGATTTGAAGGTGGGCAGTAATTGGCTGCAGTGGCATCAAAGCGGATGTTTACAACAGGGGACCTGTGCTACACAGCCGAGGACGGGGAGTGGAGGAGACAGGACCTGTTTTCTTTAAGCAGACTCTCAGCCTACAAGGTGATCCGAGAAGAATTTTCATACTGTTTCTGCTCAATGCACAGATCCCTAAACCAGCTGTAATCCATGTGTTTGTAGAGGGAAGGATAAACAGTAAATCTCAGGGAAAACACTCCATGGCGATGTCTACGGCTAATACAATTTTCTCTTCTTACGCCTCATATTCCTGTCTGGGTTATAAAATGGGGCCTAACAAGTGAAGACACAACAGAGTCACAAATGTGGAATTATCTCTTTATTTGGCAAAGCGTCACCGTACAAAATAAAATAATCCGGTCCTAGGAAATGGGGAAGAACTGGGCAACCATGAACAATCCTCTTAAGATGCTGCTTTCAAGACATCTACGTAGATTACATTTTATTTAGCAACATACTGGGGGAGGGGGATCAGATGTCGCGCAAGCAGAAAGCGAAGCGGTTATCGTAAGCGACCAGATTTCTGATCTCAGGGCTTGGAGAATGAAAGAAGCGATCCAACTGATGACAATGGGAAACTGCTCCCAACAAGTACGTAACTCTACAATGTATCAAACATGTAGAAGAGTGGCGTTTCCATACCAACCGTAGTAAGCTTTCGGGTTTTCAGTGTAATTACGGTCAACGCTGTCTCATCAAAGCTCCATTTTTTGTAATTTTTTTTTAAAGCAAGAGCTATAATTAGTTACTGTATACTGTGCCTTCATTCAGCTGAAAAGGACATGAGGGATGAGCCTTGTGAGAGGAGCAGCTGATTGGCAGGGCTCTCTTCAGGATGTTGCACCCTTATGTCCTTTTCAGTTGGATGCAAGAGCTGTATAGAACTTGTTATGACTGGTGGTTTATAGTATGTGTTAGAGCAGGGATTAGCAACCTTCGGCACTCCAGCTGCTGGGAAACTACAACTCCTAGCATGTAACATGCTGGGCTGTTCTTCTAACTCCCATAGAAGTGAATGGAGCTTTCTGCGAGTTGTAGTTTAAAGTGTAACTGTCATATTTTTTTTATTTTTGTAATGTGTAGGGGCAGTGATACTGACCATTTTTGTAATATACTTTAATTACTGAAATCGTACATTTCTACTAGAAAAATAGCTCTAAAGTGGCCCATTTTGAGCATTTGCAACATCCTTCTGTCTTCTGTTTACATAACAGTGGAGACTTGCTCAACATTGACTGTGTTATGTAAAGAGAAGACAGAGGAGCGTTGCTAAGGCTCAAAATGGGCCACATTAGAGCTATTTTTCTAGTAGAAATGTACAATTTCAGTAATTAAAGTATATTACAAAAATGGTCAGTATCACTGCCCCTATACATTACAAAAAAAATATATATATATATGACAATTACACTTTAAGAACAGCTGGATTGCCGGAGGTTGCTGATCCCTGGAAGGACTACTTTTAACCTTAATAGCATTCTATAAAAATCTGTAGCTGCCGTGCAAGATGTCACCATCCGTCTGAACTTCACCGACCGATCATACATGGAAATATCAGGCTAAATGCTATTATAACCTGCACTGGCTGCTAACCCACTAGGGCAGACATGGCCAACCTGTGGCTCACCAGCTGTTGTAAAACTACAACTCCCACCATGCCATGCTGTAGGCTAATAGCTGCAGGCAGTCCAGGCATGCTGGGAGTTGTAGTTTTGCAACAGCTGGAGAGCCTCAGGTTGGCCATTCCTGTACTAGAGCTCAACTGCAACCAGAGACAACATCTTAGCTGCACCATATCTTGGAGTCTGATGTAGTCTGAAATCCACCAAGCTGCCGCTCTGATCTCCTCCTATCTTCTTTGCTGCAGCTCTGTTTGTTCTTACTGGCTTCTGGGTGGCAGCACAAGCCCTCCTCTAAATTCATTACATGTCGAGCTGACGTCATTGCAACTGCAAACAAAGATTATTAGGCTCTGAGGTTTAAAGGGGTTGTCCGGGCTTTTTTAAAATTGATGACCTATCCTTAGGATAGGTCACCAATATCAGATTAGCGGGGGGTCTGACATCTGGCACCCCTGCTAGTCAGCTGTACGGGGAGACAGCATGCGCAGTGCACATGTGCTGTCTCCCTTCTGTCTTCCTGTCCGCTGCTGTATGTCTATGGGACAGCAGCAGCGGACATGAACAGAGAGGGGAGACGGCACGTGCGCACCGTGCGCGCCGTCTGCTCATACCGCTGATCTGATATTGATGACCTATCCTGAGGATAAGTCATCAATACTAAAAAGCACGGACAAACTCTTTAATACGGTCCTGGACATTGGCTTCAAATATTGACTACTTTAGGGTCATGGGTTGACATAAACCTTATAGTAAGTGGCTTTACAAACTAGTAGAATAAAATCCTAAAAATCTGTTAAAATGTAATTTCTTAGTGTAGATTTTACAAACTGCTGTATGAGTTACTAAAGAGCTAGAATGAAGATGGTTTTAATATCCAAGTTTAAATACAATATAAAGCTATACTGCCGATTAAGGGGTTGCATGAGATTATAAGAATAATTGCTTTTTTCCACCAACCCATATGATATTTCAGCTCATCCCCACTGCAATACCAGACACGACCTATTGGCAAAAGGGGAGTTGTTCTGTTGAGGGGAACTCAATGGGTTCGCAGGAGATCAGATCGGCTGTCCAAATTAACAAACGTGTGTGCGCACGCAATAACTCGAGACGGACACAAATGTCAGTTTGGAGTCATGCTTCACGAAAGGGCCTAACAGTTGCACCATTTATTTAATCTCACACAATATATTTAAAGCCATATCTATATAATATAAAACAGTCTCCCCTCTACAGCTTTCAATTTTCCTGCACATTTAAACATAAAGAACTGGTTGTAGCTTGAAAACATGATTGCAAAAACAAGAAAACCATCTAAAATTAACCTCTTAGTGACCACTCATATGCCTTTTTGGGTTTTAGCTAAACAGCTGGCTTTACATGAACCCAAAATGGTGCATTAAAAACTATACTTGTTTTATACTATAACGTGTCCTGCCAAAAAATAAGACCTCATACAAGTACATTGATGAAAAAGCAAAAAAGTTATAGCTGGTAGAATGTGATTTTTTTTTTTAAAGTGTCTTTTTTGGCAAAAAAAAAACCCTCCCACCCCTGACCAGACCTGCAAAGGGAAGCATACTCACCCAGTTGCATGGGTTCCTACTCCTTTGCTCCTCGGCCTCAGCTGCTTCGCTTGGGTCCCCCATTTTCAACATCTGCTTTGACAATGATTGGCTGCAGTGGTGACATACTTCCTATGTCAACTGGCCATGTGATGAAAGGAGAGCAGGTCACTGCTGCAGCCAGAGATTGACTGCAGCGGTGTCAAACCAGATGTTGACAACAGGCAGCTAAGGGACTGGGACCCTGCAGCAGGGAGCAGGTAAGTATGCCCCCCCCACCAATGAAATAAAGGTCAAACACTTTAATTCCGCCATACAATACTGTAAACCTGAAACTGTACAAGATTGATCACCACCGTATGTATCTGTGAAAAACACCACTTAAAGCTTCCCCACAGTGAGTTATCAGGCATCATTAGCCGCACTGCCAAATTCATGATCGGGTTACACAATTAGGACCAATGGAAATGTTAAAAAGTGATGATTTTTTTTATGAAGAGGAGATTCAGTCAATCATTTCCAAAGCTTTTGGAGGCAACAGGGATTATTGTGACGGCACACAATGGCTGCGAGGATGAAGATATGGAAAACAGTAACAAATATTGTACAATGTATCAAAGCACAATAACAATCTAAAAAATACATAATGCAGCACAATGGATCACATCACAATAACCATATATAAAATAAGCGAAAGAGAAGAATGCAGAATTATGGATCACATTCCAGTAAGGGTACATTCACAGAGCAGTGAAAAATTGGCCATTTTGAGAACCATTAGAGTCTATGGTTCTTACGTTTTTTTTAAACACGCCATGAATTATGACCGTCAAAAAATAGGATGTGTCTTATTTTGTCTGTTTTCACGGACCGACAGCCACTATATAATTCAAGGGGCCATTTGTAATGCCCGTTTTTCAGAAAGGCATCAGCGAACAAATGGCTGTTTAAAATAGATGGTTTTGCTAAAACACGCCAAAGATAATGCAGAATTATGGATCACATGACCATAACCATATAAAATAAACTAAAGATAAGAAAGCAGAACTATGGATCATACCATAATAACCATATAAAATAAGATAAAAATGAGAATGCTCAATTCTGGATGACATCAAAGGAACCATAGAGCAAAAAATAAAAATGCAGAATTCTGGATGACATCACAATAACCGTATAAAATGAGCTAAAAATAAGAATGCAGATTTAATGATGACATCACAATGACCATAAAAAATAAACTAACAATAAGAATGTTGAATTCTGGATGACATCACAGGAACCATATAGCCAAAAAAAAAGAAGAATGCAGAATTATGGATGACATCACAATAACCATGTAAAATATGATGAAAATAAGAATGTAGAATTACTGATGACATCACAATAACCATATAAAATAAGCTAACAATAAGAATGCTGAAATTAAGGATGACATCACAGGAAGTATACAAAATAAGCTAGAAATAAGAATGGATGACATCACAGGAACCATATAAAATAAGCTAAAAATAAGAATGGATGACATCACAGGAACCATATAAAATAAGCTAAGAATAAGAATGGATGACATCACAGGAACCATATAAAATGAGTTAAAAATAAGAGTGCAAAATTAGTGATGACATCACAATAACCATAAAAAACTAAGCTAACAATAAGAATGCTCAATTCAGGATGACATCACAGGCACCATATAGCCAAAAAAAAAAAAAGAATGCAGAATTATGGAATACATCGCAATAACCATATAAAATATGCTAAAAATAAGAATGTAAAATTACTGATGACATCACATGAACCATATAAAATAAACTAAAACATAAGAATGCTGAATTATGGATGACATCATAATAACCATATCAAATGAGCTAAAATAAGAATGCAGAATTGTGGTTGACGTCACAATAACCATATACATTGATAGATGATAACACAATAAAAATCTAAAATAAGCTAAAATAAAAATGCAGAATTCTGGATCCCACTACAATAAGCCTATAAAATAAAGCTAATGCGGAATCTGGTTCCCATCATCTGGTGAAGTCCAGGTGTTTGCAAGCTCGGTTGCCATTGCAGATCTTTGGTTTACATTTTGCACATGGATATCAGGAACGATCCTCCTCTCTTCCTCTCACCACTGATGGTCGCAGACTCTGTTCAGGTCTCCTGCACAGCAGCAGCGGCCAGTGACGGGAGGCAGGTGAGGGTGGCTCTTCTACACTCATAGGTGGGCGAGCCTCTGAGGCATGAGGCGGCGCTTTGCTTGGTGCCTCCTGCAGAGCTGAGCTCCAGACGCCTCTTCCTCGATTTAAAGTTGCTGCTGCTGTTCAGACAACTGGCTTTTTTTCTGCAACAGGCGAGGTGTCAGGAGCAAGGAGCCGGCTGGAGGAGCTGCCATGCAAACCTGCTGGAGAAGCTTGAGGAGCACCACAGGCTCGGAAGGCAATTGTCGGTGATGTCTCTGCTCCTCATCTGCCATTGGAACTTGCAGGGAAATCTCTTCCATGTGAAGAAGCTTTGTGCTTGGAGGTGGGGGAACAAAATCCGCTGAAAGTCTTGAAGCCCTCAAGACTCCTTGCTCCAAGTTTCTCTTGCACCTTGACCTGGGGACTGTTATTTACGTCCCTGAGACATTTTCCTCTTCCAGGGGCTGTTTCTTCAGGCGGCTCCATGCACGATTTCGGCTGAAACCATGTCTTGTGGTCTGGGGCTGGCGATCAGCGATGGCCCCGTGGTGGCCAGGTACTTCTCTCTTCTCCATTAAGGCTCCTCGGAAACTTGTGTTCTTGTTCACACTGTCCCTATCCGTCACTTACCTCTTCTACAGCCTGCTCAGCTGCTATAGTTCTCTGCAGTTTCCATTGCAGGAGGCTGGGATATATTTGCAGCCAGACTCTGGGCTCAGTCCAGTGGATGCTATCAGAACTGCTTCTTCAAAGCCAGACACCAGCAATGGAGATTTATTCATTCCAGAGTCTGGAGACTCATCTTCTCCTACCAAGAGGCAGGCTGTGACCAGCAGAAGCCTGGACTCCTATTCCCCATCCAGCAGCACTGGCAGCATCCACAGCAACATTGCTTTAAATGCTGATCTGGAATCTAAGAAGTCCTCTGGAGAGGTAAGTGATCCTCTGCCTGCTTCAGTTTTGGTGGAATTAGGCAACCCTGTGCCCTCACACTCAAGTTTCAGCAGGATCAGGACCTTAAATGCTGTTCTACAACCTGGGTGGCCTACAGTAAGGACCGGTACGCCATTGCAAGGTACCACTGGGAGATTGGAGTCATTTGACGTCCCTTTAGGCACCACAGCCTCAAGGAAAAGTCCCAGGGACATCTCTCAGATTCCCTCCACTGCTGTCAGTGTTAGCAGTTTGGACAGTACACCCATCGTCACCTCCCAAGAGAGGGCTCCCATTGAGGCGGTTGAGCGGTCCGGCGCCTCGGGCAGCTCTGCTATTGCATTTGCAGAAGGGTTCAGCACCCTGGACAGGGGTCACTTTGATCAGGGGTTAAACACCTTGGATAGCACCCCTATTGCACAGGGGTTAAGCACCTTGGATAGCACCCCTATTGCACAAGGGTTAAGCACCTTGGATAGCACCCCTATTGCACAGAAGTTCAGCACCTTGGACACTGCCCCTATTGCACAGGGGATCAGCACCTTGGACAGCACCCCACTTGCACAGGGGTTCAGCACCCTGGATAGCGACCCCATTGCAGCCACTCAAGGGTTCAGCACCGTGGACAGTGCTGCAGTTTTTGCCTCTTCCCAGGGTTTTAACGCTTTGGACAGGGCCCCCATCTTTCCATCAGAGCAGGGATTGAACACCTTGGACAATGCGCTACAATTCCGCCATTCCCATGGTACAGACTCTGACATTTTACTCCAGGGATCAGCTAAGGTGAGGGAGGAATCCTTCAGCATCAGCACTGACAGCACAGCGTCTCCCAGACTGAATGACTTCAGCACTGCTGACACTGCTCCAATTCATAAAAGTAATCAGGATACCCCCAGGAATACCCATTCTAGAAGATTTAGTCCAGGAGAGATCAAATATTCGGATTTTACAGGGAATGACATGCCTACGTCCCTAAAGGGGATCCCTACCTGGGACAGAACTCCTTTAGCTGCTACTGAAATGATCCCAGAATCTCACACTGGGTATTTCGAGAGAGAAACTCAGGAATCCAGCACCACGGAGGAAGAGCTCGGCCGCAGACTGTCCGTCAACAGCACCGTAGAGTACGGAGAAAAAAAACTGCCCCAGGCGATTATTATTGGGGTGAAAAAGGGGGGCACTCGTGCTTTGCTGGAAGCTTTGAGAGCCCATCCTGATGTCAGGGCGGTGGGGGTAGAGCCGCATTTCTTTGATAGGAACTACGAGAAAGGGCTAGAATGGTACAGGTAAGTGCCTTGCTCTTGCAGAGCTCATAGCGTTAACTGTTTCCTCCCCAGTTGGCAATGTGCATATTCGCAGCAAGGCTGAGTGCTATGTAAAAGCATCGGCGTGCATTCAGATACATTAAGGGAGCTAGCCTATTATTAAACTTGGCATCGTCCTACTTGTGTATGGTCTCCATGAGACGTATTCTGCAGTTGATGAGCACGTAGATAAGGTTGACTGGTAGCTGCTAGGACTCATTCAGTTTGCACGCTGATCTATCATTGCACCGGTGGACTCATGGTTGCTTTGCCGTTACTCGATATGAATATGTTTCTATGACGTGACGCACTGATATTTAACCCATCAGCCAGCTTTTATTGAGTTACAGAAAGGGTTAAGTTCAGCTTTGAACCTAGCGTACATAAGGCTTGGAGCTATATTTCGTCTCATCTATGATCTGGTTAATGGAAATTCCTAACATCCGGAATAAATGGACTCTTGTCCGGTATTCACCAGATGCTGGAATCTTCGGATAGTTTTGCTCTTATATCATCCAGGAGCTTCAGTGTATATATCTATATCAATTACTTATATTGTCCAGGAGTTTCTGTATATATTTATATCGATAGTTCACCCATCGTCAATTATTCATCAGCATTCATACTTTGCATTATAATGTGTGCAGAGGAGGAGGTATAATACATATCACATTACTAGACTCTTATAGAAACAAAGAGATTTTGATACAAAGTATCTACTAAGGTGTCATATTGTAATATTTATAAAACAAGGATACACAATGTAACCATTCTCCAGCAGTAGTATAACCAACCACTAGTATAATTCATACTAAAAGCAAGCCAGGAGAGCGATGCAATTCCTATAATATACCGTAAATGCATATATAGTGCTCCCTCAAGATACAATGGCCTCAGGATACAATATTTTCAACATTCAATAGTCTTTTCTGACCCATCGTAAGTTGAAACCAGACTCAACATACAATGTCTCAGACTGAGATCCAACCAATCAAGGACTTCTCTGGTAAAATACTTGTATTAGTTGCTAGTTAGCAGCTATTCCTGACTGTTATATGTAAGAACTTGTGTTATCTGTCTTAGTTATCTGCTTATTTTTCTTAAATCTTCATGTTCTCTTATCTTGGATGACATTTTGGGGCTTTGGAACCAATTACTCAACATACAATGGTCGTCCTGGAACCAATTAATATTGTAACTTGAGGGACCGCTGTATAGTATACACAGTATATTATCATTTTGGTACACTATGGGCAGGGGTGCACCTAGCCTTTCTGCTGCATGAGGCGAAAACTAAAACAGCACCCCCCCAATGCAAATTTCTTAATCGAACCCCTTGGCCCCAATGAAAGCACTCATTGCCCAAGGCCCTTCTGCTGCCCCTCTCTAGCCCCTACCTGGTGCCTCACCTGGCCTCACTGGTGGTGCACCCCTGACTATATATATATACGATATATATATATATATATATATATATATATATAAATTATACTATCCTAGACTGAAAAAACTGCAGAGTGTTAACTATTCAATGACGGCCTATGACTGGGATGCTCAACCAGCGGCCCTCCGGCTGTTGCAAAACTACAAATCCCAGCATGCCCTAATAGCTGTAGGCTGTCCAGGCACGCTGGGAGTTGTAGTTTTGCAGCAGCTGGAGGGCCACAAGTTGAACATTCCTGGCCTGTGATATTATATATGGACTTTGGCCAGAATAGATAGGGTATTATAAATGTCCTACTGTATGCAATGCTCTGCAGGCATGCCCCATCTCTACATTCCCTCATTCCTTAAAGGGGTTGTCTCATCTCAGACATTGATAGCATATTATTAGGATATGCCATCAGTGACTAGTAGGTGCAGGTCCCACCTCTGGGACCTGCTGCTGCCTCCAGAAGAGGCCCTCTGAAGTGAAGGAGAGCACATCACACAAGTACTGCCACCCTTCATTCACCACTACTTCCAGCAGTCCCATAAAAGTGAATGGAAAGGTGGCCATGCATGTGTGGGTGCCCTCCATTCATCGGTATGGGACGTCCAAAAATAGCTGAGTCGGCTCACTTGGCTAATTTTGGGGCTCTATAGCAGTGAATAGAGAGTACCCGCGCATGTGCGGTGTGCTCTCCTTCACTTTGGGGGCTCTGATCTAGAGATAGGAGCATATCCCAGAGGTAGGACTAGCACCTATCTGACTTTGATGGCATATCCTACCGATAGGCCAGGGATGGCTAACCTCCAGCTGTGGTAAAACTACAACTCCCAAGATGCACACTTGCTTAGCTGTTTTCAGAACTTCATAGAAATGAATGGAGCATGCTGGGAGTTGTAGTTTCACCACAGCTGGAGTGCCGGAGGTTAGCCATCAAAGTCTGAGGTGGGCCAACCGAATTGTCCAGTTGCCCCATTATATTAATGTGTCACACGTAATTTGCCATATTTATTATAGGACCTCTCTAGAAGTGTCAAGAAATGAGGACATTTGCAAAAACGACCAGATTTCTTAATGGCATGAAATACGTTTTTGTTTTTTTTGGTGAGCGCAGACAACTTCTAGCAAAATTTGCCAAGTTTTACAGAATCTATTATACAGCATGATACAGTTGGCGCATCTTCTGAAAGCCCCATCTAAGTTCCCGCTGTCTATACGTTAGAAAGTATTGGTAAATTTGCCCGAATATTTTGTCTTTAGTCACCCTTTTCCATATCTTGTGGAGGACACTTACATTAGGACGTAGCTTTTTTCCATATGACTAACCTTGCAAATTGTTTTTGCCTATAAGACCATTAACAATGACCAAGTTGCATCTTCATGAGAGGCTTCTGATTCTTCAAGGAGCTTACTCAGGTAAGAAGGAGCTAGAGATGTATTCAGCAAGTCCTGGTGGTGACTGATGACAAGAGTGGTTAACCCTAGATAGTCCAGTTTCATTGCTGAGAAGGCTGAACCTGCTGGTCTTGTTGGGTATGGTAGGAATTCTAATGATTAGTAAGGGATGAGTCACCAAAGGGAAGAATTCCTCCCATTTATAGACTTGTTTATCGTATTAACATTTTCTTGAAATTGGAAAGTGGCTCCGTTTGTTATTTCACACTGAGTGATCGGATTATGGGGACGCTCCTTGATTTCATTCTTGCTTACATCATGTTTGCTGTACTTTGTTCACACAGCAGATGGCAAAATTGTGTCTTTTTGGCATCATTCAGGCTGGTACACGTCAGTATACCTTTTCCTTTCTGTATAGAATAGCGTTGAAGACGACATGTGGTCTACGTTGTAGAGTTTTCCATCAGACACAGACATGGGAAAATCCTCCAACGTGATGTGATCAGAACCTGACGATGTCTGTTCTTGATGATTCCGCTGAATGGTCTTCTGTTACCTGAATCGTATTGATTTTAACTGGTAACATTGTAACAACGCGAAGCTGAAAAATGACACAATCTGTTACATTAGACCACAGTGTTTATCCAGAAGAAGGAAAACCTTCCCTATTGTCTACATTTTAGTGGAAAAAATCATCATAATTCCCTGGATCTATGACCCTTCTCCACTAATCTAATACATAAGGACAGGGGCGCACAACCAATGAGGCGAGGTGAAGTGATCACCTCAGGCAGCACCAGGTAGAGGCAAGAGGGGGGCAGCCAAAGGGCCATGGGCTGAAGGGAAGGGGTTAGGTTAAGAAATTGGTATTGGGGGGGCATTTCAGTTTTCTCCTCAGGCAGCAGGAAGGCTAGGTGCACCCCTGCAGGTGTCACAGCGATCACATGAGGATACTAAACAACCCCTTTAACCCCTAGAATCCCTTGTCCTTTGGTTCCCTAAAACTAAAGGGGGAGGAAAGACTCCATCTGTGCGAGGCTCCTTGCTTTGGAAGTAACATTATTATAGTAATATATTTAGTATGCAAAAACATCACTTACCTGGGTAGAGATAAGTGGCAGTCACGCAGAGCGTGCTTGGGCTCCATTAAGCTTTCCTGATTGCTGAACTTTAAGGTTAGTGCCATTTCATTAGTGCTATCAATCTTTTTCTTCTCACACGGTGAGACAAAACACTTGTGGGGTTTGCAATTACACATGAGACGACGTCCGGAGACTAAGGACTGGTGCACATGGCGGCGCGGTATACGCGGAGCCTGTAGGACCACACACAGAGTCCCTATGGCTCTCTCTTCAATGGGTGGATCTATACGGCACCATATGACGGAAGTATTCTCAGTAATATGGCATTCGGTGGAATTTGGGTTGATCTCTTTCTGAATGAATCCAACATGATGCTGCAGCTACCAGAACATGATGAGGGTTGTAGTTTTGGAACTGCTGGTGAGTTATGCTGTAGAATACATAAGCTAAAATTCCATTAAAGGGGTAGTCCGGATGTTTAAAGTTAACCGTTATCCACAGAGTAGGGGATAACTATTAGGTGGATGGAAGGGTCAGTCTTACCACTGGGACCCCCACCATCATGCAACCCCCTGAAATTCCTATGGGAATTCTGGAGATACAGCCAAAAGGACACGCGACCCCCCCCCTTCCCCAAGCTGTGATAGGAGAGAGGTGCAGTAAAAAGGACACACTCCAGATTTGTGATAGGGAGAGAGTTAAAGTAGAAAGCATACACCCCTGAGCTGTGAAAGGGAGAGCGATACAGTAGAAAGGATACACTCATTGAGCTTTGATATGGAGAGAGCAGTAAACAGTATACATCCCCTGAGCTGTTAGAGGGAGAGGGCTGCAGCACTGCAGCAGAAAGGCCACATTCCCTGAGTTGCGATAGGGAGAGAGCTGCAGCAGAAAGGGCATAACCCCTAAGCTGTGATAGGGAGACAAGGAGAAAGGAGGTGCCATCTTGAACAAATCTAGCAGAGGAATTAAATAGGGAGATCTCTAGAAGCATGTGAGGTACAGGACTATTTTTTCTTATTTTTTACTGATGTGACAACCCCTTTAATGGAGGGGGGGTTATAGAAAACCATCCTTTATTAGCCAGTGTGGACAATGACCTATCTCTGGCTCTGGAGGACTCTGCGCGTTATATGGACTGCCCACAGATTTTTTTATGAGAACTGTGTAATACCTGATTTCCCCTGTGGGGACGCTGTGGGGTAATAAAGACCAGATTTCCTTATAGCAGTATGACATCCGGTGATATTTGGACAAGCCCTTTAATTTAGGGTCTAAGTCTTACCCGGGAACATTGATAATTTCTTACTGTGCACCAATAATTGAAGCAATTTCCATTAGAACTACGATGAACAAATTATTTTGGAGCTTCACGCAACGCAGCCATCACTCTACGGAGTAAAACCCTTCATTCAGCATTTTCATTCCTCGGCAGCACAAGCAAAACAAGAGCCACTGAGGTGAAGATTTGCTGCACATGAGGGAGATGAGCGCTGGTAATATCCACCTATCTGTATACAGGGAGCCAGTGATGTCCTCCAGTGCATTCCTTGTATCATAAGTGCATTCTGACAGGGAGCAAGAAGATAGAAATGGATGAAGCTCAGCACATTGTGGGTCCCTGATTTCCAAACCTGAGTGACCAGCACCAGTCTGTGCTAATATAGACTGTGATCCAAAAAGATACAAAGTAACAGTAAAATAAGTCTATTCCATTGTATATTCAATATGCAAAAACTAGTTATCAAGGCAAAACTCTTCTTTATTGGGAATTTCTACCATGTTTTACTGTTAAATATGTGTACCCTTAAAGGGGTTGCCCTATCTTTGGCCTATCCTTAAAGGCTATGTACACCTTTATGGGCATTATTTTATTATTGCATTGTACTTATTCTGAGCTAAAAATCATTTTTTTAAATTTCTTTCAATTGGTCTTTTATTAGCAATATGGAACCCTTTTCTGTGTACAGAGCTGAGAGGCTCTACTAGCTGCCTGTGGATTTTTTTGTCTTTTCTGTCATCTGGGGAGCACACAGACTCCTTATCTTTGCTCTCTGACATTATAAACACTCGTTATAGCTCAGTTCTTATTTTACATTAAATAAGTGTTTATGAGCTCTCAGTAGTTTAGAGATACGGCTTATTAGATGACCCAAAGTGAAAGTACCGGTCACACAGTTAGAAAAACAGTTAACTGAACAACTCAATATTTCTAATAAAGGCCAATTGAAAATATGATTATTAGCCAAAAATAGGTTAAATACAATTATAAAAAAATTTACTCCAAAGGTGTACATAGCCTTTAAAGTGTTACCGGCATGTTTTCACTAAAAAAATAATAAATAAATCTATTTTACCATATTTTATTCTTGGTGGAGCATTATGCATAAAGCAATCTTTAGTTTCTTCACATACCACTATTTTCCTGTAGTTTTTCCCTTAGTTACAGCTGTTTTAACCTCTACAATATGAGGATCTTCTCAAGGTGGCTCCTCTGCCAGTTCTCTGAGGCCAAAACTGTCTTCCTTCACTTCACATACACACTTGCTGTAGCCAGCAGCTTCCTGCCAGCCAATCAGATTGGATTACTGAGACACGCCTCCTCACTCTGAAGCCCAATGCAGGCAGTGCAGTGTGAAAGACTCTGTCTTCTGTTTATACTGAAGGGAAGACAGAAAAGCGCTAGCAACGGTCTTTGAAAGCTATGATTATAAGGTAATTTCAGATCTTTTGACAATCATTGACAGACAAACTCAGGTATACATACTGAGCTCTAATGAACTAGCAAATAAAAATGAATAATAAAAAATAAAATAAAAATATGACAGCTACACTTAAAGAAGAACTCCAGACAAAAATTTTATTCCATGTCCTGCTAGAAATGTACATGATGTAAATCTGTAGTGAATGTCATTTTCTTACCAGTGTCTGAATTTTTGACTTATATCATCCTGAAGTTTCTTATCTGTGTCATGTGACCAGCAATTAGACCCACCAACTCACACATAGACTTATGTGTGGACAGGAAGTCTAATTCTCTATGTATTCCTATGAGACTAAAAGTGAGGCTCCCATAGGAATGAATAGAGCAGTTACTGGCTTTCTGTCTTGGGTCAGTTGGAGGTCAGGGAGTTGGTCACATGACCCAGCTACAATAAGAAGAGAGGTTTTTACTCACAGAAACAGTCACTGATAAGAAGATGACAATCACTACAGATTATATCATGTACCTTTCTAACAGGTCAGACAATAAAAAATGTTAAAGTTTTTCTTTAAAGACAGGATAGGTCATCAATATCTAGAACCCAGAAGCCCTGTTACCTCATCTATAGGCTCTGAAGCAGCTGAGGTGTGTATTATGAGGTTCTGCAGCAGCTGATGTGTGTATTATGATTAGAGATGAACGAATCGAATCCCACAAAGTGGAATTCGATACGAATTTCAGGATAGATAGTGACTTAGTAGTCATCACGCCGGCCGGCATGATGGCGTAGTCTCGCACCGCGCGAGTTTTCGCTCCAGATCTTCAAGCAAGATGGTGGCTGGCGGCCCGTCGCGAGCAAATGGAGGAGGTAAGTTTGATTTAATGTATTTTTTAATGTTTATTTTACTCTCAGACGCCGCGATCATGTATGAATGCGGCATCTGAGGGCTACAATGACGGGGGCGGCGCTAACGTAGCTCCCTGTCATTTCACCCACTACTTACAAAAAAATGCGCTTCGTGGCAAAGTAATTTTTTGAAGAAATTCGCTCATACCTAATTATGATGTTCTGCAGCAGCTAAGATGTGTATTATGAGGTTCTGCAGCAGCTGAGGTGTGTAAGGATGTTCTGCAGCATCTGAGGTGTGTATTATGATGTTCCGCAGCAGCTGAGCTGTGTATTATGATGTTCTGCAGCAGCTGAGGTGTGCATTATGAGGTTCTGCAACAGCTGAGGTGTGAATTATGAGGTTATGCAGCAGCTGAGGTAACATAGTAACATAACATAGTAACATAGTTTATAAGGCCGAAAAAAGACATCTGTCCATCCAGTTCGGCCTGTTTTCCTACAAGTTGATCCAGAGGAAGGCAAAAAAACCCTGTGAGGTAGAAGCCAGTTTTCCCCACTAGGGAAAAAAATTCCTTCCCGACTCCAATCAGGCAATCAGAATAACTCCCTGGATCAACGACCCCTCTCTAGTAACTATAACCTGTAATATTATTACCCTCCAAAAATACATCCAGGCCCCTCTTGAACTCTTTTAGTGAACTTACCATCACCACCTCCTCAGGCAGAGAGTTCCATAGTCTCACTGCTCTTACCGTAAAGAATCCTCTTCTATGTTTGTGTACAAACCTTCTTTCCTCCAGACGCAGAGGATGGCCCCTCGTCACAGTCACAGTCCTGGGGATAAATAGATCGTGGGAGAGATCTCTGTACTGACCTCTGATATATTTATACATAGTTATTAGATCTCCCCTCAGTCGTCTTTTTTCTAAAGTGAATAAGCCTAAATTTGATAATCTTTCTGGGTACTGTAGTCCACCCATTCCAGTTATTACTTTAGTTGCCCTCCTCTGAACCCTCTCCAGCTCTGCTATGTCTGCCTTGTTCACAGGAGCCCAGAACTGTACACAGTACTCCATGTGTGGTCTGACTAGTGATTTGTTAAAGTGGCAGGACTATGTTCTCATCACGGGCATCTATGCCTCTTTTGATGCAGCCCATTATCTTATTGGCCTTGGCAGCAGCTGTCTGACATTGGTTTCTGCAGCTTAGATTTCTGTTCACTAAAATTCCTAGGTCCTTTTCTATGTCAGAGTTACCCAATATTTTACCATTTAGTATGTACTGGTGACTTGCATTATTCCTTCCCATATGCATAACTTTACATTTGTCAGTGTTAAACCTCATCTGCCACTTCTCTGCCCAAGCCTCCAGTCTATCCAGATCCATCTGTAGCAGTGTACTGTCCTCTTCTGTGTTAATTACTTTACACAGTTTAGTGTCATCTGCAAAAATTGATATTTTACTGTGCAAGCCTTCTACAAGATCATTAATAAATATATTGAAGAGGTGGTGTATTATGATGTTCTGCAGCAGCTGAGGTGTGTAAGGATGTTCTGCAGCATCTGAGGTGTGTATTATGATGTTCTGCAGCAGCTGAGGTGTGTATTATGATGTTCTGCAGCAGCTGAGGTGTGTATTATGATGTTGTGCAGCAGCTGAGGTGCGTATTATAAGGTTCTGTAGCAGCTGATGTGTGTATTATGATGTTCTGCAGCAGCTGAGGTGTGTATTATGATGTTCTGCAGCAGCTGAGGTATGTATTATGATGTTCTGCTGCAGCTGAGGTGTATTATAAGGTTCTGTAGCAGCTGATGTGTGTATTATGATGTTCTGCAGCAGCTAAGGTGTGTATTATGATGTTCTGCAGCAGCTGAGGTGTGCATTATGAGGTTCTGCAGCAGCTGAGGTGTGCATTATGAGGTATTGTAGCAGCTGAGGTGTGTATTAGGAGGTTCTGCAGCAGCTAAGGTGTGTATTATGATGTTCTGCAGCAGCTGAGGTGTGTATTATGATGTTCTGCAGCAGCTGAGGTATGTATTAATATGTTCTGCAGCACCTGAGGTATGTATTATGAGGTTCTGCAGCAGCTGAGGTGTGTATTATGATGTTGTGCAGCAGCTGAGGTGTGTATTATGATGTTCTGCAGCAGCTAAGGTGTGCATTATGATGTTCTGCAGCAGCTGAGGTGTGTATTATGGTGTTCTGCAGCAGCTGAGGTGTGCATTATGAGGTTCTGCAGCAGCTGAGGTGTGCATTATGAGGTTCTGCAGCAGCTGAGGTGTGCATTATGAAGTATTGTAGCAGCTGAGGTGTGTATTAGGAGGTTCTGCAGCAGCTAAGGCGTGTATTATGATGTTCTGCAGCAGCTGAGGTGTATATTATGATGTTCTGCAGCAGCTGAGATGTGTATTATGATGTTCTGCAGCAGCTGAGGTATGTATTATGATGTTCTGCAGCAGCTGAGGTGTATTATTAGGTTCTGTAGCAGCTGATGTGTGTATTATGATGTTCTGCAGCAGCTGAGGTATGTATTATGATGTTCTGCTGCAGCTGAGGTGTATTATAAGGTTCTGTAGCAGCTGATGTGTGTATTATTGATGTTCTGCAGCAGCTAAGGTGTGTATTATGATTTTCTGCAGCAGCTGAGGTGTGCATTATGAGGTTCTGCAGCAGCTGAGGTGTGCATTATGAGGTATTGTAGCAGCTGAGGTGTGTATTAGGAGGTTCTGCAGCAGCTAAGGTGTGTATTATGATGTTCTGCAGCAGCTGAGGTGTGTATTATGATGTTCTGCAGCAGCTGAGATGTGAATTATGATGTTCTGCAGCAGCTGAGGTGTGTATTATGATATTCTGCAGCAGCTGAGGTATGTATTATGATGTTCTGCAGCAGCTGAGGTATGTATTATGAGGTTCTGCAGCAGCTGAGGTGTGTATTATGATGTTGTGCAGCAGCTGAGGTGTGTATTATGATGTTCTGCAGCAGCTAAGGTGTGCATTATGATGTTCTGCAGCAGCTGAGGTGTGTATTATGATATTCTGCAGCAGCTGAGGTATGTATTATGATGTTCTGCAGCAGCTGAGGTATGTATTATGAGGTTCTGCAGCAGCTGAGGTGTGTATTATGATGTTGTGCAGCAGCTGAGGTGTGTATTATGATGTTCTGCAGCAGCTAAGGTGTGCATTATGATGCTCTGCAGCAGCTGAGGTGTGCATTATGAGGTTCTGCAGCAGCTGAGGTGTGCATTATGAGGTTCTGCAGCAGCTGAGGTGTGTATTATGAGGTATTGTAGCAGCTTGAGGTGTGTATTAGGAGGTTCTGCAGCAGCTAAGGTGTGTATTATGATGTTCTGCAGCAGCTGAGGTGTGTATTATGATGTTCTGCAGCAGCTGAGGTGTGTATTATGATGTTCTGCAGAAGCTGAGATGTGAATTATAATTTTCTGCAGCAGCTGAGGTGTGTATTATGATGTTCTGCAGCAGCTGAGGTATGTATTATGATGTTCTGCAGCAGCTGAGGTATGTATTATGAGGTTCTGCAGCAGCTGAGGTGTGTATTATGATGTTGTGCAGCAGCTGAGGTGTGTATTATGATGTTCTGCAGCAAGCTGAGGTGTGTATTATGAGGTTCTGCAGCAGCTGAGGTGTGTATTATGAGGTTTTGCAGCAGCTGAGGTGTGTATTATGATGTTCTGCAGCAGCTGTGGTGTGTAAGGATGTTCTGCAGCATCTGAGGTGTGTATTATGATGTTATGCAGCAGCTGAGGTGTGTATTATGATATTCTGTAGCAGCTGAGGTGTGTATTATGATGTTCTGCAGCAGCTGAGGTGTGTATTATGAGGTTCTGTAGCAGCTGAGGTGTGTATTATGATGTTCTGCAGCAGCTGAGGTGTGTATTATGATGTTCTGCAGCAGCTGAGGTGTGTATTATGATGTTGTGCAGCAGCTGAGGTGTGTATTATGATGTTCTGCAGCAGCTGAGGTATGTATTATGATGTTCTGCAGCAGCTGAGGTGTATTATAAGGTTCTGTAGCAGCTGATGTGTGTATTATGATGTTCTGCAGCAGCTAAGGTGTGTATTATGATGTTCTGCAGCAGCTGAGGTGTGCATTATGAGGTTCTGCAGCAGCTGAGGTGTGATTTATGAGGTTCTGCAGCAGCTGAGGTGTGATTTATGAGGTTCTTGTAGCAGCTGAGATGTGCATAATGATGTTCTGCAGCAGCTGAGGTGTGTATTATGAGGTTTTGCAGCAGCTGAGGTGTGTATTATGAGGTTCTGTAGCAGCTGAGATGTGCATAATGATGTTCTGCAGCAGCTGAGGTGTGAATATGAGGTTATGCAGCAGCTGAGGTGTGTATTATGAGGTTCTGTAGCAGCTGAGATGTGCATAATGATGTTCTGCAGCAGCTGAGGTGTGTATTATGATGTTCTGCAGCAGCTGAGGTGTGTAAGGATGTTCTGCAGCATCTGAGGTGTGTATTATGATGTTCTGCAGCAGCTGAGGTGTGTATTATGATGTTGTGCAGCAGCTGAGGTGTGTATTATGATGTTGTGCAGCAGCTGAGGTGTGTATTATGATGTTGTGCAGCAGCTGAGGTGTGTATTATGATGTTGTGCAGCAGCTGAGGTGTGTATTATGATGTTGTGCAGCAGCTGAGGTGTGCATTATGAGGTTCTGCAGCAGCTGAGGTGTGTATTATAAGGTTCTGTAGCAGCTGATGTGTGTATTATGATGTTCTGCAGCAGCTGAGGTATGTATTATGATGTTCTGCAGCAGCTGAGGTGTATTATAAGGTTCTGTAGCAGCTGATGTGTGTATTATGATGTTCTGCAGCAGCTAAGGTGTGTATTATGATGTTCTGCAGCAGCTGAGGTGTGCATTATGAGGTTCTGCAGCAGCTGAGGTGTGCATTATGAGGTATTGTAGCAGCTGAGGTGTGTATTAGGAGGTTCTGCAGCAGCTGAGGTGTGTATTATGATGTTCTGCAGCAGCTGAGGTGTGTATTATGATGTTCCGGAGACAGCTGAGGTGTGTATTATGATGTTCCGGAGACAGCTGAGGTGTGTATGTATGGGGTTCTGCAGCAGCTGAGGTGTGTATTATGATGTTGTGCAGCAGCTGAGGTGTGTATTATGATGTTCTGCAGCAGCAGCTGAGGTGTGTATTATGATGTTGTGCAGCAGCTGAGGTGTGTATTATGATGTTCTGCAGCAGCTGAGGTGTGTATTATGATGTTCTGCAGCAGCTGAGGTGTGTATTATGATGTTCCGGAGACAGCTGAGGTGTGTATTATGGGGTTCTGCAGCAGCTGAGGTGTGTATTATGATGTTCTGCAGCAGCTGAGGTGTGTATTATGAGGTGCAGAACCTCTCTTTTAGAGAGAAAGCTCAATCAAGGGTTGCAAAAGTGACCTGTGACAGACGGCAAGAAGAGATAAGCGGCGCCTATGCAAAGCCACTCGTCTCAGTCTAATGGTATCAGAATGTGAGCACTATGCACACACCTCTTACAGACATGTAGGTAGGTTAGTCTAGATGGCGGTAGATGCACAGGCTGTAAGTTGTACTGTGGGAAGTAATTGAGATACCTGCTCCAGGATAAGTGAGAGAAGTAGGTCTGCCCCCTTCCCCCTCCCGTCAGTGTGAATCCTTATCTCTCTCTGTCGTCCTCCTAAATTGACTCTTGTTTTCCGACAGCTTCCTTATCAAGTAGAAAGGTTTGCATAAATATATTTAGCGACAGCAGCATTAACATTATATCGGGGAAGGGGCGATGCCCCCCTCAGCCGTGGCGTTGGAGCAGGGTTCACAGAGATTTATTTCCGTCTGGAACATCAGTCGATGTGTGAAGCAGATTGCCTGTAACAAGTAGAAATTGCTGTAATTGGCTGCAATCAAAAGAGAGGTGCACTTTATAAGTAATGTGCCTGACATCTGATTAATATTCATGAGACTCCATCTTCCTGGTGAATTGATAGGCTGCGCACCGGATTCGCGGCTCGACAATGGCTGCCAGAATAAGGAACAAACAAAATGGTGTCATTTATATACTGCTATTGTTAAAGGGACCCTCCAGTAATGCTCCTTTTGCACTAGGGATAACACATTGTATCATATTTAACTGGAGCGTTCCTTAAAGGGATTTTGCCAAATCAGACATCATACAGTACATGACAATACCTTTCTAAGAAAGCTAGAACCAGCCCTGTACCTCACATGGGTCCAGAGATCTCCCCATTCATTACTCTCCTAGATTTATATCAAGTTGGCAGCTCATACGGCATGTCCTTTCTGCTGCAGCTCAGAGCATGTGTCCTTTCTTCTGCAGCTCTCTCCCTTTAACAGCTCAAAGGTGAATGTCTCTTCTGCCTCATCTGTCTCCCTATAACAGCTCAGAGTGCATGTCCTTTTTTCTACAGCTATCTCCCTGTCAGAGCTCCAGGGTATGTCCTTTCTGCTGCTGCTGTCTCCCTATGACAGGTCAGGAGGCATGTCCCTTGCACTGCAGCTCTCTCCCTATCACAGCTCGGGGTGAATCCCTTCTTCAACAGCTCTCTCCCTATCACAGCTCAGGGGGCGTATCCCTTCTACAGCAGCTCTCTACCTATCACAGCTCACAGGGTGTATCCCTAATTTAGCAGTTTTCTCCCTATCATAGGTCAGGAGACATATCCCTTCTGCTACAGCTCTTTCCCTATCACAGCTCAGGGAGAGTGTCCCTTCTGCTGCAGTTCTCTTTCTTTAGTTGTCACAGCTTCTAACAGAAGATACGACTGGTGACAGTTGAATATTTAAACTGAGCATGTGCGTCCACCTCTGTGAGGTTGATGGACAAGTAAGGAATAGAACAAATAGCAGGTGGCGCTATAGAGATACATTTTATTGAATAACTTAGTGATTATACTAGATTTTCAATTACATGCAATTACAAAAGTATGCAGATCCAGGTGCTGGCTTGCAAAAAAGGTGAATATTTTTTAAGTGACAACCCTTGAAAAGGCAAACCTATAGATTTAAAAATACTTGATAAAGCTACGTTTACACTAGCGTTGTGGTTCTCCTGCAGGCTGTTCCAGTGGGTGAACAGCCTGCCAGATCTGTGCTGCCGCTAGTGCACGCGTGCCACCGGAAATCCGCTCCGGCCCTATTGACTATAATGGGGGAGGGCAGGAGTTCCGGCTGCAGCACGGCAAACATGCCGAGAGGCAGCCGGAATAAAACTACACCATATAATAATATATAATAATATAATTTATAATAATATGTAATATATTGTGGTGGAAATCTGAGGTTTTTTGGGTCCACCCTCCATCTATACACAGAATGGACACATCCACATCGGGCATATCATCTATATGGTCTAATAGATTATCTGTAAATCATCCCATACTAGTCCATGGTGGTAAGTAAGTGGCTCCAAAGTTGGGGCCAAACGGGACTGTTTTCTGTTGGGCTTTTGGGGCCCATTTTTTGCATAAGATCCTGGGTCCACTGGAGGCTTTATGGTCCTCTGATGTACCAGGCTGATATCATTTACTCACATTATATAAAACTGTATAGGAAGCAGCAAGTTATGTGATTAGGCTTTGGTGCTCTTATTTTTCATGCACCCACACACTTCTTTAATATAGAAAATGCCTACAAAGATCCAAAAAAAATCCTCCCTTACTATCTTCTTTTCTCTTATCCTATTTTATCTCATATTGCAAACACAATTAAAGGGGTTGTCCGAGTTATGAAAAAAAATATAGTACTTTAAATCTGATGGGCAGCAATATATAACTAAGTTAAGCAAGTTTTAGGCAACAAACATCTCTATTTCCTCATTTCCCTGGTTCTCTTCTGGTCTTTGTTTACATGCAGTAATAACAATCTCTGCCCCTCCCCCCTCTCTGTAAAGGGAGTGAATATAAGTGCTGCCCTGAGTGACATGTCTGCCTGCTGGGATACTCAGCAGCATGTTGTATGTGTAGGACTACAAGTCCCAGATGTACAATGACACTGCTGATACACACAGGATCCCCCCCTACCTGTACTTGTACTTTGCATCTCCTCCAGATCAGCTCCAGTATCAGCTCTGTGTCTGTAGGGTGAGGAGGGCAGATCCTGTGTCTCTTTACATCTGCAGCTGCTGTTGTAAAGCCTTCAGTGTGTTCTGGCTGAAGGGGTTAATGTTTTATCTGAAGGAATCCAGGGAGAGAGCAGATAGCAGCCCTGGCAAAGCAGGGGGCGTGGCCAGCACAGTGACGTCTGGTGTACAGACTGTTATCTGATCTTTGAGGCTTGTGCACGAAACATCACACAGCAGGGAGATAAGCTGACATCACAGGTCATGTGACCCTGAGTTAAATCTAAGAAACCAGCAGCTTTAGAAGCAAAAGGTGCATGGAAAAGCTGTTGTATTTGACTAGTTCGAAACATACAAAGGACAAAAAAATAACTCGGACAACCCCTTTAAGAGAAATATGAGAAATACAGTACTGTACATAAGATATATATATATATATATATATATATATATATATATATATATATAGCTCTGGCTGTAAGGCAGCTGGCTGCAGTACAAACCCTCCCCCATTTTTATGTTTACATGGGGGGACCAAAAATTTTAAGCCCCCCTACCACTCAGCTGTTTGCATTGAAAATAGAAGGGATCAGGGCTAGATTAATACCCTGTAAGATTTTTATGGGTTCAGCAGTCTGCAAATGTACATAGGGACTGTTGTACATTCATAGATCCCGAGTGGCATAAAAAGTTGCAATTCACATTACAACCACTGGGTGGCCACACATAGACCTACAGTGTCATTTATCAACGAGTTTACACCACGACTGTGGCGCAAAAACCTTGTCATATTTGCACTATAATTTTCTAAAGTGCTGAGAAATGGGGCAGGGCTTAGCATGAGGGGTGGGGCCTACTGTGAATTTACTATAATATACCGCAGAAACTGGCAGGAGTTATAGCTCAAATCTACGTCAGCTCCTAACTGGCATAGATTTGGATTTCTGGTGCACAGAGGGGCAGAGATGTTCCTAAGAGGCATCTGCCTCTTAATAATTTAGGTGCATCTTGCCCTGGTGCACAGGAATCAAGACTGGAGTTCCCATCTCACATATAGCATCGACATCGCTTGACATATTGTCGCAAGATGATGTTTTTTTTTTCTTTTGTTTTTTTTTAACAAAGCTGTTCATCTCTTGACATTTATCTCAAGATTTTATAAGCCAAGACTAAGGAAAGACACATCTGTATTGAGCTAAAATTGCTGCATATTTAATAGGGTTGACCAGTTTAGTAATACTTAAAGGGAACCTGTCACCTCCTAGACCGAAATTAAACTGTTAGCAGTACCTTATAGTACGTTGTAGTGTGATGCAGATAGATATCTTCATAGGGGCAAGCGATGCATCTAAGTATGTAAAATCCATCTTTTATTCCACCAGCGCGCGCTTTCCTGAGTCACTCCTGAAGTCAAGGGGGCAGCGGCCTAGCTTCTTCAAGTCAAGCTAGCCACTCCCCTCTTGTAAGTGAGTGACACCTCCGGCAGTTCACATCAGCGGCGCTTTCCTCATTACTGCGCATGCGCGCATCGGCAAGCGCGCGATCCCGGCTCCGGCAGTTCACATCAGCGGCGCTTTCCTCATTACTGCGCATGCACGCATCGTCAAGCGCGCTCGCTTGCCGATGCGCGCATGCGCAGTAAAGAGGAAAGCGCCGGCGATGTGAACAGCCGGAGCCGGGATCGCGCGCTTGCCGATGCGCGCATGCGCAGTAATGAGGAAAGCGCCGCTGATGTGAACTGCCGGAGGTGTCACTCACTTACAAGAGGGGAGTGGCTAGCTTGACTTGAAGAAGCTAGGCCGCTGCCCCCTTGACTTCAGGAGTGACTCAGGAAAGCGCGCGCTGGTGGAATAAAAGATGGATTTTACATACTTAGATGCATCGCTTGCCCCTATGAAGATATCTATCTGCATCACACTACAACGTACTATAAGGTACTGCTAACAGTTTAATTTCGGTCTAGGAGGTGACAGGTTCCCTTTAAAGTGTAACTGTTATTCTTTTTTTCATTTTTGTAATGTGCAGGGGCAGTGATACTGACCATTTTTGTAATATACTTTAATTACTGAAATCATACATTTCTGTTAGAAAAATAGCTCTAAAGTGGCCTGTTTTGAGCCTTAGCAACGCTCCTCTTATCTTCTGTTTACATAACACAGTCAATGTTGAGCAAGTCTCCACTGTTATGTAAACAGAAGACAGAGGAGCGTCGCTAAGGCTCAAAACAGGCCACTTTAGAGCTATTTTTCTAGTAGAAATGTACAATTTCAGTAATTAAAGTATATTACAAAATTGGTCAGTATCACTGCCCCGATACATTGCACAAATAAAAAAAAGACCCCATTCACACGACCGTATTATTGCGGGTCCGCATTATTGCGGACCCGCAATAATACGGGGGCCGCCCGGCATGTGTACCGCACCACTCGAAACACACGCCGGGCGGCCCCATTCAAAATGCCTATACTTGTCCGTGCATGTGGACAAGTATAGGACATGCTTTATATTTTTCAGCGGAGCCGCGGCACGGAGCTAGCTATATTGCGGAATAGATACGGCCCCATTCATACGGTCGTGTGAATGGGGCCTAACAGTTACACTTTAACCCCCTAACTGTTTTGCCAGAGTCCAGCTCCAGTAGTAGGAAAAGTAGCTAACTGGAGGGGGAGGGCTGCTTTAGATGCTGCTACCTCCTGAATCGTAGCAGCAAGAAACATGCAAGTGATCTTGTTTGAAAGCAGACATAACAAGCTTTTAGAGAATACCAAAATAACAGCAATATGTTCAGGACAGAGAAAGATATCACTGATAGAACTCGGGATGCTGTGAATGTTTGCTTGGACTTTAGCTGTAATTTTGGTCTTGTATGAAAACCTGGACTGTCAGCTTTCAGACAAGACCAGTTGCATGTTTCTAGCTGCTACCATTAAGGAGATATGACCATCTAAAGCATCCATCCCCCCTCCAGTTAGCTACTTTTCACACTGCACAAGCTGGACTCCTGCAAAACAGTTAGGTGGTTAAATCAAGTACTCTTTTTAGGAAATTTTAGTAACCTCTCATTCAGGATCTTCATCTATCATACTCCATACATCCACACTTTGAGAGCAGCTGCAAAGAATGTTTCTCACTCTGGAGGATCCATCATATGTATGCGCTGTATGAATAGTACATTGATATCAATGGGAACTTGTAACAATCTCTGCTCCAGAAATCAGACAAAGCGGTAGGAAAAGCTGTAACTTAAGATCTGGGACAAACTCTCTGGTTGTAGCTGCTGAGATGGAGCAGACAGGTGGGAAGAGGCTTTGTTAGAGAGACAATAAGTGAGATCTGTGCTCTACTTGTATCCTGCTGTTTGCTGAATGCTAGTTATTGTATATTCAACTTGGTTCCAGTGTGCACTAGATTACTTTTTGCCTTTTGTGTGTATTCTTGCGTTTTTGGTTGTTTACCTGACTAATCTTTGCCTTCTCCTTACTTACTACTGTGTTTGACCTCGGGCGCCTTTGTGTCCCTTTACATTTGTCTCTCTTGGTTCTGATTTGGCTTGTTTCTGTCGTTGCAATTAGATACTGTTTTGGATTTGAAATTTGACCGCTCTGTTTCTGACTCCGGCTAGTGCCTTAACTCGATATGTCTGCTCCATCTGCTGTCAGCTACCTGGTGAACTCCAGATACGATACCATACCACATGCAGGGGTGGCTTAGGGTTAGCTAGTTATGCTCTTGAGTGGGATTGCCCCTATTGGGGGTGGCTTTTCTACTAAAGGCAGGGCAAGTTCAACATTTACTGGGTAGCTAGAACCAAGGCCGAGCTGTGGATGAGCAGTTTGCTGGACAGGTTAGGCTGAGTTCACATCATCATTTAGCTTTCCGTTCTTCAGATCCGTCAGAAGAAGAGGAGGGAAAAAAAACAGGATCCGGTAAAAAAAGGATCCTGTTGCATCAGTTGTCATCCGTTTGAGCCATTTCTGTCTCTGAGATCCAATTTTTTAGATGGACTTTTGTTTCCATCCAAAAAAAAGGATCTCAGTCGGAAATGGCTCAAACGAATGACAAATGATGTAAAAGGATCCGATTTTTGACTGGATCCTGTAAAAAAACGGATCCTATGCAATCCTATGCATAATTTTTTCTCCCTCCCTTCTTCTGATGGATGAAAAGACCGGAAAGCTAAACAGTGATGTGAACGCACCCTTACCTTTATTCCGTCAGTGTCGTTACAGAATTATGCAATTCTTCATTTCACCAGTGGTGGCACTGCAGGGAAATTGAACACATGCTGTTGGTTTCCGCCGACATATAACAGATGATCGCTGAGGATCACCCTCTAATCACTTTATTATTAGAGAACTCTTCTAACAAAAAGGGGTAGTCCAAAGCCTAAAACCAAAGTACAGATGTAGCCACCGTTATGTTGACTGGCTTTACGCCTTGAACACAACAAAAACATAATACTGTAATACAACACATTGCGTTAAAGGGGTTGTCTCATGATGGAAAGTGGGGGCATATCTCTAGGATATGCCCCCATTGTCTTATAGGTGCGGGTTCCACCGCTGGGACCCGCACCTATATCCAGAATGGAGCCCTGAAACTGAAGAAGGGCACACTGCGCAGCCGCCCTCTATTAATTTTCTATGGGGCCGGCGAAAATAAGCGAGCATTGGCTCGGCAATTTCCGTTGGCTCCATAGAAATGAATGGAAGCAGTGGCCGCACATGCGCGGTGCGCTCCGATTCACTTCTATGGGGAGCTGGCTTGGTGGTGGCCAGACAGGGGTCCTCCAGCCACCACCTTGTGGGGCTCCGTTCTGGATATAGGGGCGGGTTCCAGCAGTGGGACCCGCACCTATAAGTCAATGAGAGCATATCCTGGCGATGTGTCCCCATTGTCCATCATGAGACAACCCCTTTAAAGTGACCGTCCTGGAACAGCTGGTGTTAATATAACTCTTGCTACATCTGTATATATTTTGTGGCTCGTTTATAAGAAGACTTTTGCATCAAGTTTTTTTATCATGTCTTTTAGATGCATTTGTCATTGCGTGTAATTCTTGTATTTGGAGAAGCTGCAAAAAACAGACGTGGAGATATATGCAGAGATGTCCATGTTAATATAGGACTTGTTGTTGGTGCCCGGGGCTCGTACTGGATGTTTGCTCCTATTCTTGGTGCTTTGAAGTTTTGGAGATAAATTTCCCCTGACTGTGAACGGTATAATACAATAAACATGTACTTGCATTTATCTATATTTGCACGGCACTTGGTATTGAGACAGACGCATTCATGCCAGGATTGCCTTACCAATCACAGATTCAAAAGCACTTGTCGGCAGGATGAAGACTTCATATTTCTTCCCTCCGCACTGGAAGGGAGACATGAATTTCTATGGACAGCCAAGAAACCAATTAACCTGTACATGCCTGCAGATCACATCAAAATCTGGCTGGGAACCGATAGAGGAATAAAACTGCAGGTACTAGATGCAGTGAAGGTCTTCTGGGAAAGGACTGGAACAGTGCAAGCCTTCATGTTTAGAAAATGGATTTTTAAAGGGGCATGCATACTTTTGCAATCATGTAAAGGGGCTATCCAAGAAATGATAATGATAACACATCCTCACATCTGTGGGGTCCAAGTCCCAGAACCGCCTCACCCCCCGCTGATCAGCTGCTTTAGGGAGCCTTCCAGCAGCTCACCAAGCACAGCGCCGTACATTGTATAGTGGCTGTTCTTGGTATTGAAGCTCAGCCCCATTCACTTGAATGAAGCCCTATCAACTTCCGATGTACGGTGTTGGCACTTCATCTAGGAAGAAACCACGGTGCCCCCGGAAGTGCTCGGACTCTTCTAACAGCTTAACCGTGGGGTCACGGGAATCGCACCCTCTGCTGATCTGATAATGATAGCTTATCCAGAGGACAGGTCATCTATAATATCTCTAGGATAGCCCCTTTAAATTTCCACTTAAAGGGGTTGTCCAAGTTTTTTTTTGTTGTTTGTATATTTCTAACTAGTCAAATATAACAGCTTTCCCATGCACGTTGTGCTTCCAAAGCTGCTGGTTTCTCAGATTTCTCCCAGGTTTACATGACCTGTGATGTCAGCTTCTCTCCCTGCTCTGCTGATGTTTTGTGCACAAGCAGATAGTCTGTACTCGAGACGTCACTGTACTGGTCACGCCCCCTGCACTGGCTGAACTGCCAGCTGCTCTCTCCCTGGATTTTTTCAGATAAAACCTTAACCCCTTCAGCCAGCACAGACTCAAGGCTGAAGGCTTTACCACAGTAGCTGCAGGCAGTGAGGAGACAAATGCTGGGCACAGGAGCTGACAGAGGAGTTCTGCAGAGTATTGCACAAGAAAGGTTGGGGAAAATTCATGTGTGTACTGTATCAGCAGTGTTATTGTACAGCTGGGACTTGTAATCCTATACATACAACATTCCGCTGAGTATCCCAGCAGACAGACATATCACTCAGGGCAGCACTTGTATTCACTCCCTTTGCAGAGCAGGGGGAGGGGCAGAAATTTTTTGTTATTGTAGGTAAACAAAGGCCAGAAGAGAACCAGGGAAATGAGAAAATATATAGATTTTTTTTTGCTTAATACTTGCTTAACTTAGATATATATATAGCTGCCCATCAGATTTACAGTACTATATTTTTTCATAACGTGGAAAACCCCTTAAACTTTGCAAAAAATCATTACAAAAAATACTGTACAGTTTTTATTGTAATACTGTGGTTGTTACAAGTTATCCTCTATTTACAGGATGGAAGAAAATTATCAGATCAGTGCTGGGACCCCACCAATCTCAAGAATGGGTACCCCTGAAATGAACTACATCTCTATTAATCTACATAGGAGTTCCAGAAATTTATGACCGCTGTACTCAGCTGAAACTCTCGTATAGATGACTGGGACTAACAGAGGAACCTTACAACATAGGGTGATAATAAAAGATGCTCCAGCATTTTTTACATGGGGAATTCATGTAGTTACTAAAGCAGACGTGTCAGGAGAGGTGAAAGTTCCCCTTTAAGTCTTCGGGTAGAGATCTGCTTTAATTATTGTATCGTGTGCCGGTAACATATTCTGATCGGAAACCTTCGCTGCTATTAAAGGAAGGCTGTGATAGTAGCTGGGATCACATCTAATTCCATAATCCATCAGAGAGAGGCTGTGTCGGATAAGTCTCCTGTTCAAACAGAAACTTTACAGGCAGGAATACATATCGCTGTATTTTCCTGATTAACCGCAGCATTTCATGACTTGTAAAAAAGCTTAATGGTTAGAGCGAAACGCGAAGGTAAGCCGGACATTTCTATAATATTCAAATTCAGAGTCGTCTAGTGCAGTCCTGCTCAAATAGATATGAAAAGAGGATTAGCTCTTAAAGGGGACACGCTTCTAATTATTGCTATGTTTAAATTATATAAAAAGGTAATGTCAGCTAGAAGTGCCTCCTCTACAAACAACTGATTGGCAGGGGCCCCTGATGTCGAACTCCCACCGACCTGATATTGATGACCTATCCTGAGGATATGTCATCAATATAGAACCCCTGCACAACCTTTTTAATATGAAGGCAGCCTTGAAAAAGGCTTGTGTCTGGTATCCCATTATATACCTTAATAGAGAAGAACTGCCACACACAACCTGAAGAGAAGAGTGGTGCTATTTCTAGAAGAAGAAAAAAAAGTTCTACATTTCTAACCCTAGAGGACTCCTTCAATTTAAAGTGTAATTGTCATTCTTTTTTTTATTTTTGTAATGTGTAGGGGCAGTGATACGGAACATTTTTGTAATATATTTTAATTACTGAAATCATACATTTCTGTTAGAAAAATAGCTCTAAAGTGGCCAATTTTGAGCCTTAGCAATGCTCTTCTGTCTTCTGTTTACATAACAGTGGAGACTTGCTCAACACTGACTGTGTTATGTAAACAGAAGACAGAGAAGCGTTGCTAGGATAGGTCAGGATAGGTCATCAATATCAGATCGGTGGGAGTCCGACACCAGGGATCCCTGCCAATCAGTTGCTTGAAGAGGAGGCAGCTCTCCATTCGAGAGCTGTTTTCTCTTCATTACACTACACGTCGCCTCCCTTGCAGCCGTGGCGTAGTGTTGTTACAAGTGCTCACTCCATTCAAGTGAGTGGGGACAGTACTTACGCTTAATTCTGGGACAATCAAGCAGTGTAATGGACTGGAAGCAATGCTTATTTGGAGTCCTGTTTCGTCTTCTTCAAACAGCTGATCAGCGGGGGTGCCGGGTATCGAACCCCAACCAATCAGATATTGATGACCTATCCTGAGGATAATTCTTCAGTGCAAAACCCCATGCACAACCTCTTTAACTTAGCAGATTCCTTCCATCCATGGTTGTCTTTAGGATGCAGGATCCAGCCATTAGGAGGAAGCTAGTCTGTGAGCAACAAGAGTTAGATGAAGCCAAAGAATTTGTCATGATGGTCTGGGCCAAATGGAAAAGATGAGGAATGAGAGCGTCTACACCACAGGAGACTTAACTGAATGTACAGCAAAGGAGACTTTGAGAAAGGAGTGTAGGACTCGGAAAGGCATTGTTTTTAAGAGATTCCAATGACGATGTCAAACTTAGTTCCTGAATTGGTAGAGTTTATGGGCCTGAGATGATTTGACCAGACACAGACTCCTATCAAAGATGAATCTTGCTACCCAAGCTGCTAATACTCCCTGGCTCCAAGACATAAAGCACATTGCGATTTTGTTATTTTTTTTGCCACAAATCATAGCGAAAACCTGCAACAAAGCTTCCTTGTGCAACTTTTTGTGAACCTGTAGAAAGATCTTCTGATGTTCACATGACCTCTGAAGGAGCTGATGGGTAAGTTTATGATGTCTGGTGTCTCATACTAGGGGGTTTGCCCTGGTCCAGTAATTAGGGGATCTCAGGTTGGAATTTATTTGTCTATATTTATTTAGGGTGTCTTAATTTGCTAAGGTGGGCTCTAGAGCTTTTTTTTTTTTTTTTTGTAAGAAAACCCAAGGAACATGCTTTCTACTCCCGTGCATCAAAATCATACAGCATGCCACACAAAAAATGTTGTGGTTTGATGCCAAAATGTTGTGGTTTGATGTACTGGTTTTCACTGAGGAGATCCAGCTGAGGTATGGCGGGCGTCTAACCACATATTTGAAATGCTGATGTATAATAATGCCACACATTTCCTCTTATCGGCCCCTGACGTGTAATACGACCATATTCCCATATCCATCTCAATAGGCGGTTTATGAAGAAATCCATTGTGGGGCCCGAGCCTCCTCAGTGACTTGATAAAACCGTCCATACTCATATAATGGCGGGACAATTTATGGCTTACTATTAAATTTATACATCTGGAAAAGTCTTACATGTGTAATTGTGTTGCTCCGTCGATGGAAATACCTTTATAAATCTCAGCCGGCTCTCCTCAAGATTTGCTGCAATTGTGGCTGTTAAAACGCGCACATTGTCACGCCGAAAATTGAACATTTTAAAAAGTTACTAAACAGAAAGGAGAAATTCAAGATGATTTAACGGGTGACATAAAGAAACACATAATATCACGCTGGCAATGAGCTCAGGCGAATGCAAATGCCGACTCCATTCAGACAGGATTGTGAGGCAACATAATGCATTAAGTGGAAAACTAGATTGTCTTTATATTGTACTTTCTGACAGATAGGTATTAAGAATCATCCGGAGAGCTCGGGAGGGGGGCGTCGGGCGGCATCATCAACAAAAAAGACTTTAAAAAAGAGATAAAAATAAAGGTAGTGGTGTTGCGGTCTGACACTTAAAGGGGAACCTCACAGCAAGTGCCCCACTGGTTGGTAGGTGGAGAGTTGTATTCTAATAGCAGGTATTGTATTTACATCTATACTTTTTATGATAATCCAGAATATTATATCAACTGGTACACAACAAGTCACATTGATTTCAAAAGGAAACTCCATCCCTCCCTGCAAACACACACTTGATAATTCTTCCAGGTATATGTTGACATGAATTATGCTTATTTGAAGATATACATTTTATTTACTTTCTGTAATATTCATTTTACAATGTCTCTGATCTCTCATGTTTCCGGCTGTTGAATCAGGAAGTTGCTAAGTTCACTGCTTAGTGTCGTGTGAATGAATCAGTACTAGAGATGAGCGAACGTGCTCGTAACGAGCACTGTACTGTTTGGCTCCCCTGCGCTCGCATGGGCGCAGGCAGCCGCTTCCGTGCAAGCGCAGGGCAGCCGAGCGGTACAGTGCTCGTTACGAGCACATTCGCTCATCTCTAATCAGTACTATCTGTACCTACATCATTTACAGGGAGAGTAGAATGAAGAAGTACTGTCTGTACCTACATCATTTACAAGGAGAGACAGAAAGGCAGTACCATCTGTACCTACATCATTTACAGAGAGAGACAGGGAGGCAGTACTATCTGTTCCCTACATCATTTACAAGGAGAGACAAGGAGGCAGTACTATCTGTACCTACATAATTTACAGGCAGAGACAGGGAGGCAGTACTAGCTGTACCCATATCATGTATAGAGAGACAGGAAGGCAGTACTATCTGTACCTACATCATTTATATAGAGACAAGGAGGCAGTACTATCTGTACCTACATCATTTATATATAGAGATACAGGGAGGCAGTACTATCTGTACCTACATAATTTACAGGCAGAGACAGGGAGGCAGTACTAGCTGTACCCATATCATGTATAGAGAGACAGGGAGGCAGTACTATCTGTACCTACATCATTTACATGGAGAGACAGGGAGGCAGTAATATCTGTAGCTACATCATTTACAAGGAGAGACAAGGAAGCAGTACTATCTGTACCTACATTATTTACAGTGAGAGACAGAAAGGCAGTACTATCTGTTCCCTACATCATTTACAAGGAGAGACAAGGAGGCAGTACTATCTGTGCCTACATAATATACAGGCAGAGACAGGGAGGCAGTACTAGCTGTACCCATATCATGTATAGAGAGACAGGAAGGCAGTACTATCTGTACCTACATCATTTATATAGAGACAAGGAGGCAGTACTATCTGTACCTACATCATTTATATATAGAGATACAGGGAGGCAGTACTATCTGTACCTACATAATTTACAGGGAGAGACTGGGCGGCAGTACTATCTGTACCTACAACATTTACAGGGAGAGACAGGGAGGCAGTACTATCTGTACCTACATAATTTACAGGGAGAGACTGGGTGGCAGTACTATCTGTACCTACAACATTTACAGGGAGAGACAGGAAGGCAGTACTATCTGTATCTACATCATTTATAGACAGGGAGGCAGTACTATCTGTACCTACATCATTTACAGGGAGAGAAAGGAAGGCAGTACTATCTGTATCTACATAATTTATAGACAGGGAGGCAGTACTATCTGTACCTACATCATCTACTGGGACAGACAGGGAGGCAGTATTACAGTATCTGTGCCTTCATTATTTACAGGTAGAGACAGGGAGGCAGTACTATCTGTATCTACCTAGAGAAAGACTGGGAGAGAGTATTATCTGTTTCTGAGTCATTAACAGGAAGAAGAAGGGCGGCAGCACTATATATACCTGTTTCATTTATATTGAGAGTCAGGGAGACAGTTCAGCATGCATGTGGAACCTGCATTCTTTGAATTTAATGGAGACCAGTACTGCACCAGTACAGGTGGTATTTAGTGTAGGCTCCTGTCCTAAAGAGATCACCTTGTCGTTGGCGGACAGGCACAAATAATTTTGTACAAAATGTATTTGCCAAGAATCTCACATTTATAACGTAGCATTAGCATTAGTACGTTTTCTATAGTGAGTATGGCACTATTGTACTTACTTTATTATTTGTGCTTGTAGAGCGTTGTTGTATTGTCTTTGTTTTTTGCTTTTGTGCTTTCAGCCATGGCGACGTGCACCTGAGCACTGGGATGTGCTGACTAACTCCCATTTTTTTTTATTAAGAAGCCATGTATTGAAAAACTCAATTTCTCTTCTTTGAGTTGCAGAGAATTTGTGATGTTGTTATAATTTTCAGCAGAGGTCACTGCATACCAAAAACGGTGAATACCAGCCACATATCACTCGTACATAATTACCTTTTAATGAAGCATTTAATAATCACGCGTGACAATCACTTATTAATTACAAATCTGTAAATCACTCTTATTAGTGACAGAGATGGCTGAGGCTTGTTAGAATAATGCTTTGTTCTCCACGTACAATCCACTAATTTGTCAACTTTGTCTCCAGGGTTGTTCATTAGAGAATTTCCACATTTGACCTCCAATGAGCTAGCGTTGAATACTCTGTTCCCTAGCAGCAACCCATGTTCCCTGATAAATTCCAGTTATCTGCGAAACCCTTCTTTTCTCATACATTTGCCATTGTGTTGAAAATACATGATGTCGGCTCATTGTTCTGTGTAGACAGACATTATATTGACTCGAATCGCTTCAAAATTGAAACCATTATTAGATGTTGCAGCTGAAGGTCTCGGCTAGTATTCACTAGCATCGCTTGTGTTTCTGTTCTGCACGGAGGACAGAGGTAATGATGAAGATGTTATACAGGAGCCATCTATTGCTTGTACGTATAGTGTTCATACACATCTACAACACATTGTAAGAAAGATGTTCTGATGGAGACCTCTCAAAACGACAACCCATCTGAGAAGACCTCCCTGATCTAGACCAGGTTTCTTTGTTAGGTTTTCAGTTCCTCTGTATCTGATGTATAACGTATTATCCATTCTTTGAAAGGACCATTTTTCAATGGCATTTTGTTCTTCTCAAAGCGGTTGTATGGTACATTATCTATATCTTGAGGTCTCAATGAGTCCTCCGTAGAAGTTGAACCAGGTTTTAATGGAAGGTGAAGCAAAATCTCATAATAATTCTTGCCAGAAGTGGACTGGCCATAGACCGTACAGGAAAATTAACTGATGGGCTAGTGCCCGTAGGGCCGTCCGAGACCTCTTGATGGCCGTCAGCCGGGTACATAACAATCTGAGGCTCTCTACATTACCGATAATTAATGCTCAGAGCACCAAGTACTGTACATATGCACCTAGCTGGAGGTTGCAGGTACCCTACTAGATTAAACTTTATCGCCATCCTCAGGGAGCAGGAGCATTTCGTGTTGCACTGTGCTGAGGCAAAATTTTGTGCAGCATTAAGGTATTTTAGTATTTTGTGCTATGCTAAGGTATTGCTGGCCTCCACCTACTATCGGCCCTGACTTCTTGTATTGCCCTTCTGTCAGTGTGGACCTGCCTACAACATTGGGCCACTTTTAGTTTTTCTTCTAGGGCCAAATTAAGTTCCCAGTCCTCCCTGTCTCCTTGAATCTCCCATAGGCTTCATTCTTAATTCTAAGGGGACTTTTAAAAAGTGCAAAAATGTGGAAAAAAAAATAAAATAAAAAATAAAAATTCAAATCACCTCCTTTGCCAATAATAAAAATGAAAATAAGCAATAAAAAATAAAGATAATAAAGATCATAGGCACTGCTGTGTTTTAAAACACCCGTACAATTAAAATATAAAAATATTTATCCCGTAGGGTGAACGCTGTAATGAAAAACAACACTGTAAAAAAATCTTTTCACCACCCAAAAAAAAATTAATAAAAAGTGATCAAAAACTCATACGCACTCTAAAATAGTATTAAAAAGTCTACAGATCGCCCAGCAAAAGGGCATGACTATAAAAAAAGTTACAGGGGTCAGAATATGGTGATCCAAAGATGACACCAGTTTTTTTTTCAAATTTTATTTTAATTATTAAAACACAAGAAAAATTATATGAATGTGGTATCTGTAAACGTACTGACTTGGAGAATGAAGGTAACAGGTCAGTTTTAAAGCATAGGAAATGGCATAAAAACAAAACCTATAAAGCTATGTTTTTTTTCCCCAATTCCACTTCATTTGGAATTTTTTTCCAGCTTGTCACTAGATTGTATGCAATATTAAATACCATTAGAAAGTATTACTTGTCCCGCAAAACTAAACAACTCTTCATATGGCTGTGTGAATGGAAAAATAAAAAGGTTATGGCTTCAGGAAAAGAGTGAAAAATAAAAATACAAAAATAGAAAATCGCAGCCTAAGGAAGGATTTAAATAATTCATTGTCTATACAAAATATTTAATTATATGCAACTACAAAAATATTTGGATCCAGATACTTTTTTGAAAAATGTACAATATTTTTCATGGGATGACCCCTTTAAGGTGGCCATATATAGTACATTATAGTACATTAGATAAACATCAACGGTCAGGACCGGAAGACCATTTAATGTGCATGGATATTTACCGACCCTATCCCCTTAATGAAGTTGTCAGGAAAAAGAAGGGTCAGAAATGTTGGATTTCAACATGTCAGAAGGATTTTCCTCTTCCTCTATTGAGAACATTTGCAAGCTCTGGGAAGCTAAGTGTGCATGTGTGCATGGGATAGCTGTTGGCCTAATGAGTATTTGGCCGACAGCTATCTAAGGTAAATGGCCACCTTTCGAGGTTGAGCTTCATAACTGGACTGAGGAACATTCCTCATAAAATCCCTAGGCAGATTAATATCACCTGAACTTAACAGAAAATACTGATGTGGACTTGGAACCTCTTGGGACTCATACAATGTTTAGGGTCGATTATTGCTCATCCAGAGCTCATGTAGAAACATCATGTTCTACTGTGATTCCTCAGTCCCTCGACATGCCAGGAGCTGAACCTTGATATGGCGCATGGGGATTTTCATGTCCTTTTACTTCCATTTACTACAATATAGAGCGTGTAAGCCGAAGAGACTCAGTGGAACAGAAGCAGAAGATCAGAGACACCTGCCCTGACCATGGCGGTGGAGAATCACAGACACAAAGTAACAATGAACCATCAAAGTTCTCTGAGAGCTTACGCCCCAGAGGAGCCCATCACAAACACCTAGATGATACCACCAGAGATGCTGCAGCAGATATTCTAGAAAATCAGCTCAAAGGGACGGCCGCCCCAGGAGTCAACAGGCTACGGCCTGTAGTTCAAATGAGGATTGAAAACCTTTCATGATTCATGACAAACCCTTAAACTGAAAATCAATACCTTGACGCTCTGTTCATCTCACTCCGGCAGGACAGATCAGTTTGAAATATTTCACTTATTGATTGCTCCTATAAGTCATGTCTCCTTATCACACCAGCAGCTCAATATCATCTCGCGAGGAGGACAGGGCATTGCTTTGTATCTTTCCATCGGCTATGACTTGTCCCAGTGTGTAGCACGCCATGTTTTTCTTGCAAGGTGGGAGGCAGGGGAGTAGCTGTAAGAGGTGCAATCAGCTATCAGGAACGGATGGAGCCCAAAGGTCTATCGGCATGAGTTTATGTATATGGCACCGGGCTGGGGTGCACCTAGCCTTTCTGCTGCCTGAAGCAAAAACTGGAATGGCGCCCCCCCCCCATGCCAATTTCTTAACCTAACCCCTTTGCCCCAATGAAAGTGCTCATTACCTATGACCCTTCCGCTGCCCCCTCTTGCCTCTACCTGGGGCTGCCTGAGACAATCGCCTCACCTGGCCTCATTGGTGGTGCAGCCCTGGCATCTGATGTTTTGTCTAAAACAGAGGTCCCCAACCTTTTGTATGTTGCGAGCCACATTAAAATTTCACTGATGGTCAGGAGCAACAGGCAATTCCAAAATAGAGTGGAAAAATTTTAAAGGTGGAGAAACAAAAAACAAGAAATTGCAAATATTTGCTAATAAATGTTTCAGTGTGAGCTTTAACGCTAGTATTATATCTTTTAAATTAGCGCTGTTTGGCAGTAAATCTAGGATAGGTCTATAGCAATGTCAATTGCCAGTACATATGGTCATAACTCAGAGCCACACAGCAGGGGTTGCAAGCCACATGGTTGGCGACCATTGGTCTAAAAGTACAATAACTGGAGACCATATTACCATGACTGTGACCATTGTCATTGAGATATCTGATATAACTTTGGCATTATCTATAAAGCTGGACATACACATTAGATATATTAGAAGAAAAGGGAGAGCCACATGTGTAGAACCAGGGTACGATTGTGGGGTGCAGGGAGAGGGGGAGAATCTCTCAACTGATACTTGGTGCACTAGTGCAGAAACACGTGGAAAAGCTGGTTCTTGCTGCAGCGTGTCCTCCAGCCGGGACTACAGGATCCAGTTGACTTGTCAGAAAAGCAGTGCTGCAAGAAGGAATGCAGGGGAACTTCACTCAAGGCAAATTTACTCTATTGATGACCAAGCAACGCATTTTGAGGTCGGATCAATCTCTTCCTCAGGTAAGTACATCCTCAGGAAGGGGTCGGTCCAACACCAAAACACATCGCTTGATCATCAATAAAGTAAATTTGCCTTGAGTACAGATCCCCTGCATTCCTTCTTGCAGCACCGCCAAATTCTGCTTTTCTTCTCCTTGCTCATTATACACATTAGATAGCTGTTAGTGAACGCTTGTTTGGTTGACAGCTGCAGGGGTGCAGGAACTTTAGATATGAATGTCCAGTCCATCTCACAGTGTGGTAGCTTTTCACCACAGAAAAGCCTTTCTGCTATAAATGAGCAAATACCTTGCTGTCTGAAGTACAGGATTAGGGAGAGGTCATATTAGTGTTTCGCTCTCCATTACAGCATTCCGTCGAAATGTAATTAAAATGGTAAATAACGGAATTGCTATAACGGAAAGCCAAACTGGACACTTTAAAGACATTCCGTTTTAATTCATCCTAATAATAATAATATTTATTTATAACCATCCACCATATTCCCCAGCGCTTTACAAATTCATAGGGTTCGTGTAGAAAACAAAAGTAACTGGCTAATATACAGCTGACACACGAGGAGTCAGGGCCCTGCTCGCAAGAGCTTACAATCTATGAGGAATTGGGGGTGACACATAAGGTAATTGATTGTGATACGTAGGATTGAACTGAAAACAGTGGTGCTGGCCGATCCGCTTCGGGTTTTGGGACTGTTAGAGGATGGAGTTATGATTCCCAAAGACTTCTATTATGACGGATCAAAACGGAATGCCTCTTAAAGGTTTCTGTTTTGACTTCCATCTTATGGATTCCGTTATTTTCCGTTATAACCATGTAATAACGGAAAACAAAAATGGAATCCATAACGGTGATGTGAACCCGCCCTAAGAGGCATTCCGTTTAGGCATTCCGTCATGAATTCCGTTAATTTCTGTTACGACTGAATCCATAATGGAATTCCTTCAGTACCTGAACGCCGAACCCGAACCTAAAAAGCAGTTTTCCAACCAAAGACTGCCCTTTTAAAAAGGCAGCGCTGGTGACAACGGCTACGAGGTTCGCCCTTGTCAGTATCGTAAAAGTACTGAATACTATCCCAGAAGTGACAGCCTGCAGCAATCAGCGGTTCTGTCGCTATACTGCTCTGCCCTCAGCTAGTGTAGCATAGCAGAGGTGACAGGTTCCCTTTAAATGCAACTTTGGCTTCGGCTACTTGCTGGAGTTCCCTCCTGGGATAACCGTATGTATCACGCACTGCGTTACATCAAGTTCCCCAAGCCTACTGTTTAATTTCATTTTCCATGACCCCAGGGAGAACTGCACTTGTACTTTGCCACTTCTGACAATGTACTTCTTGCACAACACAATCGGTAACCTTTGTGGCAGTCTGGAAACCCGCTCGTTACCACCCAAGCCTGCTAATGAGCCTGCGACGGCTGCAGCGCTGCCTTTAAATATTTATCTACGATGGTTCGAGGAGTAATCTTTCCCTATGAATGCTCTATAACCCTTCTCGTACAAGTCACCAGTCCATCTTACAATCGATGCGCCGGACGGTTTACTACATGAAACAAATCAACTATTAATTCAATTAACTAAAAATAATTGCATTGATTTCTTCGGAGCCATTGGTCAATATGTTCGCTACAGTTGGTGGAGCTGTCAGAAACTGACTGCTTCAAGTCAGCTCTTCCCTGATTAAATCCATGTGAGAGGTTCTGAATCTGAAGGTTTAAAGGCTACGTATACTATTGACAAACATCTAAAATAAAAAAAAAAGGAAGCAACTTTATCAATAGTCCAAATGAAAATTAAAAATAAATAAATAAGTAAATAATAAATACCGTATTGTGTATGCAGCTCCTACGTACAGTTATGTATTTCCATGGCAACAGACTGCAAACAAACCCTGTGTAGTCTGATCTTGCGGCCATAGATTACTCCACTCCTTCTGCCCTCTTGTCTTAAAGATGGAGGTTTCCGAGAGAGCGGAGAATATGGCCATATTAGCGAACAATAATTAAACAGTACCCTTAGGTACCTAAAGGTAAACTCTAATTTTCTAGGGAAAGTTAGAGTTAAAAATGATGATTACTTACCCTCACTGATCCCCTCCCGCTGCTGTTACGATGTGGCTGCTGTCCCTGCTCCTCTGCACTTCCTGGTCCCGGCTTGACACACGGGAAATGGCTGGTAATTCAAGCCTGGTGTGCGCGGTTAATGCTTATTTTTAACCCTTTCTGGCCATTTTTTTTAAAAACTCCTGCCAGAAGACCCCTTAAAAACCTACACCATATGTACTCACTTATGAACACATAAATAGGGTATATTAACAGAAACCTTCAACCCTTAGAAGAATATATTAAAGGGGTTTTCTGGGATTTTACTACTGATGACCTATCCTCAGTATAGGTCATCAGTATCTGATCGGTGGGGGTCTGACACCTGGGACCACTACCAATCAGCTGTTTGAGAAGGACCCGGCTTCCTGTGAGTGCCGTGGCCTTCTCTTAGCTTTTCCTAGGCCAGTGACATCATGTTCATCGGTCATGTGGCCTAGGAGCAGCTCAGCCCCATTCAAGTGAATGGGGCTGAGCGTGATACCAAGCACAGCCACTATACAATGTATGGGACTGTGCTTGGTGAGCTAAGAGACGGTAGCGGCGCTCAAAGAAGCACCGGTACCTTCTCAAACAGCTTATCGGCGGTCAGATCAGATACTGATGACCTATCCTGAGGACAGGTCATCAATAGTACAATCTCGGAACACCCTTTAAATTATTCAGAAAAAAAAAGTAAAAAATTTGCTTATCCATTTAGCCCATTAAATGATAATTAGCTGCTGGGAGCCCCAACTATCCCCTGACCCGTTTAGGAACCTGCTAATGATTGCAGCACCACAGGGGAACTGAAGTATAACACATAGAGATGAGCGAATCTATTCGTTGATTCGTTGATCCGTATCGAATCTTGGAAATTTTCAGCTACGAAGCGAATCCGAACATTAGGTGATTCGCTCCGTTAAGATTCGAAAATGTTCCTTAGTCTTTCTACGCATTCGCTACATACTTGTCCAATAAATTGTACGCTAATACTACGTATTAGTTACTCTATACGCTGTTACGTACGAAGTACTTAGCGAACTTTTCTTTTAGTTCGTTATTCGTGTGCAAAAGCCCGGAGAAGAAAGCGGTCACCTGATCTAGTGGGCAGGGCTTGCTCTGATTGGCTCAGGCTCGGTAAGCCGCATCACTTCTGCTGCGACTGCTGAGGCTAGCAGAAGCACTGTTTCTGGGGTTCTCAGACCTGCCTAGTTGAAATTGGGGTGTAATTGTTCAGGGAATCCATATTACACATCAGGGATACTGCAGGGCAAGTGCAAGGCAAGTGCAGGGCCAGTGCAGGGCTATTAATCAGGTAGGGAGAAAGAGACAGGGAGAGAGACAGGGAGAGAGACAAAGACCATCTTGCAGGGCCACAGAGTGAAGTGAAAAATGTCTGGAATGGATAAGCAAAAGGGGTCTAGTTCCAGCCAGACCTCGAGCGCTAAAAAAAAGGAGAAGGTGGCACAGGGCAGCACTGCCAAAGGACTTGTAGCCGGAACTTCTACTTGTAGTATTCATAATACTTGGCCGGTGTTCCACCGGGCTCACCCACCATGGCGCAAAATTGTAGAAGAGGAGAAAGTGGATGAGGTAGTGGAGTGGATGGCACACTCATCTCAGTCTCAGCCGGATGATCTGCTGTCATCTGCTGATACAGTATCCATATGTAGCCAGGGGTCAGACTCAGAGCGTTCCTCCTGCTCCACCATTCCTCTCCATCAAAGCCCGTCATTTTCGTACGCAATTTGTATGCTCATGCGTACGTGTTCAAAGAAGTTGCGTACCTTTTAAAACTGAACGTTCGTTAGTAGTGCGCAAATTTTCGCTAAACGTCACATAATAACTTATATTTTGTACGCAGATTCAACGAATATATTCGCCGAATATACAAATCTTTTGAAAAGTTCGACGAATGTTCGGCGAATAAAATTTTGAATGATTCGCTCATCTCTAATTACACAGTTTCCATTGAAATACAACTGCTATTGGGTCCTTCAGGGCGAAATGCACTTTGTAGCCAATCTCACCTCTAGCTAATAAATTATGTCTGCAGTGAACCACTAGTTCACTGCTGAAGGGATTAAACTGTACGTTTATGTATTTTTACTGTTTTATATGTCTTTCGCCCCAATGGCTGGGTATATGGGGTTAATCTTCTTCCGGGATACAGTTAGTACCCACCCCTCTAGATCAGTATATTGCTGTGGATAGCTAATCACGGTGTAAGACAGAGACTGTTTGAGACAGAGTAGTGAGAGAAGGAGACACAGAGAGATTGCAGTGCTGGAAACAGTAGGAAACAGCTACATCTTTTGAAGGAGTGGAGATGTGCTTTCTGGTGGATGCTTAAGCAGCCATATAGAAGGACAGCGCTTGATCTTAGTCTGTGAAGGTAACGCACCGATTAAGGATTAAGACTTCAGAACATTTGCTGGGCTAGAAGCTTCAGGCCCCAAGTCACACCCCTCGGATGAATTGAAAAAATAGCATTGTTACTTTGGAAAGCAACTACAGGCGCACCTGAACTGCCCCCAGATACATCTCCTCAGGAGCTTTTGAGCAATGTTTAAATGTTTTAAATAATGTGCCTGCATCACATCTCTTAAAACATCATTCTACCACTCCAGTGCTGGCCAGCTATTACATCTAGTTTTTCTGCCTTGTACCCCACAATCTGCTAACACCAACGGCACCCCAACTTCCCCCAGGCAGGAGAACCTCACCGGAGTGTGCCAAGGGGAACAAGGTGCGGCCCCCATCACGACCGTGCGTGACTCCAGGAACACCGGAGAAGGACCAATACCACTGTGAGTAAGCAATACCTCTCACAGATACTACCACTCCCGTCCTCTCCACCTCTGAGGGGTACATGTCTTGAACTGGGAACACCACCCCCAAATCTATTAATTCTCTAAGGCCACTTTCACTATAGCGTTAGAGTTTTCAGGTATTAAGTTCCGTCATAGGGGCTCAATACCGGAAAAAAAGGCTTCAGTTTTGTCCCCATTCATTGTCAATGGGGACAAAACTGAACAGAACACGGTGCTCCAAAATGTATTCTGCTCAGTTTAGTTGCGTCCACAGACCGGAGAGCAAACCGCAACATGTTTTAGTTTGTTTTCCGTCCTGGGGATCCGGAGCAAGACAGATCTGTCATGACCCACAGTGCAAGTCAATGGGGACGGATCCGTTTTGTCTGACACAACAGAAAACGGATCCATCCCCCATTGACTTTCAGTGGAGTTCATGACGGATCCGTCTTGGGTATGTTAAAGAGAATACAACCGGATCTGTTCATAACGGATGCAGATGGTTGTATTATCAGTAACAGAAGAGTTTTTGCTGAACCCTACGGGATCCAGCAAAACGCTAATGTGAAAGTAGCCTAATACTATACATTATCTGAAAATAGGTTTTGTAAACCAGAAACCTCCTGTAACCCTATCCTTATATCCTTGTGTCTATGAGTTTCCCTGGTGCATCATATCATATACTACGAGGCTTGTCTGTGCATCCGGCTGTAGTAATCCTAATTACCTTCCACTGGCCATTTATTATAGACATTGGATGTGTGGCCAAGAGCGCTGGATGAGAACATTACACGTGTGAGGCATCTTTCCAGGGATAAAAAAAAAATAAATAGATTGAAATCGCTTCCATTTAATTATGGCTGACATGAGTATTTATTTAATTATGGCAATAATTTATATTAATTCATTTATTGGACTGGCAGGCATGCCATCGGTCTTAACCACCATCTCTAGATCCATATTTGTAGCTGGATGTAGTTATAAATAGCTTACATTCATTTGGAGTAACATATCTACTAATGGCATTTTACAGAGCTATTAACCACATCAGCTAAACATTAGGCAAGGGTGACCTCCGCATAAGCAGATGGAAGCAGCAGAGTATTACTCAGATTAGCACACCACATACATCTGCTGCTTGAAGAAAAATGTAGGTTATTTTATATATAGGTAGCTAAAGTGTCCCAGGTACTTCACAAGATGTCGGTCCCAATTCTAATTCTAAGTCTTGGACCCTCCCCCGAGGATCTGCTTTTGTTATCATCAGGATATGCCATAAGTTCCCCTTAGTGGCCATGTGGTGTAATACTAAAATGGTTCAGGTCCACCATGTCAGAGCGAGAGCTCCCATTCTTTGGTTTATTTCATGTCCACGTGCCCTAACGGGACATACTTTATAGAAAGGGTTTGCATACATGATGCAACTCCTTCAAAATCTCCACCCTTGCACAATTTTGGTAAGCTTTGTCAATGCATAAATAAAATCCATTTGTCTTCTCCCTCAAGGATCTTCTGTGAGAGACCTTATCATGCCAATTTTTAGCTAAAGGGATAGTTTCCAAATACTGCCCCATTAGGATATTTTATAGGTGTAGGTCCCCATTCTATCTCTAAGTCTTGGACCCTCCCCTGAGGACCTGCTTCTGTTATCAGGATATGCTATACAGTTCCCCTTAGTGGCCACATGATGTAATACAAAGATGGGTCAGGTCCACCATGTCAGAGCTAGAGCTCCCCTTCTTTGGTTTATTTGATGTCCAGATGGACATACTTTATAGTGTGCATGATGCAACTCACTCAAGATCTCCACCCTTGCACCATTTTTGTAAGCTTTGTCATTGCACTAGAATCCATTTGTCTTCTTCCCCAAGTATCTTCTGTTAGAGAACTTATAATGTCCATTCATAGCTAAAAGGTATAGTTTCCAAATACTGCCCCATTAGGGTATTTTGTAGGTGTAGGTCCCCATTCTACTTCTAAGTCTTGGACCCTCCCCCAAGGATCTGCTTCTGTTACATTAGGATATGCCATACAGTTCTCCTTAGTGGCCACGTGGTGTAATACAAAGATGGGTCAGGTCCACTATATCAGAGCTAGATGGACATACTTTATAGAAAGGGTTTGTTTACATCAGGGATCTCAAACTTGTGGCCCTCCAGCTGTTACACAACTACAATTCCATCATGCCTAGACATTCTTCAGCTACCAGGGCACGCTGGGAGTTGTAGTTTTGCATCATCTGGAGGGCCAAGAGTTTGAGATCCCTGGTTTACATGATGCAACTCATTCAAGATCTCCACCCTTGCAGAATTTTTGTAAGTTTTGTCATTGCATTAGAATCCATTTGTCTTCTCTAGGGATGAGCGAATTGACTTCGGATGAAACATCCAAAGTCGATTTCCATAATACTTTGTTTGAATACTGTACGGAGCGAGCGATTCGCCCATCCCTAATCTTCACCCCCAAGGACCTTCTGTTATAGACCTTATCATGCCAATTCCTAGCTAAAGGGATAATTTTCAAATACTGCATTGATTTCAATGTGCATTGTGTAATGATTCTGCAAGCTGGTGGGGGAGGGGGGGGTCAAAGCTGTGGAACTATAGGTGTCAGCAATCCAACAAGCAAAGAGTGTGGCAAAATCTTGAGCAAGCCGGGGTCGGAATTGTGAAATCATAGGTGTCAGCAATCCAAGTAGCAAAGCAATAAGCAACAGTGAGTCATTAAACACTCGGGCATAGAGTTGCATTATATAGATTGCCTATTGATTTCATTTTTCTTGTGGGAATGCTTCAGAGAAAACTAACACTTTCTGCCAGGTATCTTCACAGGTTAATGCTTATAATGGACATTCGTAGTAGTGATCACCTTATGTTTGGGGGACCCCCTCAAATAATCCAAGATTGTATAAAGTGGACAACCACACATGAACACATATGAAAAAGTCATAGACATGAAGATCCTACTGGCCTAACCTCAGTGGACATAGCAAAAATGTTCTAGTCTATTGTGGTGATACAATTGCGGTGGATCTTCTAACTAGAAACCAATTTCTGCGAAACCAAAGCATAGTGTGTAATGGCTTATACATTATTCACCTAATACCACCCACAACGGAGGGATGCACTTTCCTGAACTCAATCTCCACATCAGTAGCCTTGGATTGTTGGCATGGAAATGCTAAACATAGTCCAGTAACAGGCAAAAGTCTACAACAGGAGGTCAGCAGAAGTACCAGGAGCAAGAGAATGAAGTTCAGAGCAGCTTGAGCAATGAGCAAGCCAAGGTTAGAGATGTGGAATCATAGGTGGCTGTAATCTAAGGAGCAAAAAAATGTAGCAAAGCCTTGAGCAAACCAAGGTTAGTCAGCGGTGTGGAACCATAGGTGTCAGCAATAAAAGGAGCAAAGAGGGTTGAAAAAGCTTGAGCAAGCCAAAGTCAGAGCTGTGGGACCACAGGTGTCAGCAAGCCAGGGAGCAAAGAGTATAGCAAAGCCTTGAGCAAGCCAGAGTCAGTCAGAGCTGTGGAACCATAGGTGCCAGCAATACAATACGTAAAGAGTATAGAAAAGCCTTGAGCAAGTTGGGGTCAGGGTTGTGGGACCACAGGCGTCAGCAAGCCAGGGAGCAAAGAGCGTAGCAAATCGTTGAGCAAGCTGGGGTCAGTCAGAGCTGTGGAAGCATAGGTGTCAGCAATGCAGTGAGCTAAGAGAATAGCAAAGCCTTCAGCACACCAGGGTTAGATCTGTGGGACCATAGGTGTCAACAATCCATGGAGCAGAGAGTATAGTAAAGCCCTAAGCAAACTGGAGTAAGAACTGTGGGACAACAGGTATCAGCAATCCAAGGAGGCATGTGGAAATCAAATCAAAGAGAAATTCAAGTTTCAGGCAATTAGAAAACAGCTGGGCTCAAGGCAGATAGACTAGAACTAAACCTACAAGGAAAGTCTGAAGACCGAGATGTGGTTCCAAACCATGACATGATCTTCAGGAGCCAGCTAGCCTTCATAACCCCATGCCACAGTGCAGATGAACTGGAGTGGTGTCTGGTATAGGCAGGAGATGTAGAAAAGCTGACTTAGATTGTGGATGGATGAGTAAATCTCAGTCTTTTTGTGCTTGACTTTTAGCTGTTTTTCGCCCACTAAGCCCAGCTTGCTTGTGTATGCAGGGCTGGGAGAATTAGCGGATGGCCTACAGATATCTAACGTTTATGGCCGGTCTAGACAGAAGAGATCTCTCCATTCCTAGCTGTGAGGGTATCGATGCCAGTAGTTACATGACCATTTGTAGGAAAGCATTCAGCAGGCTTGGCAAATGTGTGGCACACATGGGTATAAAGGAACAGAGAGAGTTTTTGTACAATTTTGGTGACTAAAACAACTCTCCATATCTGCCAACTTTGGAAGAAACTTCTGAAGTTCGACATTCTGCCCTAAACCTTTAGGAGAAAGGAATAACCATGACTACAGACACTTTATATTATCTGGATGGAGAGGCTTTGTATCAGTAATAAGACATCTTCTTTTCTTTTCTAAATTCTTCAAGCAAAGTTTGAACGGCTGGAGGTAGCCATAAATGTCCTCCTAGGATTTAGAAGATGTGATTAGCAAGTAAATTCACCACGTATCAGCGGGTACTGTGTAAAGTGCTGAAAGTATGTTAGATAATGAGTACCGTTACTGGGGCCACGTTCTGCTCGCTGCTAAATAGCACTACAGCTCAAGTCCCAGACGTCACCCTAGAAAGCTCTTCTTCATTGCTCTTATGCGTCTCTGCAGAGATCTTTTCCTAATAATAATGAAGTCCAAGTCCCATCATGGTGACATGGTGTAACTACCTCTGTGACTCGGTGGCTGGTATGACACTTTTGAAAACACTATTGTGCTGTTCTTTGGTCTCAGACCGGTGACAGGGACAGAAGACGAAGGCCCCGGCGGTTGCGGGGAGGCAATTCTCGCACACATATGAATAATTCACTTGCGGAGTCAGCCGGAACAATGCTTAATTGTAAGAAGAAGATTAGACAAGTGCGGCCTCAGGGAAATAAACTTTTAACGGGTGGCAGGCACCGGGGTCATGGTATCCAGTCTGCCTCCACTGGAAGGCTTTATTACCACCAGTCATGGGGGATATGCGGTTTCTTCCTGTACTGTGTGACAGCGTTTGTTAACCCTTGACTCGGAATATTTTTAATTTTTGTTCCTCACCTTCTAAGAGTCATATATTTAGTTTTTTTTTTTAATTCTTGGTTCACATATAAAGACTTATTTTTTGTGGCACAAGTTGTACAGCACATGAACGTGCCTCATGGTCTGGAGAGTTATTGGCAATGCTCCTTGGGAAAATAGGCAAAGAGGTACCTCCCAAGAAAGAGAAGCATCTCACTAGATGCCACCTTGCGGAAGTGGCTCCCTATGACTTTTTAACTAAGCCTTGGGATATGACAAGGGATATCTATCCATAGGCAGCTGGCCCCTCATCAGTACGGAGTAGGATTCGGACTGGCTGGGTGTGATGCCGAAGTTTGACTAATAAAGAGCCACAAGGTGGCGCTAGTGAGATGGTTCTCTTTATTTGGTAGACATGTCCTTGCATATTTTTTTCCCATGGAGCACTTCCAGTAAGTCTCCATACAGGACTGATCTCTTTAAGAAGATTCAGCACCCTGCCTAAGCTGCATCCAAAGCATAGTGAGCCAGAATACTACTCTGTACTGATGGGGGGCAAGTATCCCAAAAAAGCTGTCTATGGATGGATATTTTGCTTGGTAACAGTCCTTTGTCATGTCCCAAGGCTTAGTTAAAAAGTTGGATTTTGACTCACAAGAAACCACTTCCACAAGGTGGCGCTAGTGAGATGGTTCACTTTACTTGGGACATACCTCTTGCCATATTGTTTTCCCATGGAGCATTGCTTATGGGTCTCCATACCGTGGAACACGTCCAGTGAGTCTCCATACAGGGCTGTACAACTTGTGCCCCCCAAAAATAGGACTTTATACGAAAATTACAAAAAAAAAAAAAATAAATAATATCCCAAAGGCTTAGTTAACAAGCCAGATTTTGACTCATAGGCAGATACTCCCACAAGGTGGCGATAGGAAGATGAGTCTCTTTAATTGGGAGATACCTCTTAGCACATTGACAGGCTGTAGTGCTCAAAACAACCACTGGGTGGCCACACATAACCAGATATAGAGATACAGCATAGACATCTTGTGACAGAGTATCACAAAGTGGCACAAGGACTGAAAACTGACCCGTTAGGCTAAATGCACACGATCAGGATTGCGTGCGGATTTTCTGTGCAGATGTGCATGCGGAAAATTTGCACCATAGGTCACATATATTGTGTTCTATGAGAATTTTTTCAGTGCGGATTTTGACCTACAATGTGGATTTTAAAATCCACAGCATGTCGATTTATTTTATTTTTCCTGTCTGGATTTTCTCCATTCACTTCAATGGGGAGAGTAAAATCCGCACCAATTTATATGGACTGACCACACGGATTTCCCTGCGGATTTCAATGCGTATTGTCCGCACATACTGTAAATCCTAAACATGTGCATTTACCCTTATATTGGGCAACTGCAGAGACTCGGCCATTGAAGTCAATAATTCCACAAAAAATTGGACGAAAAACAATAAAGCTGATGTATAGAACTTTTCATTATGCTGTTTCTCTTTTATTCCTCCTAGAAATGTATGAATAAATTGACATTGAACTGACTGTTAAAGGGACATATTCCTATACACTTACGCATTGTTCAATCAGTACTGATGGTATCAGGCATCCCTCATTGAAATGGAAATGAGTATGCATAGATGTCGATTCATTTAAAAGTTTACAGTAGGGATAATAGAGGAACAGCGCAATGAAAAGTTCCAATGAAAGCTGCAAAATTGATATTTAATGGAGATACATTTACTGTATTTACTAAAAAAGACATGTCAGAAGAGTTTAGAAGTCCGCCTTAAAGGGCTTATGTAAAAAATTAAAATCGGACATCATATAACAAAGCTAGAACCAGTCCTGTACCTCACATGGATCTAGAGCTCTCCCCACTCATTGCTCTGCTAGATTTATATCAAGCTGACAGCTCAAGGGGAGTATCTTTTCTGCCGCAGCTAAGGGGGCGTGTCCATGCTCTCTCTATCACAGCTCAGGAGGCGTGCCCATGCTTCACCTATCACAGCTTAGGGGGCGTGTCTCAGCTCTCCCTATCACAGCTCAGGAGGTAGATGAAGGATGAAATTGAGCATGTGCGGCCTTCTCAGTGAGCAGAACAGAGACATAAGAAAAAGAACAAACAGCAGGTGGCTCTATACAGATACATTTTATTGAATAACTCAGTGGCTGTACTAAATTTTTAATTACATGCAATTTCAAAAGTATTCAGATCCAGGTGCTGATATGAAAACTGTTGACTATTTTTCGTGGGACAACCCCTTTAAGGTATCAAAAGTCAAGTCCTCATCAAGAATAGAATATCAGAATATATTTGTTACAAATCCCCTGATACATTCGCCCAAGCTAATTAGGAAATTGTGGTTAATTTTCCTTATAAGTGTCTGACAGGCTCAAAGAGCTGAAAACTTTGGTTTATGTGACACTGATTTGCTAAATAATCAGCTGCACTTGCAAACTTTATAAACACTGCAGTCTAATTAATTAGCATATGCAGATCTCAGGCTTAATTAATCACTGTTTAATGGAGGCTGACGACACTGATCGCTCCGCAGTCAAAGTTCCCTCTCTGCGGCTTATAAATATTCACGTGTGTATTTACCTCTTATTTTATTTGGTATGTATTTCTCCGATGGAGTAAATGACACGGACTGTTTCCACAATAACATGATTACTCAATGTGACTGAACTGCACAAGTGCCTGTTTACACTGGGAGGATTTCCAGACTTCTGCACGTAGAATTAATCACACAGTAGATGCTGTTTTCCAGCCCAAAGCTCAATTCTCTTATGTCTGACGGGCGGAGGGAGGTCAAATGAGACAATATCCTGCTTATTACCATCTGCTATGGTTCATCCTCATCTGAAAACAATATCTATCTATCTATTATCTATCTATCTATCTATCTATCTATCTATCTATCTATCTATCTATCTATCTATCTATCTATCTCCTATCTATTATCTATCTATTATCTATCTATCTATCTATCTATCTATCTATCTATCTATCTATCATCTATTATCTATCTATCTATCTATCTATCTATCTATCTATCTATCTATCTATCTATCTATCTATCATATCTACCTATCTCTCTATCTGTCTGTCTCTTCCTGTCTCCCTCATTCCTTACTTCCCTCCTTGCTTCCCTCTGTCCCTTCCTTTCTTCCCTCCCTCTGTCCATCTATTCTTCACTCCTTCCTTCTCTTTTCATCCCTTCTTTCCTCCCTTCCCTCCTTGCTTCCTCCCTCCCTTTCTTCCTTCCTTCTTCTTCACCTCCTGCCTTTACTCCTTTCTTCCTTGCTCCCTTCTTTCATCCACCTCTTCATTCCTCCTTACTTCCCCCCCTTCCTTCTTCCTTCCTTCCTTTATACTGACACCTTTGCCATCCCTAGTAATAAGGGTACCACTGGCAATCTTCACCCTGTACATAGTACCCTAGTGTATGAGAGGATGCAGCCATTAACTGGTTACTGTTACTTGGTCACTGTACGGTTGTATTATTTGGGAACAATATGGTACATCATAGGGTAATGCTTAGCGCATCATTCAACCTACAGCTATCCATACACATAAGATTTATGTTGATCAAACCATTGATTTCTGTGGGATCAGCCAACCATGTGATGTGTATGGGGACCTCCTGACTCTCACCCAATAACCAATGTCGGGGAAGAGAAAGGTTGGGTGTGACTTTCTCCTATTGACAACACATGTATGGGGCGATCAGAGGAGACAGCTGTCAGTCATATGCTCATTCAGCTGACAATTATCTCGTGTGTGTCTAGAGTGAGGATCAGCAGGTGAGTACGATTACCACCATGGGTCCAGTCATGCTTGGGGGGGGGTCTGAAGAAAAAGTCAGCAAGGGTGAACAACCTCTTTAAGTTGGGCTCTGACTGCCTGTCCTCATCAGCCCATTCATGGACTGCCTTGCTGCCCAATGTCTTTGGTCCTTCAAGAGAGGAAGGCCTTGATCTTGGGTGACTCCATAAATATGTATCTGTAGAGTCATTTAACCATGAGTGAGAGCCCGGCTGGGTCTCATCTGCCCTTCCTCCCCTGGTTTTTATTTTTATCCACGTGTGCACATGTATAAGTGGAGCTCGGCACATGGAACATGCAGACTGATCCCACTAATAAATAATGGAAAGGTTCTCGCTGCTGATAATTCAAGGTTGCCAGCTCTGTTTGAATAAGGGCTGAGGGCTTTTTATGTCTAACAGATTGTTTCCAAACAAAAAGCGCTTCAGCGAAAAACACAGCACTCCAATCTGCAATTTGTTTACAGCCTTTCAAATCCTTTTAAATCCTTTTCAGCTTTTTAATTGCATCGAAATGATTCAAATTAAGCAGCGTGAGGGAACCGGAGGGACAGGCCCGATGCATGCCATGCAGCTTTCTCCTTTTACTGTTTATTACACCAGATTCCTGTGGAAAATAAAGGCGAAATCAGGAGCCATTAGATGAGGCTGGTTAACCGTCTGCCGACCCCTGGTTCTCCATCCAGCAGCAGAGGGGTTAAAGCCTTCAAGTGACGGCATTGTTTTGTTTTGTTTTTTTCTGCTCTATTCCACAAAGGCAATGGAGGAAAATATGCTCCAGAGAAAAAGCAAAAGTGCCTACACAACACAACGTTCAATGACGTTGGCCTTAGTCCCTCTTGTAGACTGTCGGGGACTCTTGGTGCTTGTGTTGGTGTAGAATCTATAGGGAAGGAGTGAATGGGGCTTGGTGATGAGAGCAAAGGCATGATGTTTATGGACACTGGTGGAGTTGAGGAACAGTATTTGATATCAGACATGAGTAGAGAGCATGGTAGTTCTGGATTACCTTGAGCAGTCTTGGAAAGTGAGGGTCCACCAATAGATATATAGGACAGTAACATATCCCCTAGGGATATTCCGGTAAAGTAACTTAATTTTTGAAAAACTGCATTAAGGCTGCAAGCTGTGACCCACCAAAACCCATACCTATACATATAACCAGAGCTTTACCCTGCAATCCATTTGTCTAGCTCCTGTGTGAGCCTGCAACACACTGAGAGTATCATGGCTCCTGATGTTCCCTCACAAAACTACAATCCCCACAATCCCTAGCTTTCCTGCTGTGAGTCTGTGCTTGTTCATGAGTGCTGCTGTTCACTGATTGGCTGCCTGATATCACAGTGCAGACACGCCCCCTACTCAGTAATCAGCAGCACACATTTAGCTAGAGAACTGATAGCAACACATTGAGGTGCCTGACCTGACAAAGGCTCAGAACTACAGGTCGGTGCCATGGTAACTCATGAGGAAACACAGTGGGTAGTAAGGAAGAAACTACTTTATAACTACTAAACGGTAAATATGTGAAACTGACATTATATTAGGTAATTATTGATGATGAATTAGTCTAAAAGATAAGTTATATTTATGGTAACTGGAATACCCCTTTAATTGATTTTTAGGCTCAGCTGGACCTTCTGGGGCTTGGTTGTGGTTGGGATCCATTACAATGTCAAGGTATAGGCCCATGTTTATTTCCTTTGGTGTGCCAGTCCATCCCTGGTGGAGAGAAGGCATTGACTGTCATGTACTAGATTACTGGAGATGGGTCATTGGAGTTGGTAAAGGAATGTTCTTCCCTAAGATGAACAAAACAAGCTGAAACAGATGGACGTCTTTTTCAGCACCAAACCTTTCATTTGTCAGGTGCTGTGTATGTGTGCCATCAAGGATAAACCCCTGCTATGTCTAAAATGGTGTAATCCCTTGAGGAAGGTAAAAAAATGAAAATCAGACATCATATAGTATATGGCATCCTCTTTCTAACAAAGCTAGAACCAGCCCTGTACCTCGCATGGATCCAGAGATCCCCATTCATTGCTCTCTTTCAGCTGACAGCTCACGGGGCTTGTCCTTTTTGCTGCTGTAGATCTAACAGTAGATCTGGCTGGTGGCAGTTGAAGGATGGAAGTGAGCATATGTGACCACCTCAGTGGGGTGGACAGAGAAATTAGAAAAAAGAATAAACAGCAGGTGACACTATGAAGAATTTTAAATACATTCATTTTTGATCCATGTGCTAGTTTAAAAAAACTGTAGAATAGCTTTTCTCAAATAATCCCTTTAAGCAGGCCATAGACTTGGAACCGGATGATTTCCTCAATTTGGATTCCATATGCCTGATCCTTTTGTTCTCAGTGGGATGGTAGCTTCCGCCCCTCTTCCTATGGAGAGGTATGGGAAGATGGGAAGTCAGAGCTGTTAGCCTAACGAGTGTTCATTTAAGAGCTAAGGTACGGCCAGATATTCAGGTTTCTTCATGGAGTTTTGTGGATCATAAAAGAAGGAAAAGCCTGAAATGGGTTGTCTCACCTGCCGTTTCAGAGCTATAGAGTTGCTTCTTCCTTTGACTGATGGCACAGGCAAGCGGCCCTGAGATAATGTAATCCAGCCCCTTGCCTATGCATGTGTGCTCCTGAGGTCCGGAGGTATATTCATACCTGTATGGAACAGCTCCAAGGCGCATGTCCTAGAGCTGTTCTATACTAAAAAACGGAGGATATACAAAGTGGCCAGAGAGGGGAGCTACTGCCAGAGGCAATCCGAGATGGACAAGGACAGGAGCTACTGCTCTAGCACACAATCCCAGACACCACAAGGGCCAACATTCTTTGCTTTCAGTGTGCAAGTGTGTCCACTGCTGCTGCATTGCAGATATGGCCGTAACCCCTAAAGATGAGCAGTCTATAAAATTAAGTACAAATTTTGAAACTAAGAACAGGAGGCATTATTGCTACATATAGTATCTAGTAAGTGACCTGTGTAGTGATTTTTCACAACCTAAATATCAATTATTGAGGTGAGACAACCCCTTTAAGGACCGATAACGACTTCTGCTGTATTATGAATTCACTCCTGGTTTTTAATTTCAAAGCTGCATCAGGAAACCTGCACACGTGGCCAATTTGTACCTCTAATTAAAGGTTGGTCCATTTGTCTTCTTCTGGCGGATGCTATGGCAGCTACCCTGGTAGATGCTCCCATGTACAGCAAGCTTCACTACGCATTAGCAGCCAGTCTCAACCCTCCATTACTTTGAACAAGACCCCGTCCCAGATCACGTTACTTCTAGACCAGCCAGCCATAAGCTTTTAGCAGGAATCCAGCAGCAAAACCCCTGATGGTGCACATTTCCATGCAGCAGGATGTACTCTTCGACGCTGATTGTCTTATTGACTGATCCCGCCGTTTGCTCAGCTGTGTTTTGCCTCTGCCAGCGCGTATCCGTCCAAGAGGCGTCTGTTGATAGATATATCACTCTTTTCTATAGTATCACTTGTGTAGCTCAATTAAGTCATTACAACAGGGCTTGTCTATTTACACCGCCACGATCGAAAGCAAGCAGAGAAAAAAAAATGGAGACAAGTAAAGGGAGAGAACGACAGAGCGAGCCGGTTAAGCGACGCGGTCCTCAGCAATTATTTCTATCATGTCGCCATTCTGAGCTCAGCGCTACAATAAAAAAGGGTCTGGTCTGGAGGAGTCAGTGGTCTGTATTGCCATTTATTGCTTATTATACTTGTTCTTTGATTGCTGCGGGCCACTTATGATGCTTTATGTATTGTTTTCTGCACTTGCACTTTACTATGTTCTATGTGGATAATGTTTGTAACATTTTACTCTACTTAGTGTGAGTATTACGTACCTGCCCCTCCTTTTGTGTGTGTTAGTTACCACCATTGACTTTTTACATATACATTTTATATAAATTTTGATGAACTAATAAACGTGCATTTTCTATAGATTGGTGCATTGTGTGATTATTGGTGAGAATAAAAAAGGGGTGAAAAGCCTATGGATGCAATAATAGATACATAATTAAATTGTGGTCCAGCACAGATCAACTCTTCTTGCAGTATAATAGGATTGCAGTGGGTACAAAACCTTACAGAGTTTTTTCTTCATAAAATAAGAACAATAGACAAAATCCGGCATCACAAGGCATTTTTTGCTGTACTGTTGATGGTCGTACTAAGGCACCAAAAATGTGGAAAATGATTAACCGTGGCATTGCAGTAGAGTAACTTTGCTGGAATACTTCTTTAATATTACAGTACTGATGCTGATATTTCCATGAAATACTACATTTATAACCATGGACAAAAACATGAATGTACAAGTGAAAGGCCAAGAAACATGGTAGTAATGGTAGCACAAGTATATCCAACTGGAATGTGGAGAATAAAACCTAAAACTGATATTCATCCTACGGTCACAAACCACATTACATACTCTTCTTCTTTGGTCTTTGGCCCCATTGACAGATGTCATCCTAACCTCTTGAAACTAGAACTACAGAATCAGAAATTTTAGGTGATTTGATTTGGGATACATTTTGGGGAGAGAGAGAGGGAGACAAGGGAGGGAAGAACAAAGAGCGGGACAGAAAGAGAGATGGAGGAGAGGTAAAAGGAGGAAGAGGGAGATAGGAGAGGGAGGAAGAAGAGAGAGGGAGAGGGGGAGAGATGAAGAAGGAAAAGGACAGAGAGGGGGAGGGAGAGGGACAAAGTGAGAGAGAGAGAGAGAGAGAGAGAAGAGGGAAAGAGAGAAAGAGAGAGACAGATAGGGGGAGAGAAGAAGAAGGAGAGGAACAGAGAGGGAAGAAGAAGGAGAGAGACATAGAGGGAGGAAGAATGAGCGGGGCAGAGAGAGAGGGGGGAGAGGGAGAAGGAGTATGAAAAAGAGGGATGAAGTGAGAAGGGAGCGGAAGAAAGAGGGATAGAGTGAGTGGGGGGGAAGAAGGACAGAACAGAGAGGGACAGGGAGAGTTGGAAAAAGAGAGAGGAACAGATAGAGACAGAAAGAGGAGAGGCAGAGGGAAAGAGAGGTATAGAGAGAAGGGAGAGGGAGAAGGCGGAAGAAGGACAGAGAGAGAAAGGGACGGTGGGATAGAGAGGGACAGAGAGGGAGGAAGAAGAGGAAAACAGAGAGAAGGTGAGAGGATGAAGAAAGAGGGAGAGGAACAGAGAGAGAGAGAAGAGAAGGAAGGAAGAGAAAGGAGAGAAGGAAGGAAGATAGAGAAAGAAAGAGAGGGAGAAGGGGGGGGGTGAGGAAAAGACAGACCAGAATGTCCTTCGCAGATTTTCAGGGCAATTGAAGAACTTTTGATTTAAGGTAGAATGAATTCAGGTCCAAACAGAATTGGATGTTTGATTTGGTTGAATCAGACTCTAATCAAATTTACAGAAATTTGCTCATCATTACTTGGGACCCTTGTAGTCATGGTACCTGATGAGTAAGTGAGTCCAGGGTGTTTTAGAGTGTCAACTACACCGTATCGTATGTTATTTTCTCTCAATGATTTTTCCTGTTATCTATACTGTTACCATCAGGCAGTTTTGCTTTTCGCCACTAATGTTTTATTGTAGAATTACAATTTAATTGAATCTCACAGTTATATTTTTTTTCTGTAGATAAAAACATGATTCTGATTCTGCTAATTGTTTTCATATGATGTTCTGTCATAACACAACCATTAGTATAGTCAATGCATAATAAATCTCGACAGAGCAAAGAATACATATGGCACAACAAATGCCATTTAACTGACTTGCTAAGATTAGAAGAATTTGATTTGATTGGTTATATAAAACTGGGAACATTTGGGAAATTTTTAGTGTGAAACTTAAAGGGGTTGTCCACTCCTTTTATATTGAGGACCTATATTATCTGATTGGTGGGAGTTCGATACCCCACACCCCACCACCACCGATCAGCTGTTCTACAGTAGCACCTGTGCTGGACCTACATAGCACCATCCACGGTGCTGGTTGCTGCTCCCATTAAAGTGTCAGACCCCTGCCGATCAGATATTGATGGCTTACCATTCCAAAGCTGGACACCTCTCCACCTATTTTAGGGTTTTGGGCACCATGACCATCTTTTACATTAAGACTAATGTTGTATTGGACTGTTGGCCTGGAGTTTACACGACTGATAAGTCAACCAGGTTTGTCAAGGGTGGCATAAGATCCAAAAGTATTGGTTTTATGTATATGCATGTGTTGTCAATGGGGAGACTAGAGTAAGCCATTGCCAATCACCTCTGATGGTGGCTTATCTCCCTGAGAACAAAAGCATCAGGCATTGAATTTTATCTTGTTGGTCTGTCTTTAGCCCATCATCTTTAAGGGGGCTAATTGGGAGGTCTCCATACACATAAGAGAGTCTCATTGAAATTGTCCAGATCGACTATTTTTGCTGTAACGTGTATGGGGAACTTTACACAGTTTATCTTCTCTAAGATGATACAGTGGAAAGGTGGAGAAGACCACCTACGTCAGTCAGGTTGCCATCTCACGTAAACCACATGTACCATCTTCACTTATAAGAGATGTAACTGGGGATTTCTCTTTAAGAAAGTGAAGAAAGAAACATGGTTAATAACTGCAAACAGAAGAAAATCCCTGCCGTGTACAATAAGCAGCATAGTGTCAGATGGGCAAGAATGGGATTAGCAGAAGGTTCACCGGGTACATCTGCAGGGATCACCTCATGGTACAATGGTTACAGATTGGTGTTCGATAGTGTAAACCTGGTAAATCCTTTCTCCTCAGTTATACTTTCCAATTTTGTTTCCACAAGACAATCCTATCTGCACGCCCGTGAGGTTGAGCTGTTTTTTTCTTGTTTTCGGAGAAATTGAAATAGAAAACAAGAAGGGTTTATTTATCAAAAAAGCAAGCCATGCAGATTCTAGGTGGCCCATGGAGAGAGGAGGCCTGTTTCAGGTTTGACTCATGGGTGGTTAGCACCTGTACAGGGATGTGGTCTCTGTTAATGGGTGGTGATCACCTGTACAGGTATGGGATCTCCAGGAAGCGGGTGGCAAGAACGTGAACAAGGATACTATGCTGGGTGGTGAGAACCTGTATAGAGATATGGTCTTCTTAATTGGTGATGGTCATTAATGAGTGGTGATCACCTGTACAGGCATGAGATCTCTAGTAATGGGTGGCAAGAACCTGTACAAGGATACTATCTCCATTAATGGATGTTGAGAATCTATATAGGGATATGGTCTTCAATAATTGGCGATGGTCTCCATTAATGAGTGGTGATCACCTGTTTAGACATGTTATCTCCATAAATGGGTGGCAAGAACTTGCACCTGGATGCTATCTCTGTTAATGGGTGGTAAGCCCCTGTACAGGCATGTGGTCCCTGATAAAGGGTGATGAGTGCCACACAGGCAAGTGGTCTCTCTTAATGAGTGGTGAGAACCTTTACAAGGATGTAGACTTCATTCATGGGTAGATACAGGGATGTGGTCTTCAGAAGTGCTGCAGTGCTGCAAACGAGGACATGGACAATGTACTAGAGTGATAAAATGGGTAGAGGACAAGGCCATATCAAGGTCTATGAAGGCCCCTGTGCAATGTTTTTGTATATGCCTCTTTCTTTCTTATGGAAAGAAGGGAAGAGATGATAACTCAAGACAACCTGACTACAACTAAAAGATAAATGGTTGCAAACATCAGGTCAATTACAACAGTAGTCATTCAAAAGCTACCATAAACTGAGCAAGGAACCAGACCATGGATTGTAACAGCTATACTATAAGAGACTTCCATAGCTGTCGGTACCCATTTATATCACCCTATTTTCCTGCCTTGGTTCCACATTACCTAGAGAATTACTAATCAGAGAATTGTAGTTATAGCTGAAAGCCAGGTGAAGCTCCATGACTAAGCCAACGTTTTGAGAAAAAGGGCCACACTGGGTAAATATGAAATTATAGGAGTGTATCTTGACCAGCAGAATCCACCATATACGTATGCAAAAACGTTTGTATCTTATCCTTCTGCCATCAAAAGTTATAGGGGTTGTCCCACAAAAAAATATGTTTTAGTTTTCAAACCAACACCTGGATCTGAATACTTTTTTAATTGCATGAAATTAAAAAATTTAGCATAGCCTTTGAGTTATTCAATAAAATGTATCTGTATAGCGCCACCTGCTGTTTGTTTTTCTTATTATTATTTCTCTGTCCACCTTGCTGAGTTGGACACACATGCTCAGTTCCATCCTTCAACTGCCTCCTGAGCTATGGTAGGGAGAGAGATGCAGCAGAAAGGACCCCCCCCCCTCCCCGAGCTGGGCATGCCCTCTGAGCTGCCCGCTTGATACAAATTTAGCAGAGCCACTGGAACAATGAATGGGAAGATCTCTGGTTCCATCTGAGGTACAGGGCTGGTTCTAGCTTTATGGGAAAGAGGTTGTGTTTAATTTGCTTCATTAATCATGGGATTTTTTTCAGGTTTCACGTATTGCGTCCATGTAGAAATACTGAACCCTGGTATACACAGTAAATTTCCACTGTACACAATGTATGACAAGTATCAAATACTCAAAACTCTGATCAATGCCGCAATATTTCATTGCATTTATCGACTCAGCGATCTAACCTTTGTGAAATCACCCTTTATATTTTTTTCAGTGCTGGATCATTTATTCTTTTTATTTGTGCCATTTGATAAATTAGCTGGCAGCCTTGAATGAAGTGACAGCTTTCAATGTCATAATGGAATGAACATGAAGAAGAATATAGAAGAACATATGCAATTTCTTTATAAAGCCTCTTGGAAACTGTATCTGAGAGAAGAAAAAAATCTTCTTAGTTACCTTTATGCTGTTTTTGAAACTGTTTTGTTATTTTTTTCTAATATAATTATAATTACAGAGTATTATCTTTGCACAAGTCCCTAATAAAATCATGGAACAATCTGGAGACAGTTGTGCTAAAGCAAACATTTTTGGAATCTACCTTGTAAAAGTTAGCACCCCAGAATGTTTCTTCTCCATTAGATCACTCTACAATGTCTGGTGTTAATATGGTGTTTCCCATAATGCAGGTCACCAGACATTTAGCCACCTGTTAGAGTTCAGCTCTGAAGTCTACAACATTGTGAATGCTGCTCTGGAATATAATACAAGCTGTAACTTAAGATCAGTACAAGTCAGAAACTTGGTTCAGCACATGGCTATCCCAGGAGAGTTGCTATGCTGATCAGTAGAGATGAGCGAAGTTCTCAAAAATTCACAAAGAAATTCGCTTTGTGACAAATTACTTCCACATGAAGCGCATTTCTTTGAGAGTAGCGGATGCAATACCAAGGAACTGTGATTGTGCCGATCCCCATCATTGTACCCCTCAGATGTCGTGTTTATCGTTGATTGTGGCATCTGAGATGACCATTGAGGGCTGTCAGGGGTAAATCTGTTAAAAAAATGAAAAATACTCACCTTATCCATTTGATCACAAAGAGTCCTTCATGGCCATCTTGATTGAAGATCCAGCATGAAATCTCGTGTGGTGTGTGATGACGTCATCATGCTGGCCGGCGTGGTGACATCATACGTCACTGAGCACTAGGTTTTGCGCAGGATCTTCAATCAAGATACCCGCGTTGGACTCTTTGAGCACAAATTGAAGAGGTGAGTATGAATTTTTGTTTTTTTTTACTGCCATTTTATGGAAAATGTATTCGTTACTACGAAGCACGAAAATTCAGCTTCACGGCGAATCACATTTTTCCTGACATTCAGATCGAATTCCAGTTTGTGAACGTCAATTTGTTAACACTACTCATCAGCCATTACTGAGCTGATTAGTCTATGGGAGAGCTGGGACGGTAAACCAATGAGGTTCCTGGCTCAGCATCCAATCCCAGAGGATGCAAGTCTGGAATTTACTGCTTGTCAGTGTCTGTGATTCATTGGTTCCTGGCTCTGGTTTGTGCTCTGTGTTGCAACAGTCTGCATTGCATCCCAGACCTTCTTGGGTATTGTCCTCAGCTTGTCTCTGGATTAACCCCTTGTCTGCTGACTTGGCTTCCACTGACTCGCCTGGATTTGACTCTGGCTTGTACTGTACTTCTCTTCTGCTACTCTTTGGTCTGCTGCCTGTGAGCTTGTACCTGTTTTCTGCTGCCTGACTCCACAGACATAACCTGGGTCCCTAGCAGTCAGATCTAACCGGCCTTGCAGCGGGATCTGGTAAATACCTAGGGGTAGCCTTACTGTATATTTACTCTTACCCAAGTATTGAAGAATGATAGGTAGCAGTCTGCTGACAGTTGTTCCAGATGGTGACCTCTGTATTCTTCCCCACCTCTGTCTCTTTCAGATATGCTGAATGATTATACTTCAACCCTTAATTTAAATAGGTCCAAACTTCTATGCTAAGTCCTCAGTATATATTCATATTTTCTGATACAGAGTGTTAAATCATCTATGTAGAGTTAAATGACAAACATTAATCTCAATTGAAAAAACAGTATACGTTAAGCTCCTGAGCTCCCTCTAATGGTGGCTGCAGGAAGACCGAATTTCATTACTCATCTCTATGACTGTGGGAAAGCAAGCCTTATTAGAGCTCTGTATCAGTAAAATGGGGCTCTGAATGCTATAAAGATATACTATGAAATGAATCAGGGGATATTGGACTTAGAAATTACATTTGGGTAGAAGATGAACAATCACTTTTAAATGGGTTGTCTCATGCCTCCGGTGGCCTCAAGCTATTCATGTATTTGATGAACTGCCATTTTCTAAATATGGGATAAGAGGATGCCTTTAGCCTTCTAACTGTTTTGCCCGAGTCCAGCTCGGGCAGTGGGAAAAGTGGGAAAAGTAGGTAACTGAAGGGGAGAGAACAGCTTTACATGGTAATAGCAGCTAGAAACATGTTACTGGTCTTGTTTGAAAGCTGACATCCCAGGCTTTCATACAAGACCAAATGACAGCTAAGGTCCAAGCAACAGAGGAGAAATCACTGTTAGAAATTGAGTCGGGAATAATCGTTGGTAAAACCTTCTTTTACTTACACTTACAGCTGCATTTACAGCATCTCTATCAGTGATATGTCCCCTGTACTGAACACATTGCTTGGAATGCCAGCATTCAAACAAGACCAATTGCATGTTTCTAGCTGTTACCATTCAGGAGACAGTAGCATCTAAAGCAGCCCTCCCCCTCAAGTTAGCTACTTCCCACTGCCAGAGCTGGACTCAGGCAAAACAGTGGTTAAGGTAACTTTCTATTTACTACTCAGAGTCATAGGTGTACATTCTGTAAATAGAAAGACTTTATGTTCTAATATATCCATGCCTTGCAGTGAAATATTGTAATGACTTAATTTGCCTTTTTTCAGCTCATTTCACAATGTCGGTATTCAGACTAACAATGGCCTCTCCGGTCCTTTAAAGATTTCATATTCTTTATTGCGATTATGATAAATGTTGCATTGTTTATGATGTTATTTTAAGAATATAATTTCCTTGAACACATTTTAACATCTAAATTCTAATTGTTTTAACAAGCAGTCTTACGAGCTTCATTTACATTAGATCCCCGTCTTCACAACTTGTAGATTCCATTCAGTGCAATCGTATGTGATTTTAGGCGAGTGGGTGTAACTAATTACATCTCCAAGAGCCACAAATTGGAGCGTTGGCAAAGGCACACAGACTACGCAGCCATTCTTTACGGGAATGCTTAGGAACATTGGAAACAGCCAAATACTGTATGAGACTTGAAGCCCTTGGTTATTGATTAAGTACAGTCCCACCAACAAGTCTAGCCAGGTTGCGAAAGTAAAAAAGAATTGTGGTCAACACCTGTTGAAGGGTTTACCGGGAGTTCAATATTGATGGCCTATCCTCAGTATAGATCATCAATATCTGATTGGTGAAGGTCTGACTCCTGACACCCCAGAGGTTGTGGCTCTCCAGTGAGTGTTGCGGCCTCTTCCTAGACCAGTGATGTCACCTTCATTAGTCACATGACCTATGTTCAGCTCAGTCCCATTCAAGTGAATGGGACTGAGCTGCAACACCAAGCACATCAAGAGTTTGAGTAGTCTCCACGGCATTGCTCCCAGTTGGTCAGAATCCCACTCCACACTTGTGAGGGGCAACACCCTGAAACAGCTGTCTGTGGATGGATAACTGTCTTAGGTCTTCCCCTGTCATATCCTTAAGGCTTCTAAAAGAGCTGGATCTTGACATAGGGGCCACTTAATATGGTGGATCTGGTGATCTCTGTAATGGGGACACCCCTTTGATTGGTTTTCCTTCCTTTGAGGGATATCTGGCTTTCACTGTTGAAGACCCCTAAATGAGGCTCCATTGTGTTTTTTGTAGCTGGTCTCCCTAAGATCAGCTATTGTTTTGTTTGACTACCCAATGTATGGCGCTGTGCTTGATAAGCTGTGAGGAGGCTGCAGCACTCACTGGAGAACCGTGGCCTCCTCAAACAGCTGATCGGTGGGGGAGTCAAGAGTCAAACCTCCACTGATCAGATTTAGATGACCTATCCTGAGGATAGATCAATAGATCATCAATATTGTATCTCCTTTTAAGTTTCTAGATTCTCTGCATCTTTATGTATTGTCCCAAATTGTATATCTCGGCAGGGATTTTATCAGTCTTCTACAGAAAGCATGAATTTAAAAAAAATCTAAAATTTTAAAGGGTATCTATCACTTTGACCACTGTGTCTGACCTGCAGACAGCATGGTATAGAGCAGGAGTAGCTAAGCAGATTGATATATAGACTTAACTTGTATTTTATTCATTTATATCCTTGTCCTTTCTAGAGTCCAGTGGGCGGTATTATTAGTGACTGACAGGGTCACTGTGCATACAAAGATAGCCAGGGGCAGACTGTGAGCTTAAAGTGGTCCTGGAAAAAAAAAACTAAAAGTGGCCCCAGGTAGGTGGGTTCAAACTGAACAGAAGACAGGTCCAAACAAGTATGCGGGGCCTGCAATACTGTAGTACAGCGCAGAATACCGCCTCCGCAGAACCAAATACCACAGGACAGCACAAAATACTGCTACCCTCATCACAGTATTCAACTGTATCACCGTTATGAGGACAGTAATGCAGCTGAGTTCAGGAGGGCACCTGGGGCCATTGAGCATCAGATCATTATGTACCTGGCCTGCGGCCATCAAGAGGGCTTGGGTGGCCCCCTGGTTATTGGCACTCCGGAAAATTTCCCTGTAGGGTCTATGGCCAATCCACCCCTGAAGAAAGCTGTAAGTCACTGATAGGGCCGCCAACTTGACAACTAAGCCTAGAAAGAGGAGGATGTAAATGAAATACAAGCTCTACTGAATCTTTCCCACAAAAGTATATATCAGTCTCCTCAGCTTCTCCTGCTCTGCATCATATTGTCCACAAATTGTTTTGTGAAATGTAGAGGATTTAAGGAGGTGCCCACTTTGGACAATCCATTTTTGTTCGAAAGGTCCCTTGAAAATAACCTGATTGCATAATATTCTGCTGCCGGACCTCCATCAATCAGCTGTCTTCTAAAGAGGGACCTACAGTAATTACTCAATTCCCCTGCAGCTCCACCACAGGAGAAATGAAGTATTACATGGCGAACATTGAAAACTGTAGGTAGCACATGACTATGCCGGGTCCTCCAGGAAGAGAGATCCTTTTTACAGCCGCTCTCAGCATCAGCTAATACCCTTACTAGTATATTCCAAAATGGATTTTGCAAGTTGGTATGATTTAATTTTCTCTGTTACCCCTGAAGCTTTGCAAATACGTAGATATAATGAGTTCTTCCTATGTATATTTTATGCGATGGCTTTGGAAATCCCCAGAGATATCCGGCCTCTTGTCTAAATGTAGCATGACTACGATCGCAGTCAGGCCTGCTGATTGATCAGTGGTAGGTAAGTCTCCGAGTAACATGCTGTGCCCACCGCTATATCCGCAATTAAATAATCATCGCTGTAGTCGTTAACTGCTGGCTCTCCTAAAGAATTAGGACCTGTGGGGGCGTCTGCACAAAGCAGCCATGTGTGGATGCATTAACGCTCCTCGCTTGTGTGAATCGGAGCAGAGATGTGCGAGCAAACTAAAGGAGATGCATCTTCTACCACTTAATGGAAAGTAATGTGTGCAGACAATAGGCTCCTGGGGGCTGAGCCTGACAGATGTCAACGGGTTTGTAAAACAGAATGATCCACCTATTGTAAATGAGGATAACATCTGTCACTCCAGCCTGGGGTAGATGGCGTTGGAAAGTAGTTTTTTGTATCTCTCTGCCGGATTCATTTGCTTTTTTTTGTTTACTGGATCATGAATTAAGCTAAGGGTGGATTCCATACCAGAAAGATCCATTATGCTTGCCCATAGACTTCTATTAGGACAGAGCAAAACGGTATGCCTCTTAAAGGTTTCCGTTTTGCATTCTGTCTGGCCATTTCGTTATATTCCATTATAAATGGAACCTATAACGGAATGGCATAATGCTAGTGCGAACCCACCCTAAGGGCTCATACACACGGCCGTTGCCGGCCCATGGCCATATTGCGACCCGCATACGCCAGATCTGCAATACACGGGCACCGGCCGTGTGCAGCCCGCATCACGGATCACGGACCCATTCACTACAATGGGTCCGCAATCACAGAGATGTGGAGCGGAGGCACGGATCTGAACATCACGGAAGCACTACGGTGTGCTTCCGTGGTGTTGTGTTTCTGGCCATGCCTCCGCACCGCAAAAAAAGTAGCACATGCACTACTTTTTTGCGGTGCGGACCCCATTTAAGTGAATGGGTCCGCGATCCGAATGCGGCGGCCCCACAGTCAGTGCCTGTGCATTGTGGACCGCAAAATAAGGTCCACAGCACAGGCACTGAACACACACGTTCGTGTGCATGAGCCCTAAGACAGACATTACTACAAAACTTTGATTCGTCTGTTTTGTCGAATTTTACAAAGAAATTCGTTTCGTGACGAATTACTTCATCACGAATGCATTTCTTTGTAAGTTGGAATGGCTGTCCCCTGTCATTGAACTCCTTAGATGCCACATTCATCACTGATTGCAGCATCTGAAATAAAAAAATAGGGCTTTCAGGGGTTAATCAGTTAAAAAAATACTCACCTTATCAATTTGAGCATCAAGAGGCTGCCGCTGGCATTTTGATTGCAAATCCCGCACAAAATCTTGCACGGATGTGGTGAGGTCATCATGCTGGCCAGTGTGGTAAAGTCACTGCACTCAAGATTTTGCGCTGGATCTTCAATCAAGATTCCTGCGGTGGACTCTTTACGCGCAAATGGAAGAGGTAAGTATGAATTTTATTTTTCACTGCCATTTTAGGGAAAATGTATTCATAGTTACATAGTTACATAGTTAATACGGTTGAAAAAAGACACATGTCCATCAAGTTCAACCAAGGGTGGGGGTAGGAGTGATGAAGGGGAGGGGGACGGGTAACCGTAAGACATGACTCTACATTTTTTAATATGTGGTGACCTTCTTTTTCTCTAAGAATTTATCTAAGCCTGTTTTGAAGCCCTCAGCTGTCTTTGCTGTGACCAGCTCCTGCGGTAGACTGTTCCACAGATTCACAGTTCTTATAGTAAAGAAGGCTTGTCGCCCCTGGAGTCTGAACCTTTGCTTCTCCAGGCGGAGGCAGTGCCCCCTTGTCTTTTGAGGGGATTTTACCTGGAACAGTTTTTCACCATATTTTTTGTATGGGCCATTTACATACTTATACAGGTTGATCATGTCCCCCCTTATACGTCTCTTCTCAAGACTAAACAAGTTTAACTCCTTCAATCTTTCTTCATAGCTAAGATGCTCTATGCTCCCTTATCAGTTTAGTTGCCCGTCTCTGCACCCTTTCCAGCTCAGGACATCCTTCCTATAAACCAGAGCCCAGAACTGAACAGCATATTCCAGATGAGGCCGTACTAATGCTTTATACAGTGGTAATATGACATCCCTGTCCCGCCAGTCCAGGCCTCTTTTAATACATGACAATATTCCTGCTGGCCTTAGAAGCAGCCAATTGACATTGCATGCTATTCTGCAGTCTATGGTCTACAAGGACACCCAGATCCTTCTCTACAAGTGACTCTCCCAGTGTTACTCCCCCTAGGACATAGGAGGCATGCAAGTTGTTAGTACCCAGATGCATAACTTTACATTTATCCACATTGAACCTCATCTGCCAAGAGGATGCCCAAACACTCAGTGTGTCCAAGTCAGCTTGTAACTTCTGCACATCTTCCATAGACTGGACTCTACTACAAAGCTTAGTGTCATCTGCAAAAATTGAAACAGTGCTGTTGATTCCTCCCTCTATAGATTACTATGAAGCACAAAAATTCGTCTTGTCCACGAAATTCGGAATGAATTCTGCTTTGTGAACTTTGATTCACTCAATACTACTGATCAGCCAATACCATTTCAAGCAAAATTGATTCATTACCACGGAGCATGAAGAAATTCGGCTTTGCAGCGAATCAAATTTTCCCTGAAATTGGGATCAAAATCCACTTTGGATGCTTTGATTTGCTTAACGCTACTACTATCAGGTTTATCAATAGTAGTGAATTTTGACACTAGTCTCCAAAGGAAAGACCCACCACCTTGAAACTGCACTGTAGTATGTGACATAAAAATGCAACCTGAACTAAGGCTAAATGCTGATGATCAATAATGATTTCAGTAGCTCATCTGTAAATTCCCAATCAATTGGTGCTCACTCTCACGGTACACCCCAACCGTGTATATTTAAAGATAGACTAATTTAAATTGATAGAGGGCACACAATATATCTGATACCATAGGTAAAACAATAATTTTTAATAAATACGAAAAGATCCTAAAAAACTAAACCATAAAATCATATAATATCATTAAAACACATGCCTATTCCACTACACATATCACTCTAACATAGTCCATATATATAATGGTAATAATAGAGTACAATAATTGAATATATATTGTTCCTCAGTGGAAGGAAGGAACCACAGAGTTCCGAAACGCGTCTGGTACACAGAGGGAGACTTTTGGAAAATTAATGCCGGCAGCCAAGTACCGATAGAGTCAACATTTATTGTAGAGGAACCACTCAATTGGAATTGAAAGACTATTGGAGAACCATTGTGAACTTCCAGGACCTGTGAACATCCTTGGTATTTTTCTTTACCTTCCAGGACCTGTGAAATCAAAATCACATGAACAAGTGACGTATACACCCTGTGACTGAAGAGACAGTCACATGGTTACAACACGTGACCGTTTATGCCGTTGTGCTAATACAAGTCCGGATTAACCACACGCCGTACCCACGTGGGACGCCACGCTGGTGATTCGGCTTATGTGAGAAACCAGGACGGACAGCTCGTATTACAGGAGGGTAAAGTACTGAAACTGTCTATTTTATTCAAAACCCCTATTAAGAGGCGAGTGGTACAAGCAATAATCCCAGCTTCCCGTATGTGAACATAATTCCTCCGTAACCCGTGGGTAACTAACTATTACCAGAAAAAGTGGTGTTCAACTACTATAACTAACCCAAGTACAGTTATCATTGGAGGAAGTATCTACTGCATAATATCTGCACATAAGGAACAATATATATTCAATTATTGTACTCTATTATTACCATTATATATATGGACTATGTTAGAGTGATATGTGTAGTGGAATAGGCATGTGTTTTAATGATATTATATGATTTTATGGTTTAGTTTTTTAGGATCTTTTCGTATTTATTAAAAATTATTGTTTTACCTATGGTATCAGATATATTGTGTGCCCTCTATCAATTTAAATTAGTCTATCTTTAAATGCTGATGATGTGACCTAAAGTAAAATTTGCAGCCAATCAACAGGGTGCGTGTGAAAGATCTTAACCCCTGAAGGACCGAGCTAGAGATGAGTGAATCGATTCTAACGAATTAACTCGTCTCATCAGAAGGAGTTTTTCACCAGTGAGGCTGTCCGAGCAGGTGAAGAAGCACCCACCTGCCGTAAGATTGACAGGGTCAGACATTTGACCGTCCCATGACTATTTCCTGCCTTTGCCACTGCTCCATGTAGCAGAGCAAGACCAGAGGCTCTACTTCGTCCTCAGTTCAGCACATTATGAAGGGTAGGGAATACTGCACTGTCCCTACCTACTTGCATGATCCGCCCTAAATGACGTTCTGCAACTTGGCGACGGCCTCTGATTTGACTAAATGCAAGCGCCTAAACCTAATAGGGTAGTAATAGCCAACCTATGGCACTCCATCTGTGGTGAAACTATGACTCCCAACATGCTCCATTCATTTCTATGGAGTTCTGAGAACAGCCAAGAAAGTGTACTTCTTGGGAGTTGTAGTTTTACCACAGCTGGAGTGCGGGTGGTTAGCCCTTAGTGTTGAGCGAGCACCTTCGTGCTCAGGTGCTCTGGCCGAGCACTAGGGGTTGCTTGAGTGCTAGGCCGAGCACCCGAGCATAATGTTAGCCAATGGGACTAAACCAGGCACCCCCCGCTCGGAAGAGGGGATGGTGTCTGGTTAATAGAAAAAGGTCAGAATCGCGACTCCTTACACTCGTAAAAGTATGCTAATTAACTGAATTAGTACGCATTAGTGCACAATGCGTACACATTAGCAAACAAATGCGTACGAACTAGCGTACAGAAATGCGCATGAATTAGCGTACTAAAATGCATACGGATTAGCATACAAAAATGCGTATGGATTAGCCTATAAAAATGCGTACGAATTAGCGTACGAAATGCGTACAAATTAGCGTACTAAAAATGCATATGGATTAGCGTACTAAAATGCGTATGGATTAGCGTACTAAAATGCGTATGGATTAGCGAACACAATGCGTACGAGTTAGCGTACATAAAACGTACTAATTTGCGTACACAATGTGCACGAATTTACATACAAAATGCGTACGAATTAGCGTTCAGAAAGCGTACGCATTAGCGTACACAATGCGTATGAACTAGCGTACAAATGCGTACGCATTTGCTTACAAATTCGCAGGCATTAGCGTACAAATCAACATTACAGTGCGGGGAAGAGACTACAGCATTGTGCTCGAGTACACTCGGTGTTCGGCCGAGCATGCTCGCTCAACACTATTAGCCATTTCAGTAATCGGGTAAATGAGTAGTCAGAAAGAAAGATGTCAAAACCAGACAAAACCACAACTGGATCAGAATCCAAAAGCTAAGTCAAATACACAGCAGAGTGAAACTTGGAGATAATGTCCGCAGCCAAAGGCAAGGTAAAAAAATCATAGTCTAATACAGGATTGAATATCAAGCAAGGTCAAGTAACGAGTAGAGTGAAATACCAGGAGATCACAGCAGGGGTGAAATCGGAATATTGTGGCAAAGTCAGATAAGCTAGCAAAAGGTCAGTGATAGCAAGCACTAAATTAGCTAATAAGGCAGGAATACCAATGACGGGGAACTTTACACAGTGAGAAGTTCCTTGTTAAGAGGCCCATCAGAAGAGGATTAGTGAAGTGGTGGTAATTCAGAAGGACTTACATCAAAGGAGTTGAATCCCGACTCAAATATTCCTTCAAGAAACAAAATTAAGTACAAAAACTGACATACGTAATTGGATCAAAGAGTAATACATCACTTTGTTGCTAATTCTGTTAATTAGGAATAAGTAATGAAGGTAATTTAAGTGCTGTGTGCTTTATACATTCCTTTCATAGAGTTGTCAGAGCAGCGACATTGATTGACACCTACATAAGTACAAAAATAACTGCAAAAATCGGGCCATGTAGAGTGTGGGATACTACTGACTGATCTACAGAGGTTCTTCACATGGCGGCTCAGTGGTTAAGACTGCTACCTGTCAACTCATAAATCATCCATCTATTTATGTGTTCATTTATGCATTCGGAGGTCTGCCCATCGATGTCTACGTCCATCACGTCCTCCATGGTGTTGTCAACACACATGATATGCCTGTGCGTTTCGAACCCGCCCGTGCTCTTACTGATACAGTCTCCGAAGTGCTGAACCGGTTAACCACTTATCTGTGATTACAGGATGATTCCAGGGTGGAGAAATCTAAATATGGATTTTACATCTGATGAGAACTTTGCATAGGCATTAGGAAACATTACCACAAAGTGATAGGAGCCGGCAAGGGGATTATTACGATGAAGATGGTGCATATTATGATTGGGTGAACAGACTCAGGCACTGAAAAGAAGAAAAAAAAAAGAAAAAATTCCAATTTCTGTGCAGAATATACTCGCCGCTCTTCATTCGTATGCGGCACACTGTTCCTGCCTTTACCCGACAGTCCTTAGACTCTTCTCAGACAGCATACATGCATGAACGGCCTTGGTTTATTTGCTTCATACAGATGTGTGGAGGCGCCTCCATTTCGAGAAGATAAGCCCCATTTAGTCCAGATTCTAGGTGCTTACGTTATTTAATGGACGGTCTTTGCTACGCATTTGATCAAACACCAGCGGCTGAAAATTTTGCAGCATTTTTATATTGTAATTTTAGATATTTTTATATTGAGGCGTGATGCAAGCGATTAGACAATCCGGGATAAATTGCGGCTATCGGTGCTCTGGTCCTTAAAGGGTTAATAGAGGACACTTTGCCAACCAGCTTAAAAGGGTTTTCCAAGAGTTTTTTTTTATTTTTTTTTAATGATGACCCATCGTGTGGATAGGTCATCAGTATTTGATCAGTGGGGGTGTGACACCCGTTTTTTTGAGAAGACACCAACGCTCGCAGTTGCTCCACGGCCTTCTCTCAGCTCATCAAGCACAGCGCCATTCATTGAATAGTGGCTGTGCTTGGTATTGCAGCTCAGCCCCATTCAATTCCATGGAACCGAGCTGCGCCAAGGCCATGTGACTGATGAACATGACATCACACGGCCTAGACAAAGCGGGAGAAGGCCAGCAAGCACTGGTACCTTCTCAAATAGATGATGGTCCAAGGGGTTGGACCCCCACAGATCAGATACTAATGAGAAAGCCCCTTTAATGAAATCACGGGCAAAAACTCAAATCAGGTTTAATTGCTTGCTTCTGTTTCTCCTCCTAAAAACAAATCAGCCGCCACGAAAAGTCCTGATAGCTCATAGGAAACAGTATGCTGACAAGGCTTATTACAGGAGTGTAAGCTCTTAAGACATTTGTAGAGGACACAAAGGTCCCTTTATTATGTAAGAAGACACTAGTATTACAAGGCAGAATTTGCAATGTGCATTTTGCTACATTTTGCTGTGGATTTGCCACGGCTTTCACCCGATGCGATGCAGTGGAAATCCACAGCTTAATGTTACGCCCACACACACAGGACTGATATCTTGTGGATTTGTAGCAGAAAAACGCACAAGATTTTTAGAAATCTCATCCAAATGCTGGAAAAATAAAAATCTGCTGCATGTCAATTTATGTGGCAGATTTTCAATCGGCAGCGGAAATTCTGCCCCATGTGGTCGCGCCCTAAATTGACAAGCGTCAGATTTAAAATCCACACCAAAGGTCAATTTGACTCTGCAGATTTTATTTGCAGCCTTTGGATGAGATTTCTTAGAAGCTCATCCACTTTGTTGGAACTGTAAAATTCTGCGTGCAAATCCACAATGGCAAATCCACAGCCTATCCATCTTGTGTGGACACATTGGAAACGGTAGCGGGTGGACCTTGTTTCAGATTTTGCATTGGGTCCATGGACCTTGAAGCTGGGTAGATGCAAGGTTGGACCAGAGTAGCAACGGATCCTCCAGTGGACCCGGAGTCTGACATAATTTTAGTCCCCATAGGTCCAGCAGAAGACAATCCCATTTGGAGATGACTTTATTATTTCTTATGAGATAAGTCACAAATAACCCAATAAATCATATTCTGAGCGTACAATGATCACAGCAAGGCTGATAATACAATACAAAGTTGATATAACATGTTCTGTATAGATGGTGGGTGGGCCTCAGAATCATTTCCTCTGGTGGACCAAGGAATCCCGTTCTGATGCCCATTGTTGGTGATGATGTTTTAGTTTTTTAGAGAAATATACTTACAGTAAGGTAAAGCATTGTATCATGCACATAATATGCCTATAGAAGGGACTGTATGGAGAATCCTAAGATGAAACGTGGCTTATCCTGGTCAGCACTCCTACAGCCAAAAAAAGAGAAAATAACAGAGCAGCCGGTACCGACTCCATAGGAATTCAATCTACAAGATGAGCAAAATTATCCCTCCTGAGTTTATACCTTTGTGATCAAGCAATATTGACAAGTAGACATCCCGCGCTGTGAACATTTATCCATGCTGGGCCTTGCTCTTCTCTGTGACTCTTCAACCTGAAATGTCAGATCTGCAATTAGGCGAAACATACACACCAGAGCCTTATTCTCCACGGGGGCCCCAAGAGGATCCCCTTTCATCCTATGCTCTGTGATTGACCTTCAGCAGCAGCTGAAATGTGCCTGTAATTCTGAGAGACGAGTAACCACAGCCTCCCAGGATGGCTTCTGGTCAGGGGTTTATGTGTCTGCCAAACCTATGTGATCAGAGAAGGCAGAGACTTGCCAGCTGGTGTCTCTTCTTTGCTTTGGATGTATTCAACTTTCAGCGTTTGAACCATAAGTTAGGGTCTTTTCGACAACTTGGAGCGGTAACGGGAGTCTATCGACAATAAAACAAGTAGATCTGCGCTCATTTTTCAGGCAGATGTAAACTTTATGGGGGTTGAATGGTCGTTACTATGATTGCTTGTCCCCTTCTTTTATGTGGAGATGGGCTGCCAATCAGCGAACATTTTTATGCTCACGTAAAAGATTTGCTCAGCTGACAAATGAACGTTATGCCGAAACCCTGTTCCAAAAGTCCTGAATTCGCTAGGATTGTACTGGGATTGAAACGATCCAGGCAATTTTGAGTTGTCCCAGGATTTGAGTTGAGCAGATATGGGCATGCCCAAAATGGGGCTTAATTTCCTGAATTTGCCTACAGGAATGTTGGAAAGAATACTGCACTTATAGAGATGGAAAACCTATAACATTCCTCCAAATACTAAATATAAAGGCACACTGATCAACTGTGCAGCTGGTAAATTCAAGATAATTAGGCCCCGACCATAAGAATGCCCCCAAACCACGCAGAATTTTCCATTTATAGAAAGGGCCAATAATGGGGTAAATAGATATAAGCACATTTTCCGATCAAGACAGGACAAATTTGAAGGGACTGTTGGCAACTATATAAAGGTATAATAAGACAATAAATCCCAGTGGATTATAGAAAAAAATCTCTATTAAGCACAATCCAAAAAACATAGCTTAAGACAATAAGAACTAATGTTAGACATCACTAGAGGCCGAGTCAAACAGGGTTCACCATACAATAGAATATAAAATAATAAATAAGATGGCAGAAGTAAAAAAAAAAGGCATAAATCCACCAAATGGCTAAATTCGTAATTCAAAAACCATAGTAATATAGGGAGAGAGTTATAAATATTGTTTAAAAGTAAAACTGTCTGTGTTACCCACAGGAACCAATCATAGTAGAGCTTACATTTTTCAAGAGTACTGTCACAAATGCAAGCTGAGCTGTGATTGGTTACTGTGGGAAACAAAAACATTTTACCTCCCCTATAGTATGCTGCAGTTTACAATGTGTGAGGCTACCTAAAAGACTGTCTTTGTTTCCTATAGGAACCAATCACGGCTCAGCTTTTAGACGGTTTCATAAACCCACCCCAGTTGACAGAAATAACCCACCACAAGCCTTGATCTTCTTGTTCATCACACTGTCCAACACGCTAAATCTATAGAAACCTATGGCCCCATATAGTACATGAATACATGTGGCGTGTTCCATCAGATTACATATTATGGGATATTTTTGTGTATATGATATAAAACCATATCATATATAATATATCTATGAGAGGCCGGTTGAACTAAGGGTTGAGGTTGACACTTGTGGTTCAGTTTGGCACTTGCGGGTTTGCAAAGGATTATAGGGTCAGCATGATGCATAATCATTGCAGTCTCGAAGAGTTGAGCTGGTTTCATCATAAATTGTCGTGTAGTGTAGCCAAGAATGGGGTAAATAGATGGACCACTATAGTGAATGGGGTAAATAGATGGACCACCAAATAGTGATATTGGGCCACTATACACCTGGAGTTATCCCTTAAAGGTTCTTCTGAAACCAGTGTAGATCAACATACAACCCTCTGGTGATCTACATGTACATGTGGTTCAGGAGAACTATGAAGCGTGTGGGTCTTGTGGAGGTAATACTGTTAGGAACACACAGCCATTATACTGTAGAAAGGCACTGATTCTCTGGTGATATTGGGAAACTATAAACCTGGAGTTCTCCATCAAAGGTTCTTCTGAAAAAATTACAGATTAACATTCAGTACAACCATCTGGTGATCAACATGCAAATGTGGTTCAGTAGAACTATGGAGGGTGTGGGTCTTCTGGAGGTAATACTATTAGGAACACACAGCCGTTATGTAAAGGTACTGGTTCTTTGGTAATATTGGGCCACTATACACCTGGAGTTGTCCCGCAAAGGTTCTTCTGAAACAAGTGTAGATCAACATACAACCCTCTGGTGATCTACATGTATAGTACATGTAGTTCAGTAGAACTATTGTATGAAGAGTGTGGGTCTTCTAGAGGTAATACTATGAGGAACACAGAGCCATTATATAAAGGTAGATCATGTGGCTGGTATGGAGCCCTGGGAGAAAGAAGGACCCTAGCCTATTGGTCCCACCCTCTTTCCTATTAGTTGGATAGAACCTGTACCGTAGTCTCCTCCCTGAGGAACTGCAAACAAGAAGTGTAAAATTGTCCCTGGGGTCATGGAAAGGAGGTGGATGGGAAAACCAAGGCAAGGCCTATACGTCTTAGCTGTCAAAACTTGGGGTGTATAATTTTGATCAATGATAAGAGGCCAAAACTACATATGTCCATTTAACACTGCCAAATCTATAGATATATCAGAAATGTTTAATATACATGCAGATGGAGCAGAGTTGAGTTTGTAAATGTAGCAGTGCTAAGATCTTCATTTGACACAACCCATTGCAGTTTCATTATTTGTTCTCTGTCATTTTTCATAGATCTGCAACCCACAGAGTTATGAGATTTACTTCTGAGCACAAAAAAAAACTGTGAAATGACACAGTTCTGTTACTGATATTCATCGGTAGCTGAAAATAAGAGGTTGAAGAGGAGAATCCCTAAGAGGTCTCTTACTGCGGCGCGTTTCATAGAGAACACTGAAGAGTCTCAGGAGAGTCTGTGATAAGTTCCCAAATAATTATATCGTAACTGAGAATCCCCACAGGGTCCTAACACCACAAAGGAATCAGCTAATGGTCTTCTTCTGACATGAGATAAACCAAGAGATCACTCTAAGGAAGAATTTCCGCAAGGGTCAGCTGGTGGCATGATATTCCTGAGGAGATCAGATTCCACAATAGAACATGACCTGCAATGGTGAGGGTACGACGGAATAAATGGCAGTGAGAATATTAAATACTTCTAATGTAAAGCACTGCTGTAAAGTGGTGTTGACCATACTGCCAAGTGGCTCATGTAAGTGCTGCTTGGTCGTCATGTTGTCATGGCCAGCACAGGCTTAATCTGTGGCCTAATCCAGTGCAGTAGGGACATCTTGGGGGTAAACACCTAAATCTTTCTCCGATATTCACTCATATAATAAAGCTATGGGCAAAATATAAAGATGTAGAAATGTTAGAAATTAAACTGCGTAAGCATGGATAATATATATACAGTACATACCAAAAGTTTGGACACACCTTCTCATTCAAAGAGTTTTCTGTATTTTCATGACTATGAAAATTGTAGATTCACACTGAAGGCATCAAAACTATGAATTAACACATGTGGGATTATATACTTAACAAAAAATTGTGAAACAACTGAAAATATGTCTTATATTCTAGGTTCTTCAAAGTAGCCACCTTTTGCTTTGATTACTGCTTTGCACACTCTTGGCATTCTCTTGATGAGCTTCAAGAGGTAGTCACCTGAAATGGTTTTCACTTCACAGGTGTGCCCTGTCAGGTTTAATAAGTGGGATTGTTTGCCTTATAAATGGGGTTGGGACCATGAGTTGTGTTGGGCAGAAGTCAGGTGGATACACAGCTGATAGTCCTACTGAATAGACTGTTAGAATTTGTATTATGACAAGAAAAAAGCAGCTAAGTAAAGAAAAATGAGTGGCCTTCATTACTTTAAGAAATGAAGGTCAGTCAGTCCGAAAAATTGGGAAAACTTTGATAGAGTCCCCAAGTGCAGTCGCAAAAACCATCAAGCGCTACAAAGAAACTGGCTGACATGAGGACCGCCCCAGGAAAGGAAGACCAAGAGTCACCTCTGCTGCGGAGGATAAGTTCATCCGAGTCACCAGCCTCAGAAATCACAGGTTAACAGCAGCTCAGATTAGAGACCAGGTCAATGCCACACAGAGTTCTAGCAGCAGACACATCTCTACAACAACTGTTAAGAGGAGACTGTGTGCAGCAGGCCTTCATAGTGGAAACCACTGCTAAGGACAGGCAACAAGCAGAAGAGACTTGTTTGGGCTAAAGAACACAAGGAATGGACATTAGACCAGTGGAAATCTGTGCTTTGGTCTGATGAGTCCAAATTTGAGATTTTTGGTTCCAACCACCGTGTCTTTGTGCGACGCAGAAAAGGTGAACGGATGGACTCTACATGCCTGGTTCCCACCGTGAAGCATGGAGGAGGAGGTGTGACGGTGTGGGGGTGCTTTGCTGGTGACACTGTTGGGGATTTATTCAAAATTGAAGGCATACTGAACCAGCATGGCTACCACAGCATCTTGCAGCGGCATGCTATTCCATCCAGTTTGCATTTAGTTGGACCATCATTTATTTATCAGCAGGACAATGACCCCAAACACACCTCCAGGCTGTGTAAGGGCTATTTGACCAAGAAGGAGAATGATGGGGTGCTACGCCAGATGACCTGGCCTCCACAGTCACCAGACCTGAACCCAATCGAGATGGTTTGGGGTGAGCTGGACCGCAGAGTGAAGGCAAAAGAGCCAACAAGTGCTAAGCATCTCTGCGAACTCCTTCAAGACTGTTGGAATACCATTTCAGGTGACTACCTCTTGAAGCTCATCAAGAGAATGCCAAGAGTGTGCAAAGCAGTAATCAAAGCAAAAGGTGGCTACTTTGAAGAACCTAGAATATAAGACATATTTTCAGTTGTTTCACACTTTTTTATTAAGTATATAATTCCACATCTGTTAATTCAGTTTTGATGCCTTCAGTGTGAATCTACAATTTTCATAGTCATGAAAATACAGAAAACTCTTTGAATGAGAAGGTGTGTCCAAACTTTTGGTCTGTACTGTGTATATATATATATATATATATATATATATATATATATATATATGGAGAGAGAGAGAGAAAGAGAATTCCGTAGAGAAAGTGTCAAGTATTTACATCTACTTTCTTAAATACCCTGTTAAATCATCCTGAGCTGATCGAGGGTAGACCTTCTGTTGGTTCTGTCAGGTATTTCTTGTAGAGAAAAATAAAACAATGACAACGTGGGAAACCTTGGCTGGTGCCAGGGCTGGTAGACTTGGAGGATCTCATGCTGAACCTGTGTCAAGCCAAGAATGGGGTAAATAGATGGACCATTGGGCCACCAAACACCTGGAGTCGTCCCTGCTGCTTGTTATTAGGCTGAAACATGTAACCCATCTTTATATACAGTAGCAAGTCTCCAATACATATGAGATTGGAAACCAGAGTAATTACTCCAAGGTTCTCCAGTACTATGAATTAATGACTTTTGGTTTTATACTAATTTTTGTCACGTTTTTAGTTTGCATATTATTTGTATGCAGGACATAGTGATATATGATGGCTACGTCCTTGATCTACGTATTGTAGCTGTGTGTTTTATATTTTCAGCCTTGCATTTGCTTCTGCGGATTGACGTAGATGTATCCTCCAGAAACACTTTAGATCCCTACCAAACTACAAACTGGAAAACATAAATCTAACATTACATGATTGATTAAATTTTAAACATATTTGCCTTTAAAAACACATTCCTCTTAAATATTCATATACCCCATAAGACACTTGACGCAACTGATGTCTGCAAACAGATTTGTATAATTAAAATAGAGGAGACTTGAACTAAGGCTAAGACTTTGTTTAGCATCAGTATTAAGTCGTGGTGACGGGGTCCTTCTAAATCAGTATTTGTAGACTACATTTTATAGCTTTACTCGGAAATTTCAGTAAACCATAATCCTGAATGTTTTTAGTTAAAGGGGTTGTCTGGTCATTTTTTTTAAAAGGCTCCCCCATTGTGTAGAATAAAAAGTCCATACTCACCTTACCGATTACAACTCCAGTTGAAGGTCCATGCCGATATCTACTTTTTGGTTCCTCTCAATGTGTAGGAAATGACCGCTCAGCCAATTACTGGTCACTGCTGTGGATTAGCTCTCAATTTCTGAATGTTTAGTGGGACCATGAAGCAGAGACCTTTGGGGAACTGTAAAACATCAGAGCAGGAGTGGTGTGGGAGATGAGACTTATTTTATTATTTTACCCCATGGTCAGCCATTTAGAAAAAATGGTAATGACCGGACAATCCCCTAAAAGATACAGAACCCTAAGAAGATATAAGATCCTCCAGTGGTCCATTGTGGACCAGTGTCCTTATTCCCCTGGGTACCAATAGGGGAAATACAAGTGATGCTTGATAAATACATGTCAACAATTAGCCAATCCAGTATTGCAATGAGGATAATGAATAAAATGGGGATGTATTTAATAGTTCTCTATTAAATCCTTAGAGGGATTGTCCACTTTGAACAATTGTAACGTAATGTGAATTTGAAAGATTTGAGAATGAATAAGCTTACGCAGGCTATGTGAATAAATATATTTATTAAGTGATTAAATATACGATAACACAAAGGAATCACATACAGAATAATAAAAAGCAAATAAACATCACTAGCCTAAATGGGGTGGAGACTCCTTCGATCATGCTATAACCCATGCTGTCTACCCCGTTATAACACATGACCAACACCCCAGGGTGTACAAGAGAGATAAGGCAATCATATTCACATCCTACCTAGAATGGAGGGTCTGGTGGAGTCTGCCAGGGTAATGTGTGTCATAATGTTTTAACCTGTTAGCCCCTCCTCCAGTGTGCAGCATGCATGTCTCTGAGATCATTCAGGAATGTGGTCTTATCAGCACAATGAGGGATGGGTACTATCTGTAACCTACTTCATTACACGGGAAACTTATAAACTATTACACAGAGTATCAAACAATATTAAAGGGGAGAACCAATCAGTCACTTAAAAATACCCTTACAATACAACAATCTCTCTTTTGTTTGAGGTTCCCCTGACAGTAAAATGATCACATAAACGCAGTGATTAGCTCCAATCTGTGAACCTAACAGCAACTTTTCAATTTAACTGCAGTGCCACCACTGGAGAAACAAAGCATTACACAGTGGCTATGCAAATCTGGGCTGTCCATGTACTGCATGGACCTGATTAGTCCTCCAGATGCTCTTTATAGGTATTTTCTGCCCTGTCTAATTATTGAGGGCCTTTGTAGTGAAGCTCTCCTCTAAAAGAAACCCCCCCCCACAAAGGAAACAACTCAAATTCATTCACATAATAATTCAAATTTCCCCTGAGGACTCAGTCTTTTTCTTCCAATGCAGCACACTTTTTTAAATCATTTGTATGTTTTATAGGTTAAAGATGTAAAATTAGAAAATAAATCATTGTCCTGAATGAAGGTGACATTGTGATCCCAGATAACATCAGTTACTGTACGCCAGAAGCTTCATCTAAAAGAAGATATTTTGCTATTTTGTGACTAATTCCCTGAAAGGCAATATGTCATTTGCCTGTTGACTTCTAATCTGTTATTTCCTTTGGTAGAAGGCATGGAATACAGAGATTCAGATAACTAGATAACCATGTGGATGGGGAGTCTTTAAATGCGCTGTGAATTATCACAGTGGCCCAGGTTGTATGATAAATCTGAGGCATATGTAGACTGACTAGCTAAAAGTTTAAGGGTTGGCCTGTCACCTCCAAAATTGGTATCAAAGTTAGCATGCTGCCAAGTAGGGTAGGTGCCCTGAAAAAAAAAACATGCCTTTCTTGTGAAAATCCACTCCTCTAATCCTGAAAACATTAGGTTAATTTATGTACCTAAGGTTTTTGGAGTACGAGGGAAGGGGGCACTCATTTTGGAAGTGAGAGACTCCCTTTAAACTGACCTTTAGTTGGTGTAGTTTCAGATTCTTGCAAAATTTTTGCTGCCTTTTTGTGCCAAATAATGCATGTTGGTTATGACTCTTTTACTACTAAGTTGAGCCCTTGTCAATCATGGTGAAAAAACTGTCTAAAATACTAGATGTGACTTCCAAAAACAGTAGTGCTCAAGTGCATGGGTTGTGTCCACTATGGCAGTCTGGCTCCATTGATGTGAATGGGAAGGGGCTACAATTGGCAGTGGTAAGTCAGGAGGTCACTAATACACCAGAAAAAAAAATGTAACATGTATTTTATGCTAAAAGAATTGTTCCCAAGATTGACCAATTAAAGGGTCATTCCAATGCAATTCCTCATAGCATAGTTTGCTTAGCTTTGATGTGAAGCTATTTTAAATCTTGAGATATTTTTGAGGTTTACCATGTTTACATTCCAACAATGCAATCATCTACTGAAGGTCGATCTACTCTCACATAAGAGCCTGAAGATGCAAAAGTCTGCATTTTAGAAAATAATATACCATCATTTTCTCAAATCCTGACAAAGGTATTTGCTTGTAACACAAAATAGGGTTTTGTGACCTTTTTGGACTTATTTCCAAACTTTTTTCTACAGTTTGTATTTTTTATACCACTCACTCTGGTTTTGACAAGTGGGTAGGGAACCTATCTACCTAATTTTAGCCAGATTTACCAACTGCGACTTGTCTCAATCTTACTCCAGTAAAAAGGGGTAGCGTACAAAGTGGAGGAGCATCCTGTGACATTTCAGGAATTTGGCACAAATTTTGGCAACCCAGACGCCTGCAAAATGAACTTTAAAAATTCCCCTCTTGATGAATCTCCGCTCAAATTTCCAAAATGTTGCTTTATTTAGTGTTAGAGTTGCTAAACCAAGTCCTTGCTACTCACATGAATTAAATCAAAGTGCACCCAAGGGTTACTTACTTCCTTATTGAAGTAAGATGGATCTAGGCCCTCTCGACCAGCCAAATGAGAAAGAGATTTGCCAGGCACTTAAAGGGGTTTTCTGAGATTTTGATACTGATGACCCATCCTCAAGATAGGTCATCGGTATCTGAGGGGGTCCAACACCTTAGTATAGCAGCTCAGCCCCATTCATTAGAAGTGAATGGGGCTGACCGTGATACCAAGCACAGCCAATACACAATGTACGGCGCTGTGCTTGGTAAGCTTTGTGAAGGCCACGGTGCTCACAGAAGCGCCGGTGCCTTCTCAAACATTTGATCGGCGGGGGTCCCAGGTGTTGGAACAACACTGATCAAATACAGATGACCTATCCTGAGGGTAGGTCCTTAGTATCAAAATCTCGGAAAACCCCTTTCAATTTCGGTAGAATTGATTTGTGCCTGAATAAAATGTTTTGTCCGTTTTGGCCAAATCAGATCCAAAACAAATTTTAGGAAATTAATCTATAGTTTATACTTTTGTGAAGGACCAATGTTGGCAGATCTCTCATAATATCTCCATGAAAATGAATCGATTAGGAAATTCTATCTCAGGAATGTACAGATTCTTGAATTGCTGCAGTAATAAATGAAAGATCATCTTCTTAGGATCTTGCACCAAAGCTCCACAAGCCTTTGCCTTCCCTCCTCCACACTTTCTGCATTAGATGAGTGAGTATATCTGCAAAATACATTATCAGTCCTATTCCTCCTTCACTCCTAACCTGTGGAGACATTGAGTAATACAACTGTCAAGTCAAGATGACCCACAGGTCAGATTAGCCCGTGTTAGTGCAGCTACTATGATCTCTGGGGAGTTCTGACTTACCATGCAGTACAGTACATTTTTTATAAGCTACTTGACAATATTACTATTCTTTTATAGTTTGCCTATAATATTATGCAAATGTTTGTGTTTTCTGGAAAAATGATTGCAAAAAGTATTAAGAATAAGATAGATCTGATAAAGTGTATTCTGTGATATAGAGTTGATGGACTAACTCTATCCAATATATATAAGAAAGAAAAAAATCCCACATTCTATTTCAATCTGTGTGTCTAGTAGTCATTTTAAATCAATTATGGTTTCAACTACTAGGCAAAAAACCCCAAAACACTATGATAAGGTGTTAAAACAAATGGGCCACTCAAGGAACTTGCTTATGTATAGTTCGTGACATCCTCAATAATTATCTTAAAATGAAGGTTCATCTTAAAACCTCTTTTGATATGCCACTGATGTAGCTCTCGGGGATACTTTGTATCCTTGTGGAGACACCACCTGGAGTACGTAATACAGGCAATGATCCCTGGGAAAAGTTATTCAAATTAGCTCTCCTCCAGAAGGAAGGAAATTATCTCTCTAGACAACTATAGGTAGCTACACTGTAAGTCAACGTCCCACATATTAAACAGCCAAATCAGAGTCTCTGTATTCCAAGGGGAAGAGACACCTATATGTGGACAACTGTTTTAGAGTTTTTGACCCTCGTCAGAGCAAAGCAGGGTATTAGCTGATTGGGTGTGAGGCCTTTAATGTAGCTATCGGGGGTACTCTAGCTGGGATAGGGAGACAACAACTGAGATAAGGAGTCTTGCAGCGAATGCTCCTTGAAAACATTTATGCAAACTAGCTCTCCACCAGAAAGAAGAAAACTGTCTCTCTAAGCCAACCATTCATAGCTACCCTCTAAGTCAATGTTCGACCTATTAAAGTCCCTTGAAACATAACTATGAACTTTATCCAAACCTGAGATATAATTGGTTGGGTCTTTGAGTTACTGTAGGATACAGTCAATCACTTGATTGAGGAGCTCTGAGCTTCTTTGCTACGTTATGTGCTACATCAGCCATTGGTCCATCCAATGCAATGGAAAAACCGTAACAAATTTAAAGGGGTTTTCCAGGCATATAATATTGATGACCTATCCTCAGGATAAGTTGTTAGAAGAGTTGCCGCTCCTTACCAGGGCAGTGACGTCACATTCCTTGGGCTCGTGGCCTACAGTGAATGGACTTGGGAAGCAATACCAAGCACAGCCACTGTACAATGTATGGTGCTGTGCTTAGTAAGCTTGAAGGAGGCTGCGCCACTTACTGGAGCACCATGCGGATCGGTGGGGGTGACTGGAATCAAACCCTCACCAATCAGTTATTGATCACATATCCTGAGGGTAGGTCATGTAAATTCTTCTCCTTCATCTAAAGGGAAGAGATGGACTCAAAGTTCATAGGCCTCTTACCACCCACTACAGCCAGGATGCGCTGAAGTCAATTAATTGAGTGTTGTAACGGATGAAGGGGCAGTGGGGACTTTCTGGGTTCTTGGGAACTGGTCTAAAACCCAAATGGTCTGTTTACCCTTGCTAAATGAGCATAGCACTTAGAAATTTGAAATGAAACCCATAAATGGTGGTCTTGATGACAGCTACATCTATTTATATTGATCTCTCTTGATTTTATTAAAGCTCCTTCAGCATATACGTTTTCTTCAAGAGCAAAATGCTCAAAAAATGAAAGCTGCTTGCAAGGGCTTCGTAAATCTCAGAGCAGTAGATGGAAATATTCTGGGAGCACAAGAAAGGAAGTTTATTTCATTAGGAGGCCTCCAAACTCTCGTTGACCTTAAGAACAGTCACTGCTATAAAATATTTATTTGTGGAGCCGGCGATGAGCAGATCCTTGGGCTAAGGGTCCTCTTCTCTGTACATCTCCATCTGTCCTTCAATCACTCATAAGTTTTCATAGTGCGGTTTAGAGCATATGGCGGCCATTGCATGTGGCTGGCGTCACATAAAAATAAAATAACAAAACATAAAAACAATATTACTTTCTCTCAAGCAGGGAACAGCCTGCAACAAATTACTTGTCGGTTACGGCACTGATTGGTTTAAGGCTAAACTAGCAGGAACTTAGAAAATGAGATAAAAAGGGTATTTTGGTCCGGGCTCTGCCAGGAAAACTTGGCTCAGCAGCAAATTGTCCATTATATCATGAAATTGTTGATGCCTGGCAGGCACATTTTAAAGATAAGACAGGATCAATGTCTTGGTGACTAAAGCCAGTGGTCAGTTTGATGAACGAGTTTTATGCAATGTCAATCCCTTCTCCCACTTTGTGTGCACCATCCATTCACCTTACCAGGAGGACAACTTCATTCAATGCTGATAAGGTTCTTAGCCAGGTTCCTACCCCTTGTACTATAACCCCTCTGTGTTAGAAGGGTATTTTTCAGTTATTTTTATTGGTTCTTTCTAGAGATGAGCGAATCATTCAAAAAATTATTCGCCGAACTTTTCCTAAGATTCGTATATTCGACGAATAGATTAATTGTATTTGCGTACAAAATATACGTTATTATGTGCTATTAGCGAACATTCGCGCACTAAGAACGAACGTTCATTTAAAAAATGTACACAACTTCTTAGAAGATGTACGCATGAGTGTACAAATAGCTTACGAATCCTCAGCGTACTATTGTCTACGCGATTACGTAATACGTAGGCACGTACGAGGAGAGGCCGCGGCGTGCACTCCTCAGAGGCAGAGCGAATATTCGAAAATGGCATCCAGGCGATCCTCATCATTTAGCTCTGCTGCACAGCTGAAATACATAGTCTGGCTGATGGACCGCCAGGATTACGATTTACGATGGCACACACCGCCACCCGAACCAGCATAAAAAGGAGGTGATCCAGTGGGTGATCCGAGGCTTGCGCCATCGTTTTGACACCTTGCGGATCCCGGGCCAGATCCAGCGTAAACATCAACTATAACATATTCAAAATGTGTTTTTATGGAATTATTGTTGTTAGGCAAAGAAGATCTAATGAAGGTTCAAAGGTTCACATTATGTAAGCACACATTAAAGGAGCAAATAATCAGATCACCCATAGATTGCATAAAATGATACCAGTAATGTAAAGTCTTGTTTATACATTCCTGGTGCTAGAGGAACATCTAATGTTATCTACTTGCAAAGTCATGCTGCTACCACTGAGCAGGAGAAGCTTGGTGTCCCCTGAGAATCCTCTTCCATTGTTTATTTCAATGATATATAAATCCAGTCAATCCCATGCATGAGCACGATGGATCAGCAGTTCAGCAGCCAGGACTATGGAATTGAGGAGAGAATGAAGGTATCTAGAGACACTAAACAAATAGAAATTTCACCCACTGACAATGGAAATCTCCTGGCAGCTTCCAATCTACGGTATCATAAAAGACATAAGTAAAAGATATAATCCAACTTGAGAGGATCATTTATAAACACGCCGTGAAGGCTGACAGGCTGAATGAAGAGCCTCAGCTTTTAGGAAAACTCTGTTTTCTGTAGACATATGAACCTCACGGTGTTCCCATCTATCAGAGTCCTTTTATACTATAAAATGTCTGTCCTGAGATATAACATCACTTCCATACAATTCTACCAAGAAAGTATCATTCATGCCCAAGTGTCCAGTTCTAGTTATTGGGGCAAAGAAGATCTGATGAAGGTTTACACGATGTAGGCACACATTTAAACAAATGATCTCTCAGATTGTCCATAGCTTGTATAGAAGGATACCATTAAATATGGTCTTGCTAACACCATACCAGTGCTAGAGGAGATTCATGAAGGAACATATTTGAGGTCTTCAATGCACCCAACAGTAAAACCTATGGGGCAGAATTGGCTACATAGGTGGTCGCTGTGCCCCATCATTTCTGATTGGCTCTCCAAGAAAAGTCAAGAGAGAAGTGTATAGACTCTATGAGACAATGACAGGACAAGATTCCTCTCATCTACAGTATGTACTAGGCTTCAGGAACTATATATCTCTTCCAGGAAACGTTGGATAAGATATAAGGTATCCGGGAAAGCTGAGTATTACTAGAAAAGAGTAGTATCCTAATGGCTTTGGTAAGTTCTGTTTTTAGGCTTGGATTTTTATAAAATAATAGGCAGGGTGGTAGTGAGGCCTATCAATTCCTTCCCTCCCTTTGCCAGTACAAGTTTTCTTTTTAACACAGTCCAGCTCATTACTGGGCTATTAAGCTGTAAGGTGTGCACTAGAGAGGGCGAGCCATCTGAGGAGACAGAACCTGTCTGGAGAGACAATGTGATTTAATGTGATTGCTAACCTCAAGGTGGACATTTGCTCTTGTGAGGCAATTTTGTATTGTTGTGGTGGATAGTGGTGGATAGTAGGCTACTTGTATAGTCAGGAAAACTTATACAGGTATATGTTTGGTTAGAGATCAGTCTAGTACTTGTTAATTTGTGTTTTGGGCCTGAATGTAAAGGCAGTATATGCAGTGGCCGGGTTTGGGATGGCACCGTTGAGATGTCCAAACATGCAAGTACCCACTGCTCCAGGGCACTACATATGTAGAGATGAGCAAAGTTTACAAAAATTCTTTGCCATATTTCACAAAGAAATTTGTTTCATGATGAATTACTTCATCACAAAGCTCATCACAAGCCCACCTTATCCATAGTGCGAAGAGGCCGCCATGGCCATCTTGATTGAATATTCTGCTCAAAATCTCGCACGCTGCATGATGACATCATTACAAGATTTAGTGCGGGATCAAGATGGCCTTGGCAGCCACTTCCCGCTCAAATGGATGAGGTGAGCATGATTTTCTGTGTTGCCGACATAGTTTTTTTACCATGAAGCACGAGAAAATTCAGCTTCACGGCAAATCAATTTTTTCCTGAAATTTAGAACCAAATCTCCTTCTTATATATATATATATATATATATATATATATATATATTATATATACTTCGATTTGCTCAACACTAGCTGTATGTATATTTTTGGGCAACAAAATAAAGAACAGACAGTGAACTTCTGTGTCACTGTCTATCACTGCATTTGATGCCATTTTGCCTACTGCTACAGAGCTAACTCCTACAACTCATAGACTTTCTGTAGATCCACAGAACCCAACAATCAGAACTTCTGACATGTCACTATAACATCTTAAAGGTTTTTTTAATGATAGGTAGTCTCAGTACACCAACACTGTGAAAATAAGGTGAAGAAGAGTTATTTTCACTGCTGGCCATCCTCTATAGAACAGACCACAGATGGTCAACCTGTGGCTCTCCAGCTATTGCAAAACTACAACTCCCAGTGTGCCCAGACTACCTACAGCTATCAGCCTACAGCAGGGCATGGTGGGTGTGGTACTTTTACAACAGCTGGGGAGCCGTAGCTTGGCCACCTCTGGACTAGACATTAAAGTTTTACGTATACCATTTGTAAAACCATGAGGGGGCATACAACGAGAAAGGTGGGGAGGCTCATGGCAAAAATCATAGACCTAGTTCATGCTAACCCATTAGAAGAGAGAAGGACCTAGACTATTACCAGTTAGTTTGATGTCTGCTTCATCTTTATAGATGAAAATAAGCCACATAATATGGTTTAATAGAGTGAACATGTGCCAGTGATACCAGACATGATGTTTCTCGGCTCCGATGCAATATTTGTGCTAGGGTCTACCTACTGTCAAGTGATGTTTAGAGAGGACCTATCACATCTCCTGACATGTCTGCCTTAGCAACTACTTGCATTCCCCATGCTGCCCAATGTAGGGAGCTCTAATATCAGGACTGTCACCATAAATCTGGCATTAGATCACCTTGATAGTGCATAGTTATCAAAGTTATTTTTATTCAAAGTGACTTATATACAGATATTAGTCCAGGACCAAAGGCTCTAACCAAATGACTGTTAAATAAGAATCTGGTCTATTCAACGTGATGCATGGCTGTGTATTGGATTGCAAATCCCTTGGGTAGTGAAAGGCTTATTCTATCGGCATCTGGATGGACTTGAAATCTATTACTGTGTAAATAACTGACTCCCCTTCCCTTCTCCATCAGCATCAATAATATATTAACCTGTTGACCACTTTTTATTGGGACAATAAAAAAGCAATCTTTTATTACCTATAGACAAACATGCACACACATGTCAACCTGCTGCCATGCACAGTAATGTCCCAGCTCGAATATTACAACTGGACAATGCTCCAATACCATTTCATCACGATGATACAGAATACTGTTTGGAAGGCTCGAAACTTTAATTTCTTTCATGGAAAGATTAATAGAATGCTTTTACATGGTGTCTTGAGGTACAGACAGGTTGGTAGAAAATGTCTACTTCGCCTTCATTATTCTATCTAGAGTGGTGGTCTAATCATGGACCATAGTGCAAAGAACATCCCGGTTGATGGTGTAAAGTGAGGGAGAAGAACATACCCAGAAACTCCTAAACAGAACCTCCTGCCCCCACTTTCTGCAGACTCCTCTGCCATCTCAGTACACACAAGTAATCTTGATTTGTCTTATTCATATTTCCAGTGACCACTAATGATACGATATACTACCCTATCCTTCTATATTAAAGGGGTTTTCCAGGACTTTACTACTGATGACCTATCCTCAGGCTAGGTCATTACTATCTGATGGGTCTGACACCCGGGACCACCGCCGATCAGCTGTTTGAGAAGGCACTGGAGCTCCCGCCTTCTTTTAGCTTTTCCTAGGCCAGTGACGTCACGTTCATCAATCACGTGGCCTATGTAGGAGCAGCTCAGCCCCATTCAAGAGAATGGGGCTGAGCACGATACCAAGCATAGCCACTGTACAATGTATGTCGCTGTGCTTTGTAAGCTGCAAGAAGGTAGCAGCGCTCACAGGAGCGCCGGTACCTTCTCGAAAACAGCTGATCAGCGGTGGTCCTGTGTGTAGGAACCCCACTGATTAGATACTGATGACCTATACTGAGGATAGGTCATCAGTAATAAAATCCTGGAAAACCTCTTTAACTAAAATCATCCTTAGGTATCTCTATTTGACCCAACTCTTGTCTCTTTAATGGATCAGGTAGAGATAAGAGTTGGTCTAGTGGTGATTGAGGAAAGCTCTTTGTGGAGGAACGTTCATCTTTTGGCGGCATCCTTCATCCATGGAAGAGATATTTAAGCTCTCCGAGATCACAACAAATCTCAGAGATAATAAATATATGTAATGTTTCTTTAGTTTATGACCTACCTTACTTAATCTTCTTATTGCCTTATCCACATAAGGTCCCATCAGGGATGTCCGTTGTTGCTTATAGGTAGCATATTGGGTAATAAGGTTCTAGGTGTAACCATGCTCTTCGTCTCTTCACCAGATGACCTTTACAAGGGTTCTCTAGATTGGTCATAAATTTTTTTCCCCATGGCTGTCCAACTAAGGATTACAACTATAACAAGGACTACTTTATGCTGTACTCGAATTGTTTTTTACAAACATACAATATATTAAGTGTAACTGTCATGTTTTCATCAAAAAATCTATTTTAGCATATGTTACCGCTGCAGCAGCATTATGCCTAAAGCAATATTTAATTTCTTCACATAACACTGTTTTCCTTGTGCTTTTCCCATAGTTACTTCTGTTTGTAACCCTGTATTATGATAATGTTCTCAAGATGGCTTCTCTGCCAGTTCTCTGAGGCCAAAACTGCCTTCCCTCACTTCACATACACACCTGCTTTATCCAGCATCTTCCTGCCAGCCAATCAGATTGGATTACTGAGAGACACGCCTCCTCACTCTGAAGCCTAATTCAGGTGTGCAGTGTGGAGGACCGCCCCTCTGTCTTCTGTTTTCACTGAGTTGGAGACAGGAAATACATAGCAACATTCTTTTAAGGGAACAATGGAATGGGACAGAGGCTGTTATTATAAGGTAATTACAGATCTTTTTATAATCATTGACAAACTAACTCAGGTATACATGCCTAGCTCTAATAAACTAGCAAATAAAAAAATATGTCAGTTACACCTTAACCATTCCTACAGTATTTCCTCTTCTTCATCAACCATTATTTGTACAGTTTACCTATGTTGGCAATGGTTGCTCCTTAACTGTCTATAAGATTTTAGCTCAAGCTCCAGAATATCTCTTCAGGCCCTTCATAGTCCCTATTGGAGATATTTGGCCTATGCATCAAAGCTATAAAAGGGGTTATTCCATGATTAATGTAAACATGTACATGGCAATCTCTTTCTAACAAAGCTAGAACCAGCCCTGTACCTTGCATGGATCCAGAGAGCTACTCATTCATTGCTCCTATTACTCTGCTACATTGATTTCAATCTGGCAGCTCAAGGGCTGTGCCCCTTCTCCAGAAGTCTGTCCTTTCTGCTGCACCTATCCTGGCTCAGGGGACATGTTCTTTCTACTGCAGATCTCTCTCTATCACAGCTCAGAGGGTGTTTCATTTCTTCTTCAGCTCTCTCCCTATCAGAGCTCAGGGAGTGTGTCTTCTTCAACTTTCTCCCTATTACATGGAGGCATTTCCTTTCTGCTGCAGCTCTTTCCCTATAACTGTGACAGCTTCCAACAGTAGATCGAACTGGTGGCAGTTGAAGGATGGAACTGAGCATGTACGACCACCTCAGCCATGTTTTGTCGAGCAACCCCTTTAAAGAAAAAGACATATGTTTTCCTGTCCTTCGAAAAAGCGGAGAATCTCACAGTAAAATCTGCTTCCTCCCAAGCACAAGTGGTGACCTATGTTCAGTGCATGCTAGCCAGATGCCTATCAGAGATTCAATTTATTTTATCACAGGAAACCTTCCAAAAACAGTGGATAAAAGCCTCTTAATCCAGGCATAACATATGAAGGAGACATTAATGCTGGTTCAGATCCTGGGAATAAATTCTGCTCACAAGCTACACAAAGAAGGCAGGATAATGTTACAGCTATCGCAGCATCAGCAGCAACCTGGAGATCTTATGTATAGATAGCAAGATGGAGGCTAAAGGAAAGAGATTAATTACATTATGTGTGATCAAACGTCCTCTACAGATCTTACCAAAGATCCCCCTGCAGGGCTTTAAAAGAGCACAAGACGTGGATAGAAGTGCATAGCATATAGAGACATATAGAGGCAGGCAATGGAGCTGCAGGAGCATTGTGTGCTGCCAGACTGGAAGAGGGCGACGGTCCCTTCAGTATGGATGAGCTGCAGTAACAGTCACAGTCAAATGTATGGAGGCACCATGGTGCCACATATCCACCAATCCCATGGCCTATCACTGGTGCATCAATTTATATTGACAAAAAAATCCCCTATTCTTAAAATTTCCCTTAAAGGAAATGTGTCACCAAAACTGTTATTCTCCAGTTAAAACCAAATAGTAGCACATTTACTTTTTTAATCTGTTTTTATTTTCTGGTTTTAGATTTTTTTTTAAATTCTATTTCCTTAACCTTATTATGGGGACGGCCATCTTGCTTGAGCAGTTCTTAACAGCATTTACACAGCATTAAAAAAGTTGATTTATGGCCATAGACACAATGGTCAGGAGGGGACCTCATTGACTATGGGAGAGTTTTCTGGACACGCTCTGTGACCTGTGCAGAGGTCATTGTACAAGGAAGGAATAGATAAGCTCTGACAATCACCTCCTTGGAATGGTGGGTCGTGTCTTATCTGTACACAGAGGTGATATAATTACTGATGACACATTCCCTTTAAAGGGGTTGTCCCACCATGGCCATTTGTCATCTATCCATGCAATGATCACTGGTCATTGGGGGCTTTACTGGCTGGACTTCCACTGAATGCTAAAATGAAGGTCTCTTTGACCTTTGAATGGAGTGGTCATTGAACATATGCCAGGTCACTCCAGTCAACGTCCATGAAATTGCCGGAAAAAGCCAAGCATGGCGCTTGTCTATCTAAATTAGCACCTTTAGGCTTTGAATGAATGAAGTGAGTTCAAGCTCCTCCTCACTATGGTCATGCAGGGAACAGTAATCGGTGGGTTCAGACCTCCGTTCTAGCAGTTGGGCCTCAACAACCAGACATTTACCAGCTATCATGTAGGACAACCCCTTTCTATAGAAAAGGTTAAAAAGGTTCCCCTCTTTGGACAATCCATTTTTTTTTGTTAGATGATAAGCTGATTGGAAGGCATCCCTCAGCTAGGACCCTCAGCAATTATCTGCACACTGTGTAATAATTTGGCAGCGCCTCTACTGGAGAAACGAAGCATTACATAACGTAATTCTCATTGAAATCAACATTAAAGGGGTTGTCTGGGCTTTTTCGTATTGATAACTTATCCTCAAGATAGGCCATCAATATCAGATCGGCGGGGGTCTGACACATGGCACCACGCCGGTCAGCTGTTTGAGGAGACGGTATGTGCCGTACGCCCATGCTTTCTCCCTTGTCTCTTCCTGCTCTGCTGCCGTTGTCCCATAGACATACAGCAGCAGAGAGGAAGACAGCGTGCCGACTTCTTAAAAAGCTGATCGGCGGGGTTGCCAGCTGTCGGACCCCTTTCCGATCTGATATTGATGAACTATCCTGAGGATAGGTCATCAATATGAAAAAGCCCAGAGAACCCCTTTAAATCAACGTTCCCTAATAGGGTATTTTCTAGACCAGACAACCCCTTGAAACTAGATTCTAAAAAAAATAGACACCAAAAATAACTTGTATTCCCATATCTGTGAATTACAATATGCAAAATCCATTTATATTACATATAAAATGGCTATTTACAGTAAATGCCTTTATGTCCGCTGCGGTTTGAAGGAGAATACTTTCATATGCTTGGTTAATGAATAGATTCAGATCACTGCGCCGTGTCCATAGCACATTGTGACACCAATGATTCTGCACGTTCACCCGGTTAACCATGCAAAACTAGTCAAGGAGAGAAAACACTGAAAATGCAAATAGCTGAATTAATGGCACGAAGTAAGAGTCGATTCCCTATTTACTAGAGTACATATTGATCATTAATTGCTATTCAATGGAAAGCCACTTAATGACTCTGTGACTCAATGAATCAACAGCATTGTATATAAATGAATAGGCCCCCATAAAAAAATGCAGTTTGCATATATACAGTATATATTTAATTAACATAAAAACATATAAATGTCATTAAAGGGGTTCTCCGGGAATTAAGAAAATGAAAATACTTAAATATTACTGTATTATAAATATATTCGTAAATACCTTTCATTATTTATAATGGCTCGTTTTGTCTGGGGAGGAATCATCAGGGGAAACAAAATGGCCGCTGTCCCATTAGTTCACACAAAACCTGTCCTAATCACACAGCAGGACAAGTTACTTCACCACACTGAGGTAAAGAGCTGCCTCTTCCTCATCCTCCTCTCTGCTTTACCTGTCAGGGATTATGATCCTGAATATAGAGGATAAGAACTTTAGCTGAATCTCTGGGGAATTTAGTTTATGAAGCAAAATAAAGTACAGAGAGGACGGACTGTGGTAATGGAGACTGCATACAAATGCTGCTGCTCAGTAGCCGCACCTCACCCTCCTCTCATGTCTCTTCATCTTCTCCATTCCCACACAGATTCACCTGTATTCAGGATCATGATTCCTGACAAGCAGAGCAGAGAGGAGGATGAGGCAGCTCTTTACCTCAGTGTTGTGAAGTAACTTGTATGATAGGACAGGATTTATGTGTACTAATAGGACGGCGGCCATTTTATTTCTCCTAATGATTGCTTCTCAGACAAAACGAGACATCATAACAAATGGTATTTGTGAATATATTTATTATAAAATAATATTTAAGAATTTCATTTTTTTAATTCCTGGAGAACCCCTTTAATACATTTTATAAGTCATCTTGAATCACAGTATGGATTATACTGAAGACCTGGATTCAGATTTATGCTGGTTTCAGATACAGATGAGCGAATCAATATTGTGTGATCCAGAGGCGCACTGGGAACTTAAAGTGGCCCTCAAAAAAATACTAAAATTGATGGAAGGTAGGGCCAAGTAGATGAGGCAGCACTACCATATTGTGGCACATTATATCACCCCAACAGAGCCAAATACCACAGGCCATCACAAAATACTGCCAACAGCAAAAAATACATCCCCAAAAACATCCATTGGTCGACCATGAGGAGGGCTCAGACGGCCCCCTGGTCTATGGCCAATGCCTGTCCCTGTAAGGTCTATGGCCAATCCACCCCTGGTGTAATCCTACATATACCATATAGCCTCAGTTTCTTCTGGTGATAACAGCTGATGGTCAGGGTTACACCAGCTGGACCTTCAAGAATCAAGTTGGGGAAGCCTAATAGGACAACTCTTTTAAAGGGTTTCTGTCACCAGTTTTTTAGGTATGAATCAGGCTGACATTAGAGATGTGCTAATGTCACCTGATTCCAAATATATATCTGTTTTATTTACTGGTGCCCCCATTTTTATATAAAATGAACTTTTATTTTATGCTAATAAGGCTCCTAGGTGCAAGGGGCGTTACCCCTGCTCCTAGAGGCTCTGTTGATTGACAGGACCAGGCAGAGAAGAAACACTCCATTCACCATAGCTTTTAAGGACCTTCAATGATGTCATCACCATGTGATCAGTCACATGGTTAGGATCACACAAACAGCCTGTCTCCTCCTAAACCATGTGACTGATCACATGGTGATGACATCATTGAAGGTCCTTAAAAGCTATGGTGAATGGAGTGTTTCTTCTCTGCCTGGTCCTGTCAATCAACAGAGCCTCTAGGAGCAGGGGTAACGCCCCTTGCACCTAGGAGCCTTATTAGCATAAAATAAAAGTTCATTTTATATAAAAATGGGGGCACCAGTAAATAAAACAGATATATATTTGGAATCAGGTGACATTAGCACATCTCTAATGTCAGCCTGATTCATACCGAAAAAACTGGTGACAGAAACCCTTTAAGGTGTCCCCTTTCTTCTCCACCTCAGCCTTATCTTTACTCTATCTCTGATGAGATAACCCCTTTTAGCATGTGGCCCCAATGACGATCAGCTGATTTTGATGGGGGAAGGACCAACTAGCCAATCCAAGCACACCAGAGCAGGGACCATTCTCATAGAGCAGTTCTCCATTGTCCTGGGTCCTGGAGCCATTATAAAGGCACAAATTGGCACAGCCTCTTTAAGAAAATAATTCATGGAATCTGCCTTGTAAAACAAACTTCAAAATTGCTAATGAATAATATACAGGCACTTTGAGAAAGGACAATCAGAGTAAATTGTATTATAAGAAATCTATAATACCTAACCTTGCAGTTCTCCATTAACCTCTCCCTGATGACTGTCCATTCAAAGGGGCCAAAGTGTCGGCCATTATAGATTTACATAATACAATTTTAATCGATTTTACACAATTAAAATGAATTGTTTGCTTCTTGACCATTGCTATGGATAAACAAATTACCATACCAGGGGATTTAACTGGGAGATCGTCCATGAGGCTTTTGCCTTCATCACACCATAGTCATTTCTGTCCGGTCAATGAAACACTAAATCTTGCCTATCTAGAGAGGTTTTATCACTGACTTGCAATTTGAGTTTGGGTGGTGGAATAAGGAAGGATGTTACCTACTGAATTAATAACTAAATATTGGGTTCATATGAACCACTATCTTGAGAAAAAAAATAACATAATCTAGTGCCAAAATCAGCAGGAACCAATGAAAATAAGAAGACACTGAGGAATTATCTTTGATTGAATAACGTATGTATGTTTTTGCCCTAGTTGGACTTAAAGAGCTTGTGCAAGAACAGGGTTTGGGGGATGATTGGTTAACCCCAACTTGGCCAGGCCTGTAAAGGGAAGCTTACTCACCTGCTTCCTTACCATCATGAAGCCATTATCCTAATCTGATATCCATCTTCATACCTTTGTCCCCAGAAGAACCATACACATCGATATTGGGGAAACGCGTTGGGACTTTCTCTTTCAAAGCTAATGGAGAACCTTATCTAGGGCTGTATAGGTGACATTTTAAGGGTTTAGCCACTGAGAAGTGGGGTCACGCCTTTCGGGGCATGTGTCCCGCTTTTAGGCAGGGCATTACATGGGCAGATTTTCCTACTGATTCATCTGTAGTGTTTGACCCTACGCAGCTGAACCGTGAGAAAAACGGACCAAATCACCTGTTTTACATGTGACTGTATGCTATCTCATGTAAAGGTATACATTAATCTTCCTAAAAATGTCATATTTTATGGCCACTTGATATATATTTGATATATTTTATCCTTTCCACAACATCTATGGGTTTGATTTATTGATAGTAGTGTTGAGCGAGCATGCTCGAGTCTCTTCCCCGCACTGTAATGTTGATTTGTACGCTAATGCGTACGAATTTGTAAGCTAATGCGTACGAATATGGCAACCCCTAGTGCTCAGCCAGAGCACCCGAGCATACGAGCACAGAGGTGCTCGCTCAACACTAATTGATACGCATCTTTGTTTACATTGGGTTGGTTTTTGTATTGTTTATATATTGATATTAAAAAAAATGGATGGGGGGTGGTATTATTACAGGGTCAAATTACACAGGCATTGTCTGTTACCACGGAAACACATAGATCTGAATAGGAGCTGTAGACACAAAATAGGCACAAAATTGCGAAGCTGTTTCCTATTTTACAAGCCTTGGGGAACATGCGGGGGGTTTATCTTGTGGGCACTTTTTAAAAAGAGAGAGGGTGGCTTAAAATGAGAAAAAGTTGCAAATCTTTGCGCAAAACATCACAAAAATCTTTATGCCATAAAACTATTGTATGTCGTACACTAATGATACATTCCACCCATAAACTTGCAGAACGGATGCGGACTCAGAACTACAGACTTGTGAATGTTTTCTTACACCTCATGGAGGATGTTTCTAGTGACTGAAATCCTCCTTTTGAGTCATTCATGAGAAACCAAAGTGAAGTATAAATTGCATTGAATGCCACCAAGGGCACCAAGATGCCGAGCAACCCTCCCCCCCCCCACCTTCTTTAAAAATCTTGCACTCCTTAACCACAAAGCATTTAAAAGTCAAGTCCAAATTTGGGTTTAATAACGTAAGAGATAAATGTCAGATCATCATTGCTTCTTCATTCTAGAATGCCCTGCGGCCATCATGTAGTAAAAATTCAAAGCCTTCCCGTTTTCGGAGGGGTCAGGGTAAAGCACCCGTGACGTGTTATTTCATGTCAGCTCCTCTGTGTTTATTTATAAAAAGCAATAAAAGATTTGAAGGTCGTCTCCTATAATAAAAAAAAAGAGAGAGGCCTTTATTAGACCGAAAAGAATACAATCTCAGGAGGTATTAGTATTCCTGACGGCGCGGGAAAACTGTCAGCCCTGCAGTAAACAGAACCCCTGCAAACTTCAATATCAGCAGCAGTTCATTAGTATAATGTACTAGCCAGAGTCATCTCGGCATTATCGGCGTCTGTGCGTCTATTACCTGCAATGCACAATGCATAATGACATCCATTACTCCTTTCATAACCGCTCTTTTTGAAGGTACCGGTCTAGGCGAAGAGGGCAAAAACATCTATTCCGTCGCTTTGTTTCTTGCCACTCTTTTTCGACGGAGAGAGAAATATGGCATTCAATCCTCTCCCTTTATAGATGTCCATCCCTCAGATGCCTACGAGGTTGGGCTGGCAGAGCCGTCAGTGACAGGCCTCATTTTTACCCGGTAAACTGGAGGATACTTCTAAATGCTTTTTTTCCCTTTCTTTTTATTTTTTGTTTCTATTTGATTTTTCATGCCTTTATAATATGAAGTCCCCGCAGGGCTTTTCACCGGCGTCAGCTCTTTTTTTTTTTTACAGAAGATGTATCGTAGGAAGACCTTTTTGAAATGCGGGAGATGTAGCTTTGCTTGAATGTAATCACTTGTCATAAACAATGGCCATAATTTTTTTTTTCTTGCAGGAGAAAAATACTCCCCCCCTGCCAAGGGTGCTTTTCATTGTGCCGATTTTAACTATCTTGTCCTGTAAAATTTTGGTGTCGGAGATACGTCTTGTAGCTAGATGCAAGTTTTTGGTCACCAAAAGTGAAGGAGGTGATACAGAGGTGGCCCATGGGGTAGGACTAGAGATGAGAAAATTTTTGAAAAGTTTGATTTGGCTGATTCGCCGAATTGTACAAAAAAATTTGCTTCAAAGCGCACTTTGTTGTAAGTAGCGGATGCAAAGACAGGGAGCTTCGATAGCGAACCCCCCCCCCCCCGGCATGGTACCCCTCAGATGCCACATTCATAAATGAGTGTAAAAACAGTGTTAAATTGACATTAAAAAAAAATTAAATCAAACTGGCCGCCTCCATTTGCTTGCGACGGGCCCACCATAGCCATCTTTCTTGAAGATCTGGCGTGAAATCTCGTGCGGCACGTGATGACGTCATCACGCCGGCCGGCGTGGTGACATCATATGTCACCACACACAGTATTTCGGCCGAGATCTTCAATCAAGATGATTTTTTTTTTACACTATTTCAGGTTAAATCAATTTGTTAACACAAAGCATCAGGAAATTCGGCTTTGAGGCGAATCGAATTTATCCTGAAATTCAGACCAAATTCCACTTCGTGGGATTCGATTTGCTCATCTCTAGTTAGGACCAACTGCCTTCATGCCCAAGATGAGGGTTCAGAATAAATATTATCACCTTTAATCGCTTATAGGGGTTGTCCACGATTTTACTCTAAATGGTCTATCCTCAGGATAGGCTATCAGGTTCTGATCGGTGGAAGTCCGATCACCGCACCCCGCTGATCAACTGTTACCAAGTATCTTCGGAACTGTAAATTGGTGCCTCTTCTCTGTTCACTGTTTAGTGGACACAGCTCGATATTGTATCACCGCTCACATTGAAGTGGATGGGAGCAGCTCTACAGTAACCATCTCCGTCCACCACACAATGGATAGTGCTGTGCAGATTTTCGGCATCGCATCTGCACAGAAACAGATGATTGTCTGGGGTGTCAAACTCTCACTAATCAGATATTGAGGGTCTGTCCTGAGGACACATATAGTAAAATCCTGAAAACCCCTTTAAGTAAAGTAATGGCTGTTGAATAGATAATTACTTTAATAATTAATGTCCCCCACCATATTTATAGTGCATACTCCCCATTTATTTCTGTGCGCCAACTGTGATCATCGTTTTAAGTTTTTAATCCACAAATTGAACCCGTTGCCATCAAAGCTGCACAGACACCTGCCTACCCTGTCCACACCTCATCTGTGCCATGCCAAAGGGGGCATCTCAATTTGCTCCTGTCCTAGAGACGCCACAGTGTCTGTCTGGAGGACAATGTGGCTGATACCGAGGGCATTATGGCTGGTACTGAGGGCACTGGGGATGATACTGGATACTGGGGGCACTGTGGCTGGTACTAGTGCACTTTGGCTGGTACTGAGGGAACTTTGGCTAGTACCGGGGGCAGTGTGACTTATACTGAGGGCACAGTGATTAGTACTGGGGGAACTCTGGCTGTCACTAAAGGTACTGTGACTGGTATTGGGGCACTGTGCCTGGTACTGGGGGTGGTGTGGCTGGTGCTGGGGGCACTGTTGCTGGTACTCAGGGTACTGGTGCTGGGGGCACTGCGGCTAGCATTGAGGGCACTGTGGCTGATATTGAGGGTACTGTGGCTGATATTGAGTGCACTGTGGCTGGTACTGGGGGCACTGTGGCTGATACTTTGGGCACTATGGCTGAGACTGAGAGTACTGTGGATGATACCAAGGGCACTATAGCTGGCACCGGGGGCACAGGGGCTGATACTGAGGGCACCATGGGTGGTATCGGGGGCACTGTAGCTGATACCAAGGCCACTATGGCTGGCACTGGGGTCACTGTGGTTGTTACTAAGGATACTGTGGCTGATACTTAAAGGGGTTCTGCAGTTTTTAAAAACTGATGATCGATCAGAGGATAGATCATCAGTTTTTAAAAACTGTAGAAACCCTTTAAGGACAGTGTGACTGGAACTGGGAATGCTGTGGCCAATCTTGAAGACCCTCAGTAGCCACAATAGTCAGGGCTGGTTTCATAAGCTGGCAAACAAAGCAAATGCCAAGGGCCTCCATTTACCCCAGGAGCAAAGTAAACCCTCTGGTACTGTGACAGATACCGAGGGCACTGTGGTCGGTCATAAAGTCTGATGGGCGTTTCCAACTGATGGGAGTAGTAGTATAATACTTAATAAGTTATCAGAGCTTGTTTGCAGGATCCGTCAGGTATAATGTGAGACTTTCTCAAGAAGAAAAGAAGTAATCCTGATGAAAGAATAATTCTGAATGAGTTGTGACTCTGCACCGAGCGCTGCCTTTTGTCAGTGAGCGATAGAAAATGATGTCAAATGATTTTCATCTTCCTAACCGTCACTTTCCCGGCAAACGGAGCAGAGAACACAAATAAAAGAGATGTCATCGGTGCTGTTTGTATCGGCTGCTTTGTGTCTGCTGCTGATTATTACAGGTTTATATTTTCTCCCTGTACTTTTCGGAATAAGCGCAGATATTTTTGGAGAGAAAGTTGTCTCTATATTTTGGTCAAATTAAGTGTCTGCTTCTTGGTCTTTGGTTTATTTTCCTCCCTTTTATAGATTTACTTTCAGAAGAGCTTTACTAACCTTACATCCACTAGAACTTCCATCTTTAGAGCACATGTGACAATGCAGCATTCTTATAGTGTATGTAGGTGTAGTATATCCTGTATCTAGTGTATAGTATACAGAGGTCTCCACCTTTTCCATTGATGGAATTTAAGTATGGACTCCAATACATTATCAAGACAGGCTAGACTAATCTTTGACAGGCTGCAATGCACATTGCAACCACTGGGTGGCCACATAGAGACACATAAAGGATAGACATCTTGTGACACAGTGTCGTGAAATTGTGTTTTTTTGACAAGCTGATCATCTCGTGCCACACGTGATAGGTACGCACGCATCTGTATGTAGATGTGGTATATACAGTATGTATTATATAGTACAGGAGGTGTAGTTTACCTGTAGAACCGAGCTTGTGCGGCCATTGCTCCCATTAATTTCTATGGGGCAGATGCAAACAGTCAAGCCAGTGCTTGGCTATATTCAGAGGTCCCATAGAAATGAATAGAAGATGGTTGTGCATGCGCAGTGCACCCTCCACAACCTTCAGGGATCCGTTTCAATGTAGGTGCCGGTCCCACCTCTTAGCGATATACCCCTATTGTCCAAGATGGGAATACCCCTTTAAGTCCTTTTCTCAACGCTCCAGCTCTTGGGAAAAACTGCTAAGTGGTTAATATATAAATCCCTACCTTATAATAAAATAGAAAATAAGAAAACAAATGACTGTTCAGTTTGACAATATGAAAACAAAGGAGAGCTGTACATGTGACACAGTAACCTTGTAAGCAAAGCGAAGGGTCTGTGAATGGAAATCATGGTACAACCTTGGATTTTATTTAAAAAGTCATTTCATATTCTGGTGAAAATAGACGTGCTGCATTGTATATTGATCTTGATTATCTCTGCATGTACAGATGGCAAATCTCCTTCTTGTTAAATAACATATAAATTAATGTATTTCCAGCATCTGCAGTCTGCAGCCGCCTGTTTGTGACTTATTAGCAACTGTAGCTTGATGTTGATGTCTTTGCCTTCCTGACCATGACCATTTATAACTGTGATATGTAACCTGTGGCTCTCCAACTATTACAAAACTACAACACAAAGCATCATCTAGGACTTTGCTCAATAGATGGAGAGGACTTGGTCTTTGAAATCAAAATCTATAGAAAAGGAATATTCTCACTTGTGTTTCTGATTTCACTTGGGAACTTGAATGATAAAAGGTATGCATGGTACTAAACCATAAGGCTGTTACCTAGCAACAATCCAAGGTTGCGCTCAGTGACCACTCCAACGGTACATATCCCTGTTCTGCTCTTGCCACCGAATTCCTTTTTTCTTCCTTTAGAGAAGTAATATCCAACCTGTTGCTTCCAAGATGTTGGAGAAATACAGCTGTCAACATTACTTTATAATGTGCAAATATTAGGAGTTGTGGTTTTGAAAATACTGAGAGGTTATAGGTTGGGGGTCTGCTGTTCTAGAGCTATAATGCTTGTAAGAACCACAAAAACCATATGACAACTTGAGATGCCTTAAAGGGGTTGGAACACCTTCTCAAACCTTGCCCCCCCCCAACATGTCCAGACCAGTGGTGGTGAACATGCTTACCTGATCCCCACCACTGGGTTCTGGCTCCATCACTCCCCCTGGAGCCAATGACCTGCGGTAGCGTTGACATTTCACCCATGTGTCACGTCATTGAGACATTGTGACACATGGGTGACATATCATCACTACACGGTGTCTCCTTCATTTACTGTGAGGGAACAGGAGAGCATGCTTGGTTCTTTCTAAAAGTCCCATAGCACTGAATGGAGAGCAAGCACCACCAGAACGACCACCTTTCGATTCACTGCTATAGAACTGCCGGTGCTCGACTATTTTTCGAAATCCCACAGCAGTGAATGGAAGGTGGCCATGTATGTGTGGCTGCTCTCTTCACTTCTTGGGCACCATTTAGAAGATAGGAGTGGGTCCCAGAAGTGGCACCCACACCTATCTGACATTTATAGCCTATCCTAGAGATTTGCCATAGATATTGAGATGGGAAAGCCCCTTTAACACTTTACTCATATTTCTTGCACTTCCTTTCTTAGCTTAGATTCCTCCTCTAGTCATGGGCCTTCAGCCATTGCTGAATGGTCAATCTGATCTTGGTACTTGAGCCATCCTTTAAAGTGGCAAAGGGTCCTTTGGGAGACTTTTTACAGTTGTGACGGACAATGTTTTTGGATTTAAGATCTTCAGTCCTGAAACTTCAGTTAAGAAACATTAGTGGGAGCGTTCTCAATACTTCATATTGAATGTAAGATTTACTCACCAAACTGTGTATCATAAGCCGGCTGCCAATACCGCTAGGCAGGCATGGGCGTCTACACAGCAGTGAAAAAATGAAGAAGTTTTTGGCCTGGTCTTCCAAAATATAATCATTTATTTCAATCCACAAAAAGGGCGAACAGATACAAACGTTTTAAAGGTCCAGAGACTTGCGCTTAGTCCTTTTTTTATGAAATTGAAATAAATGATTATATTTTAAAAGATTGGACCAAAAAGTTTATCTTTTTTGCACTCTCGATGCTACATCATGCATCACCGGCATCTGCAGCAGCACCTACAGCTTCTAAATAAAATCCTGAACAGCCCACTCAGACTCCTGCACATTAGAAGAGGTGTTCTCTGTGGGGCTAGCAGGAAAACTACTATTTTTGTACCTTGTTCAATTATTACCTCTTATTCTCAAACACTCTCCCATCCCCCAACACACATACATCTATTGCAGGTCTACACCGACTAAATCTCATCCAATTCTTTCCCGACAAGAATAGTTAACATAAAATAGCAATAATCCTATTTATTATTCAGCTTCTTCTCAATCTGCCTCTAGTGAGTTTGAGATTTCAATCCTCTGCATGCTGTTCAGTATAGTCTGATCCGAATATAAAAAAAAAAATACATAAAAAATATGCTCAGCTTAGAGAGGAGAAAATTATTAAACACGGGAACATAGACCACAAAAATGCTTTAGGCCGTGGGATTTGTTGTAGACGATTACCAACATTCCAGTTCACTTCTTTCTCTAGAATTGCTATTGCTTCCTTCAGAGAATGTGTTCAGGGCAATGAGGTTAAGGTGGGCACAGACATGTTAAAACTATTCACCTTTTTTTATACTGATCACTAAAGAACTCACAATAGAATAACATTTACTGTTTTCTGAAGCTTAGAGTTTAGATTTACTGTGTAGACTGTGACAGAATTAGCAGAGTACAGGGGATTTAATTACAACTCTGTCATATTGCCTAGGAAATATGGAACAGTAACACAATGCCATGTAGACAGAGAGAAGGCTCTATATGCAGCTCCCCAGTGGCATACATAGAAATTACAGGGATTCATATAAAAATTTAGAATTGGCCCCCTCCTGCCAAAACAAGTTCCACCTACATTGTTCCTTTAAAGGGGATGATCACTTTACCATAACTTCTACAAATGTGCTGGAAACAGCACTATGATCAACTTAATAAGCCCATCAGAACCATTGTCCTGCTGAACAGCTCCACCCGCTTCCATGGTACCGTTGCCTTTCCTGTTAACACATCGCACCGGTCCCTGCATGGCAGCTGATAGAGGGGAACTTGACCAGAACCACTGAGGCATCCATTGAATAACACTGTGCAAGGCATGGGTAACTAGGGCATGGGCAGTATTATTCAATTAAGGCTGAACTCTGAATGTACATGGGAGTAGGATAGGGGAGGAACAAAATATGGAAAACCCCTTTAAGTTTGTTTGTATATAAAAAAATATAAATTACATATCACCCCAGTAGAGTACTAGATGGCTGTCTGTTCTGTCTACTCTGTCAAGGTATTTCTTGGACTGCTACTGTCTACCACTTGCCTTGGCCTTGATATTAAGGTAACTTTTGAGCTACCACCATGTACCTCTCATCTGGGCCCTAGATATAAAGTTAAATTCTCGACTGCCACTGTCTACCCCTCACCTTGGCTCTAGATTTAAAGGTAACTCTAGGGCTGTCACTGTCTTTTATATCTTGGCCCTAGATATAAAAATAACTTTTGGGTTGCCTCTGTCTACACCTTGTCTTGGCCCTAAATGTAAAGGTAACTATTGGGCTGCCACTGTCTATACCTTGCCTTGGCCCTAGATATAAAGGTAACTTTTGGGCTGCCACTTTCTACACCTGGCCCTAGATATAAAGGTAACTCTTGGGCTGCCACTGTCTACACCTCACCTTGGCCCTAGATATTAAGGTAACTCTTGAGCTGCCACTGTCTACACCTTGCCTTGGCCCTAGATATAAAGGTAACTCTTGGGTTGCCTCTGTCTACATCTCGCCTTGGCCCTAGATATAAAGGTAACTCTTGGGTTGCCTCTGTCTACACCTCGCCTTGGCCCTAGATATAAAGGTGACTCTTGGGTTGCCTCTGTCTACACCTCGCCTTGGCCCTAGATATAAAGGTAACTCTTGGGTTGCCTCTGTCTACACCTCGCCTTGGCCCTAGATATAAAGGTAACTCTTGGGCTGGCACTGGACCATATCAAATGCAGGATCTAGGCGATGAAACCTAGGGCAATGTCTTCATCCTTATTATTCAATTTTGGTTTGCTCAATGTGAGTCTTCCCTAAATCCTAGCTTTTTCATAGGATCATACAGCTCATACAGACAATATGAGAAGAAGGCAGAGAGAACATGTAAGGGTGGTTAAACAATTTATTAACATCAAACAACCTTCTTATTATTGTGTTTAACCAGCTTGATGAGATTCATTCATGTGACCCATAATGTGTGACTTCTAGAAGATGTTCTGAATTTCCGAACCCGACTTCTCTGTGTACTTCTATTGCTAAATCATTAATACCAAGACCAAATATCATCATACTGAATCCAGTTCATGCTTTGATCACTCACTATTTAATGAAAAAACACTTCCACATTTTGCAAACCATTAGCGAGAATCTTCTAGGCAAACAGAGCCTATCCCTCCTACCCTCTCACTACATCAACACTCCATTCCATTGGATTAGTTCTTCTACCGAGACCTCTCTTGTCCAGCAGGATGGCAGAGAATTAAATCTCTTAGAGATTAGCGAAATATGCTTTTTACGTTTCATGGGGCGCCAACCATCTGCATAAAATCAACATTATTTATTGGTAATCTCATCCTGCTGGCATTTTACAAATTATAGAAAGGGATAAGTGAAAACTAGTGACATATTTGAATTTGGTCATTTCTTAGTTAATCTCTCAGCTCAGCAGCTTGAAACCTGTTCATCAATATCATAACTCCAAACAGGAACATGCTGGGTCATCGATGTGATATAGTACATGAGTATGATATTGGACAGGGCATATGACTAATACGGTATATACAGGAGAAATGCAGTAATTTTTCTTTACCTTTAGTGACTGTCAGCATTTCTGCAAGACCAAAAATGATTAGAGATGGCACTTCATATCTTTTATTTGTTCGATGTGTTGCTGAAAAGTTAGAGCTGGACCAGCCCACCAGAGATCCAGGGAATCCTCCAGTGGTACCAGACTCTGCTTCATCAAAGGGTTTGTCCGGCCTTGGAGCCCACAATCCCTGGGATCCTAAGCATTACCCCTTTTGGCAAACCTCCCACTTGGCTGGACCTGTAAAGGAAAGCTTTTGCCTCCTGGCCTCCGATGCTCCGCTATTCTCCCTCGCTGAAAATATCTGGTTTGACGTTGCCTGCAGCCAATCACTGGCCATAATAATATTAATACAATAATAATGAAAAAAATACAATGCGACAGCACTCTGCAAACCAAATAAAGTACAAAAATGCCATAGTAATAGAAAATATTCTGGTGCTAATGCTACGCTTATTTAGTAAATTTGAGATTCTTGGCAAATATATTTTGTTCAAAATTATTTGGGCCCGTCTGCCAAACGTCAAGGCGATCTCTGTAAGACGGGAACCTAACACTAATTCCTACCTGTTATGTGCATAACAGCCACCATAAAATTCAGGGAGTGCAGGTTCCACATGCATGCTTGGTCCACTCTTTTTTTTATATAATTTTGGTGCCAAAATAGCCTCCATTAAATCCAGTGAATGCAGGTACCAACATGCATGCTGAGCCCACTCTATACCTCAACTGGTGCCAGATGGCTACCACTGAATGCAATGAAAGTCCCACTCTATACCTCTCCTTGTGCCTAAAGACTTCCAGTGAGTGCAGGGACAGCAGACTACAGCTTTATACTTACGTTAATTAAAATCAGCCTATGGGGCAGACAGGCTGGTCAGGAGTGCACGACTAAATGGAGTAGCCACACCTCCAGTACAAACTGCAAAGAAAAAGAGGGTCATTCAGCACATCCCAGTGTGCAGGTGCTGCTGTGGCTAAATACACAAAGGAAAAAAAATACAATGCAACAGCACTCTGCAAACCAAATAAAGTACAAAAATGCCATAGTAATAGAAAGTATTCTGGTGCTAATGCTACGCTTATTTAGTAAATTTGAGATTCTTGGCAAAAAAATTTGTGCAAAATTATTTGGGCCCATCTGCCAAACGTCAAGGCGATCTCTGTAAGATGGGAACCTAACACTAATTCCTACCTGTTATGTGCCAGAATGGCCACCATAAAATTCAGGGAGTGCAGGTTCCACATGCATGCTTTGTCCACTCTGCTTTTTAACATTTTTGGTGCCAAAATAGCCTCCATTAAATCCAGTGAATGCAGGTACCAACATGCATGCTGAGCGCACTCTATACTTCAACTGGTGCCAGATGGCTTCCAATGAATGCAATGAGAGTCCCACTCTATACCTCTCCTGGTGCCAAAAGGCTTCCAGTGAGTGCAGGGAGAGCAGACTACAGCTTTATACTTATTTTTTTCCTATATAATTTTTCCTTTGTGTATTTAGCCATGGCAGTGTGGACCTGCACACTGGGATGTGCTGACTGACCCCCTTTTTCTTTGCAATAAAATAATAATAACAGTAATAACAATAATAAGGATATGCTCAAGCTCACCACCAATTTGCTTATCATCAATCAATTTTCCCCGGTTAACTAAAGGTACTGTAGTGACAGGAAAAGAGGAAAGAGTGAAGGAGTTGCCAAGTGGATTCAGTAGATAAGGTAAGACTTCTGAACCTAAAGTGTCCCAAACTTATACCCAAAAGCTCCACTCGTGCTAAAACCCCTAAGCCAATAAGCAACCTGTTACTGGGGTAGGGGAAAAAACTTTCCCTAACCCCAGCGGACATTGGAATTTTCACTCCAATCATATCTTATTTCAAATTCTGCCCCAGGGATGGCAACACCACTATCGATGACCAGTTGCCAACAATAGCCTATGAGTCCTGTGATGAAAAGCCATATTTTGGCTGGAAAAATTCCCACCAAAAACACTGAAGGATCCAGAATGGATGACTATAATCCCGTGTGTATCCCTCCCTATAGTCAAGGATCCTGTCGTTACATGTAAAAATCTCTCTTAAAGTGGTCAATTTAAGGCCCAATCTTATTTCCTCAGATTGAGAAAATGGAGGTTGCTCCTTCCCATACTTTCAGTCTTGGACTTTCTGCCACACATACAGTAGAAATGAACAGAGAAATTATCAGAAAGTTTGACCAAAAAGACAATAATGTCACCAAAAGACCAGTAGAAATGTACTAAGCAGGGTTCAAAGTAGGAGGCTGGTTAATACTGTAACTACTGTATCCAAAAGACCATGGGTTCCCCAAAAACGGAATCCTAATGGACATACCAATGGCACCGCAGGCATTGAAAGAACAGATGTTTGTGCTCTGGATTTGCATTTTCCCATTGAAGTGATTGGTTTAAAGCATTAACATGTCAGCCACCACATATATTCTCAGCAGGAACATACCCTCCGAAAATAAAAGTAAACCTTTGAAATCCATGGATGATTCAAACCGCACAATGGAATGATAAAGATAGGACGTGATGTCACCCGGGACCTCGAGGGAACAGCGAAATGTCTTTTGTTTCTGTTGTTTCCAATTGTTCAAATTAATTCCAAGCTAACAATATATTAATTAATTCAGTTTTGTGATCTTTGGCCAATTAAACCATTACAGAAATTATTTGGTTGTTTAATTAGCAACTTGTCGCTCTGCACATTGCCAAAGGACAGAATTAAATATTTTAGCTCTCTTATTTGCTAAGGGGTTGCCAACGACTCAAGGAGCTAACGGTAATGAGTAACTCAATCTATCACCTTTGTATTCCTGCTGTGCGGTAGTCTGTTGCTAGCATTATTCACCTAATTAGTTACTTTCATATTATAACAATGTCAAGCTTATGCTTTTTTACTAATTAGTGCAATTAGTGCATACAAGGTGCCAGGCCACTCCTTTCAGTTGCTTCTCTGTGAGACCTCTCCTTCCAAGTTCTTCTCTGTGAGACCTCTCCTTCCCAGTTCTTCTTCTTGAGACCTCTCCTTCCCAATTCATTCCTGTGTCAGACCACTGCTTCCCAGTTCTTCTGTGTGTCAGATCTGTCCTTTCCCAGTTCTTCTCTGTGAGACCTCTCCTTCCAAGTTCTTCTCTGTGAGACCTCTCCTTCCCAGTTCTTCTCTGTGAGACCTCTCCTTCTCAGTTCTTCTGTGTGTCAGACCTTTTCTTCCCTGTGTCAGACTACTCTTTCCCAGTTCTCTTATTTGACAGACTACTCCTTCCTGGTGCTTCCATGTGTCAGACCTCTCCTTCCCAATTCATTCCTGTGTCAGACCACTGCTTCCCAATTCTCCTGTGTGTCAGATCTGTCCTTCCCAGTTCTTCTCTGTGAGACCTCTCCTTCCAAGTTCTTCTCTTTGAGACCTCTCCTTCCCAGTTCTTTTCTGTGAGACCTCTCCTTCCCAGTTCTTCTCTGTGAGACCTCTCCTTCTCAGTTCTTCTGTGTGTCAGACCTCTTCTTCCCAGTTCTTCCCTGTGTCAGACCACTCTTTCCCAGTTCTCTTATTTGACAGACTACTCCTTCCTGGTGCTTCCATGTGTCAGACCTCTCCTTCCCAATTCATTCCTGTGTTAGACCACTGCTTCCCAGTTCTTCTGTGTGTCAGATCTGTCCTTCCCAGTTCTTCTCTGTGATACCTCTCCTTTCAAGTTCTTCTCTGTGAGACCTCTCCCAGTTCTTCTGTGTGCCACACCTATTCTTCCCGGCTCTTCCCTGTGTCAGACCACTCTTTCCGAGTTCTCCTATGGAACAGACTACTCCTTCCTGGTGCTTCCATGTCCGTGCTTCCTTCCCAATTCCTCCCTATGTCAGACCACTCAGTCCCAGTTCTTCTGGGTGTCAGATCTCTCTTTTCGAGTTCTTCTTTGTGTCAGACCACTCCTTTCCAGTTTTTCTTTGTATAAGGCCAGTCCTTCCTAGCATTTTTTATGTCAGACCACTCCTTCCCCAATATTGTATGTCAGACTACTCCTTCCCCAATCTTGTATGTCAGACTACTCTTTCCCAGTTCTTCTATGTATCAGACCACTCCTTCCCAGTTCTTTTACTTGTCTGACAATTTCTTCCCCGTTTTTCTATGTATCAGACTACTCCTTCCTAGCTCTTTTATGTGTCAGACCACTTCCTCCCAGATTGTCTACATATCCAGTCCATCCCTTTCCTTATTCCCATATCACCAGATTATGTCTCTTTGTATCTTCACTTCCATATTTGTTGTATGTCCCACCACTCCTTCCCAACTCTTCTAGGTATTAGACCTCTCCCCTAAGGTTCTCTTATTTGGTGTCAGTCAACTTCCAGCCCTCCTAGGTGCCAGGCCACTCATTTCTAGTTCTACGTGTCAGACCCCTCCAACATAATATACCTCTTTTGTGCCAGAGTATTCCATTGGAAGTTTCACAACATGTAAAGCAGTACATTAAATTTGCGTTGGCTTAACCTGGCAATTTCGGTGGGACTGGCAGACCATCTAACACGGATAGAGACAGCTCAAAGATGACATCCATGTTCTGTCCTTTTTTTTAGCAGACCCATACAAATTAATGGGTTCATATGCTAGCCACAAAAGAATGCAGATTGGACATGGGTGCAAAATATGGTCATGTGCATGAGACCCTATGTAGCTCTGTGATGGCTAACCTCCAGTACTTCAACTGTGATAAAATTACTACTGTAAGATGTACACTTGCTTGGCTGTTCTCAGAACTCCATAGAAATGAATAGAGCATGCTGGGAGTTGTAGTTTCACCACAGCCGGAGTGCCGGAGGTTAGCCATCACTGACCTATCCTCATTCAATTGAATTAGGCTGAACTACGTTACTAGTCACAGTCTAACCAAGAGTGTAGAACAGCCCCAAACCAATTTATAAATACCATTTATGGGTGGTTCTTACACAAGCCTTTCCCATTTTCATCCAGGGGCATGAAAATTAGGGACAGTCCTTTCAAATTCAGGACTGCTGGAAACATACTTTATGGAGAAAAACTGCTCAATCCATAATACATTAATGCCTATAGGAAACCAGCAGCCCCAGTTTGCGATTAATTATTAACAGTTGTTGGCAGATTCAAGAATTTTAAATTGAATTTATCCAATTTTTGTTCTAATGAAGCAGCATGAATTTCACTTCATATTCTGCATGTTACTGCATAAGATGTTATTGTTCTAATAAACTTCTGCCGGGAGTTATGGAAAAAAAAAAGGATTACCAGAAATATGGGAGAATTAGTTATTCTATGTTCTTCTTATCTAACATTTAATGAATCCAATCTGGCTGCACGCAGCGGGATGTGATTGGCTTCATTTCATCCTAAACTGTAACTGTGAAATGCAATTGTATATTTACTGGTATTGGTATCACTGCAGAATACATAAGCAACATATAAAGTATTCATGACCAGAGTAACCAGCAACAAGTACTGTCAGCGGCTTTATTATCTTATTATTGTTCCTGAGGCTTGCACACAAGGATTGCCGTCACGTGCGCAGCAGAAGATAATCAAACCATGGTTGTGTATCTGTGGACACGCCGTACAGTATGTAGGATTTTCCATTTTAATGGAGAACTGTCAAAAATAATGGTGGCCATACACAGGGGCGGACTGGGAACTTAAAGCGGCCCTGGAAAAAATACTAAAAGTAGCCCCGTTTTGTAGACGGGTCTAAATTGATGAAAGGCAGGGCCAGCAATACCATACTGTGACACATTATACCACCCCAACAGAACCAAATACCACAGTCCATCACAAAATACTTCCCCAAAAACTTCCACTTGCCCGTCGTGAGGAGGGTTTGGGTGGCCCCCTGGGTATCAGCCCACCAGGAAATTTCCCTGTAAGCTCTATGGTCAATCCTCCCCTGGCCATACACATTAGTGCAACCTCAGTCGAAACCCACCGATCGGCCAGTAGGGGTGTTTCGATTTTTCCCTGATGGCAGATGTTGGGTTAAAGAAGGATTTGGTATGTTGAATTTCAATCCTAACCTTTTTGATTTCAGAGGAGATAAGCCACTGCCAGAGGTGTATAGCCTCTGAGACCAAAAGGATGGGCATGTTGAAGTCCAACTGCCCTATTCTTCTCTCCCCTGTCTGTCATTAAAAGACGGTTGGGAGGCCCCCATATGCATTAGATGGACAGGAAGTCCTTCCTAAATGACTGAATTTTTCCCAAATTAATCTATAGAGGCAATCCCAAATTAAAAAAAATGTTTTACTCACTTACATGGAAGACTTGCTTCTCTTTCTGTGGGTGGGCAGCAGCTCACACATGATACTCAAGCACCTGCCTCTCCCAGGATGCATTGTACTTAGATCTTGTTATTCCTTCTTTCCCTGCAAAGAAATTAGTCCCTGATATATAGCCCCAGAAATCTGGTATGAAATGCCCCACAATTTCCTTTTCCACTGTCTAGAGAGAGATAGAGTTATATACTTCTATGAATTTAGGGATGAATGAAAGGCATCTGGACCGCTTCACCTGCTTTACTATAGATCACTATGCTGGCACTTGAAGGAGTAAGGGAGCAGGGAAGCTACTGCCCATCACTGAAGGTGGAGCAGAAGGTTAAACAGCGGGGGGTGTTAAAAGAGAGAAAAATGTAATGTACTGTTGCTGGTCCATGTGCATATGGGATCAGTGATGACAGATTTCACTGGATTCAGTAATTTATATTTCCAAATAATGCTTTCTTTTCCATCCAACATAAGATAGTGTTATTCACATTTGACATTCACTTGAGTGGATCTACAGCACAAAACATAAACAAAACACCTGGCCATCTGGGCGCTAACTATACATCAGATTACCTCAACCAAATGCTCTGACTTCAACACAGGGGTATCAGATTTTGCACAGCCATGAAGGACATGCAGCTTCCAGGCTCTGACCCTGAATGAAACTCTCAGCCTTGTCTTCATCCCATCAGTAATAAGCCCAACAGCTACACCTGACTGTCTCAGGCTAGGGGAAAGTTTCGTTTTTGAAGGGGAGGGAATGGCAGGTCCCACTACCAAAACCTAACCCACCCTTCCATAAAAACCCAGGCCCATGAAACATTTAAAAAAATTGCCTCAGCAAACTTCACTTTGCTGAAACAACATAGCTTTCCTGGATTATTTTACCTCACCCATGTGAGCATTCTGGGTGAGATACACACCCCTTCTAGTACCATATACGGTGTTACAGTACATAAAAAACAGACAATATTTTTATTGCATGTATATTGCTATAATAATTCATTCAAAATGTCCTATTCATTGTATAGTAATACTTTCCGTGGGATAACAACTTTTAATATATAATATACGTCCTTGTTCACACCCGCGCTGTTTAGGCAATATTATACATAACAAACAACACCCCCACGTGTTCCTTGGTATATAACACAGTCACTTGAGTTACTCAAAACACAGTTTGTTAATCTTCCTATATTAATATACCTTAAAGATGGGGTTGTAGTAACATAGTAACATAGTAACATAGTTTATAAGGCCGAAAAAAGACATCTGTCCATCCAGTTCGACCTGTTTTCCTACGAGTTGATCCAGAGGAAGGCAAAAAACCCTTGTGCGGTAGAAGCCAATTTTCCTCACTTTAGGGGAAAAAATTCCTTCCCGACTCCAATCAGGCAATCAGAATTACTCCCTGGATCAACAACAACCCATATCTAGTAACTATAACCTGTAATATTATTACCCTCCAGAAATACATCCAGGCCCCTCTTGAACTCTTTTACTGAACTTACCATCACCACCTCCTCGGGCAGAGAGTTCCATAGTCTCACTGCTCTTACCGTAAAGAATCCTCTTCTATTTTTGTGAACAAACCTTCTTTCCTCCAGGCGCAGAGTAGAATAGTTCGATCGTGATAGATGAATCCTTTCAGGGATAATTCCTTTTCCTCCTCCCGAATCTTGTAGTTCTTCACCTCCACACCTGGCGCAAACGCTGCCCCGGCCGGTAGCAAGCGTGCGTTCGGGGAAGCAATAAGATGGTGAGCAAAAGGGAAAAAGACCGCTCCGTGTGACGTCACAGGCTCCTACGGGTTCCCCTAAGGACAAAAAAGCATCCAAAGCGTTTCCGAGCGCAAACGGGCTCCTTCGACGTCACACGGAGCGGTCTTTTTCCCTTTTGCTCACCATCTTATTGCTTCCCCGAACGCACGCTTGCTACTGGCCGGGGCAGCGTTTGCGCCAGGTGTGGAGGTGAAGAACTACAAGATTCGGGAGGAGGAAAAGGAATTATCCCTGAAAGGATTCATCTATCACGATCGTACTCTTCTACTACAACTCCATCCTTAAGGTATATTAATATAGGAAGATTAACAAACTGTGTTTTGAGTAACTCAAGTGACTGTGTTATATACAGAGGAACACGTGGGGGTGTTGTTTGTTATGTATAATATTGCCTAAACAGCGCGGGTGTGAACAAGGACGTATATTAGACATTTCTATTTTACAGAGTATTGGCAGCTTACTCATACACTACCCAGCGAAGGCTCATTTTTCAGTTTACTTGTGAGAAGTGAGTGGCAACAATACTACAATATATGGCAGCGCTTGAGTGTTTTGTAAACTTTGTAAGTTTTAATATATCACAGGGTCCCCCCTCGGGTACAAGGGGTCGGATGTGACCACTACTTCTGCCCTTGCTACAGCTCTTATACCCCCAGTGGCCAATAATTTAGTCTTATTAGGTAATCCAATTGATGCCCTCACCGACAGGGTCCTATCCTAGTGACAGATTCTCTTGAAATAATTGGAATATCTTTCATAGTTGGATATTCACAGTATCTAGTCGTCTCTTCTATATGTCAGGATTGGAGCATAGATCAAAGAATAATCTCATTTCCTCATCTTCTGGCTGAGTGATGAAAAGTGCTGCTTAGATATAAAGATTTTCATTTTCGGACGGGGAAACTTGAACGACTCCTGAAAATAGATATTTCCAGGTGATCCTTTGAAAGGATCTAATCTGTAAACATTACCCGTCTGTGTGATAATACAATGGTGTGACAGGAGCCGGAGTCCTGGTGTTATACTGAGTGACAGCCGGCGAGAGAGACGTCTGACTCATTTCACAGAGGCCACTCATTCAATACCCCTCTTTACCAAGCTATTGAGGAACTCTTTTTCTGTAGACTATATCATGCAAATGTCAGCCAGTGATTAAAATAGAAACGTCTTCCACCCTGGGGGTGACAGGGAGCGGGCCAGGGTAATGCAGCTAATATACATGTAGGAAAACCAAAATTAGTATTTGACTGTATCAGTATCTGCTTCTCATGGCCAAAAGTATGGATTCGACTTCCTTAGCCTAACACTTGGCTTGAAATATTCTGATAAAAGTGGAAAAAAAATTGTGCTGCTCACTTCTTGACAAAATGTCGCTGGCCAACTCATAGAACTCATTGCGGGATATCTGGACCTTAGAATATCACTGGTGATCTAGAAGAACACATTATGGGATATCCCAAGTTAAGAATATCACTAGTCATCTAGTAGAACTCATCATGGGATATCTCAAGCTAAGAAAATCACTGGTGATCTAGTAGAACTCACCATGGGATACCTCAAGCAAAGAGGAAATGTATGGGAAGTTAAATCTGGAGGTGGACATCAATTCATACTCAGGAAGATGAACAGTTCATCTTCCCCTACTGTTAACAGATGCAAAAACTTTAAGATCAACCCTATTACTTTATTAAATAAAATGATACCTCTCTTGTGAAAATCGGTTGTGGCGTTCCCAAGAAAAAGGACTTTTATTCTTCACACAAATGAGGACTTTAGTGTACAGAGGAGCAAGGCCTAACCACCGAGCTTTCCAGGGATAACCACACCCTTAAATGCATTGAACCTCTCATTTCCATACATCAGCTGAGGGAACGCCTCAACTGATTTTCACAAGACAAGTATCATTTTAATCAACAGGATCAACCCTACCAGGCAGTATGTCTGCTTTCATAAGGTTGATTCTTCTGACAGGTGCTCTTTAATACTAATGCAATCTTCATACTGAGACTTTAAGAGTAGAATGAGTTCTCCCGATGAGTTCTGTAACGTAACGTGAATTCAAAAGATTTGAGAATGAATAAGCTTACTCAGGCTATGTGAATAAATATATTTACTAAGTGTGATTAAATATAAGATAACACAGATAAATCACAAACTGAATAATAAACAGTAAATAAATATCACTAGCCTAAATATGGATTAGGGATCCGGTCGGCCATGCTATAACAATGACTGCCTACCACATTATAACACATAACCGACACCCCAGGGTGTAAAAAAGATAGGGCGAATCAATACTTCTTCCTACCTAGGATGTTCCATGTGGAATCCCAATTAATTGTTAGTGCAGACCACAGTAATTCCCATCAGCCTCTCCTCTGGTGTGCATCACACATGTCTCTGAGATCACACACGAATGTGTTCTTCTCAGCACAATGGGGGATGGGTACTATCTCTAATCCACTACATTACAAGGAAAACTTTATTACTCAGAGTATTAAACGTAACATAAAAGAGGACAGAATTAACGGGAACAGAACCAATCAGTAATTAAAAATACCCTAACAATACAAGTTCTCAAGAGAGTTGAAATGGAATGTTGGAGTAATAGAGACCCTCAAAGTAATGGACCCTAATAGACCAGCAGAAAACAGCCACACTTAGAAATAACTTTGGAACCAATCATTCACCAGAAGGTTCTATTTCTTAGATGAAAGATGGACCTTTACAATAATTTCCAAAAAAACCCAACCAGACATTTTGGTACTGTTGGCAATAGTACATTAAAGGGTTTGTGTCATCTTAGACGTTGGGGGCATATAGCTAGGATATGCCCCCATTGTCTTATATATACAGAATGGAGCCCCGAAAGTGAATGAGGGCGCACTGCACATGCGCAGCTGCCCTCCATTCATTTTCTATAGGGCTGGTGAAAATAGCCGAGCACTGGCTTGGCTATTTCCGTTGGCTCCATAGAAATAAATGGGAACTGGGGCCATGCATGTGTGGTAAGCTCCCATTCACTTTTATGGGGAGCCGGCTTGGTGGTGGCCGGACCGGAGTCCTCCAGCCACCACCTTGCGGGGCCCCGTTCAGGATATAGGTGTGGGACCCGCATCTATAAGACAATGGGGCCATATCCTAGTGACATGCCCCCATTGTCCATGATGAGACAACCCCTTTAAATTTGTCTTTCTGCTAACTACAGAGTTGTTTGGAGGAATAATGATTATCTGGAGATGTTTTATGCTTTTAGGAAGCCTACAAATATCTGAACCATAGTGAGAGAAGAGGGAAGGGAACAGTTAAAGTTGGTCCTGACCCAGAAATTTACTCTCCACAAGTATTGTCATATTGCCTAGGAAGAGACTGAGGAATTGGCAATGAAAAGTGTTTAGATAGTTCCATGAATCTGGATCTTCCACAGGTTGCCCATTTTGACTTCAGCTCTGGGGCCTAAGTGAGTCCTCAATTGAAAACCCTGGGTTATGCCATTCCTCTTTTTTTCCTCCAATAATTTTAGGAATAAATTGACAACTGGAAGTTATTATCTTCCCTGTCATATGGAGTGTGGTGTCCTACACAGTTTGACACGTTTACCATTGATTGGACAAGGTCAGAGTTCCAATGTCTATTGATTCAGAAATTTCCAGTGAAGACTAACAGAGGAAATAGACAAGATGTTGAAATAAAAGATTTACACAATTGGTTTAACATGGAGATTACTTAAAGGGGTATTCCCATCTCACAAATGTAGTTTATATAGTTAGATATAGCCATACCAATATTATTACCAATAGAATGTATTTATATAAAATGTACCTTTTAGATTTCCCTATTTCTATATCCATTGTCCCACACACATCAGTGAGGCCGTTGCCCCTAGTTACGGCCACCGCGGCCATGTAGTAGAGGTGGCCGGCTTGCTCTTGTTCAAACCCGCTCTGAGGTAACTGCTGTATTGTGAACACACATTACATGAGCACGTGGAGACACATCTTAGGGTACTTTCACATCTGAGTTTTGAACGCTACCAGTCCAAAACGCATTGGTCAGGATACATCCAAACGCAGACTTTATAAACGTATCCTGCTCCATAGAGATGAATTGATCTTGGAACAGGATCCATTTCTCTGCGTTTTGGAAGTGCAGACAAAAATACTACAACCCTAAGATGTGTCTCCGCATGCTCATGCAATGTGCGTTCACAATACAGCAGTTACCTCAGAGCGGGTTTGAACAAAAATAAGCCGGCCACCACTACTACATGGTCGTGGTGGCCGTAACTAGGGGCAACGGCCTGGCTGATGTGTGTGGGACAATGGATATAGAAATAGGCAAATCTTCTAAACGGTACATTTTATATAAATACATTCTATTAGTAATAATATTGGTATGGCTATTTCTAACTATACAAACTACATGTGTGAGAAGGGAATACCCCTTTAATTCTGCAATGCCTTTCAGACTCAAGGTCCCCAGTGGAGCTCACAATCTAAGGTCCCTATCAGTATGCCTTTGGAGTGTTGAAGAATCAGAGAACCTGAAGGAAACTCACACAGGGAGAACATGCAAACTCATTGCAGATGTTGTCCTTGTTTGAATTTGAACCCAATGCTGCAATGCACCAGTGATAACTAAGGAGCCATTATGCTGGCCGACAATTATTTACTAAAACAGACATGTCAGGAGAGGTGTCAGATCCTCTTTATGCTGACAGCTGTATAGGTTCACACCACCCATTAGAAAATGAAGAGGGGGCTGGGATTCCACCCCTCCCGGGTCATCATTATAATACGTGCTATGATATCAGTAGCCCATTTTTTTATAACGTGCTCAGACTAGTAATGGAGTGAAAGACTATATCTAGCTTACAAAGACATGACTGGAATACAATATATTTCCCACGGTCCTTGGCTTTTAGAGAACAGCAATGGAGCTGTGAAAACCTTTACATTATCTAAAAACACAATAATAAACTAGCATAGTACCTCATCATTGAGCTGTATCACAAAAAATATTCTGCATTTTTCAAACCAGGACCTGGATCTGAATAGTTTTGTAATTGTGTGTAATTAAAACTTTAGCATAGTCAGAGAGCTATTTAATACAATGTATCCGTATAGCGCCACCTGCTGTTCTTTTCCTTATTTGTCCATCCACCTCCGTAACAAGGCTGAGGTGGTCGCACATGCTCATGTCCATCCTTCCAACTGTCACCAACTGGATCGACTGTTAGAATCTATGACAGGACCCATTCACACGACCGTAGTGTTATGCGAATCCGGATACCAGCTTGTGTGTGTTCTGCAATTTGCAGACCGCACATGGCCGCCGCTCCCATAGAAAATGCCTATTTTTGTCCGCAATTGTGGACAGGAATAGGACATGCTCTATATTTTTTGCGGGGCACCATTGAAATGAATTGGTCCACACCTGTTCCGCAGAATGCAGACTCATTCATGCGGTCATTTGAATGAGCCCTTAAAGGGAGAAAGCTGCATCAGAAAGGACACACCCAATGAGTTGTGATAGGAATAGAGTTGCATTAGAAAGGACATACCCCCAGGGTTTTCATGGGAGAGAGCCACAGCAGAAAGGTAACAGACCCTGAATTGTGATAGGGAGAGAGTTGCAGCAGAAAGGGCATATCCCTGAACTGTGACAGGAAGTGAGCTGCAGCAGAAAGAATTCACTCCTGAGTTGTGAGAGGGAGAGAGCTGCAGCAGAAAGGACATAACCCCAGGGCTGTGATAGGAGAGCTTCAGCATAAAGAAGGCACCCCTGAGCTGTGACAGGGAGAGAGCTGCAGCAGAAAGGATAACCCCCGAGCTGTGACCAGGAGAGAGCTGCAGCAGAAAGGACACATCCCAGGGCTGGGACAGGGAGAGAGCTGCAGCAGAAAGGACACACCCCCAGAAAAAGGACATGCCCTTGCCAGCTTGAAATAAATCTAGCAGAACAATTGCAGCAATGAATGTGGAGCTCTCTGGATCCATGTGAGGTACAGGGCTGATTCTAGCTTTGTTAGAGGTTGTCATGTACTATATGATGTCTGGGATAACCTCTTTAACCGATCCCTGGATCCACTCTGTGACTGTTCCATACCATTACAATCCCTTTTACGAAACATAATCAATATTACAGCGAGGCCGTGAAAGATTTCAGAATGAGATTGATTGTCGTGTAAACATCTCAAATTAAGCAATTAATTCAATATTTCGTTCATTTCTCATTTAATTACCCGTGGTGAAAGAGAGAAAATTCCCCATAAAGTTAAATTGCCATAAAAATAAATTTCTGAATCTGAGCCACCAGTTGAAATTATAGGTCCCGGGGGGAGGGGGGGCTTGGGGGGCGGGAGGCTCTTTTTTTTCCATGGCAGATATAGGATATAGCCTTCAGTTGCCTGTGTGATATCCAATATCTTACGTGTTTATGTGACAGGGTGGTCTGGTGGTGGAACTGCAAACTTTATTCAACATTTTCCCAATAGATTGATTTTTCAATCAACTTTTGACCTTCTCTCATTCTGGATGTGTTATTAAAGGTCATTTATCCCCTTACGTCGATATTAGCCGTATATGAACATCTCAGGTGCTGATTGAGGGTGTCAGGTCACTCCGAGCAGAAGAAGTCAACCATCAGCCTGACAGCGCACAGCTATATTTTAACCAAGGGGCCCACATCGGCAGCTGTATACACGGTTAGAACAATTACTATTCTGAGTGGCTCCACGAATTGCTTGCATTGCCTGCTGAAGATAATCACATAATATTTTTAAGAAACATGAATTTCAAGACAATGTTCACTTTAGCAAAACTCTTCAACATGGATGTAAGATACTTTGGTCAAGCCCTGCATTCATGGAACATGATGCATGCAGAAACCCAAGGCCGGCCATGCAAACTAGATAGCTGAACACCCGCTAGCTACATTATCTCACCCTATCCCACCATGGACATGCCTGCTTGGCCGAGCGTGTATGTGTCTTTAATGGGGAGAGGGGAAAAAGCTGCTGCCAGCAGGGGTGCACCACCAATGAGGCCAGGTGAGGCGATCGCCTCAGGCAGCATCAGGTAGGGGCAAGAGGGGAGGGAGCAGCTGAAGGGTCGAGGGCTGAAGGGAAGGGGTTAGGTTAAGAAATGTGCATTGGGAAGGGGACACTGTTTTAGTTTTCACCGCAGGCCGCAGAAAGGCTAGTTGCACCCCAAAAAAAAAAAGGGGGCATTGGAATCCAGCTACCTGGTCCTTATCTTCCTTATCTACATACACAATAGATGGTTGCCAAAATCGATGGGTCTGACCAACCTAAAGGTCATCCACAATAAATGTCGGCCAAATGCTTGTTCGACTAACAGTTATGTCCTATGACATGATGACATCTACTCTCAAGGATGAGGATCCAAGTACATTAGCAGTGTCAGACTTTAGGTCCATCAGAGAAATTATTCTTGGGTCCCAACCGATTTGTCATCAAAGACCCTGGTGTCAAGAAATTATCTCCAAAGGCAGCTCTAAATGGTTTGTTTCTCCTGGACATTCAGGTCCCACTATTGCATCAGAGCTTGGGCTCACAGGAGGATCCTCTGGTGGGCCAGTCTGACCATGTCCATTAGATCAATGGCTGATGTTATCAAAATTTTCAGGTTCAACTGGTTTTGTGTAATGTGTAAGGCATTTACTTATTTTTTCCATAGCTTTTTACATCTTGGAAATGCTTGAGTTAACTTAAATGGTGGGGTCCATTGGTTATTGCAGATTCTTCCATACCTATAAGCCAGCCCTTGTTGGGTTTCTTGGCTGCACATCCTCAGTAAACAACCATAATCATGTTATTGATTCTTAAAGTCAGACTAGTCTTGTATTTCAAAGATGCTCCAACTTGTTCACACCTTGCATTAGGCAACAAACAACATGATTGCTGCTTCAACTAGGTTCATCAGGGCTTTGTGGTTTCACCATCAAACAGACAGATAGACATCGACCTGGCACTAGCCGGATACCTTAAAGAAAGGTCATGTGGCTTCTTCTTTTGCCTGAGTAGTAAAGTTATTTTGACTTTATTGAACTTGGATGTGGATTAGACCCTCTTTTACGCTAGTCTGCTCCTGAATTTGTGAAGTGTGCTACATTGATTTACACAAACCTGATCTTTGATCTTCATACAGTCTATTGTACATTATTTGGTGTGACATCAATGACATGGGCAAAGTTGAGAGAAGCCAGCAGCACACAAACCTCACTTTTTTGCATCTTTTCTTGATAAGATATTTGGAGAATTTTAACTCATTTTGATATTTTTTTATGTAGTTTCTAAAAATGGTTGCTAATATCAGCTAATGTAAAAATGAGAAGACAGAAAACAGCCTTGCTTCTGAAGCAGATACCCTCAGAGACCAGTGTAGTACCCCAGAGAAGGAGTCTGGACGTTTGTGGACATTTTTTCCTTATTGCTGATATGTAAAGCCATCAGCTCACTACTTTAGTGCACTTTGAAGTGTCAATTTGCACTGTGATTTATACAATTTTTTGCACTTATACTGTTTTATACTATTGAATTACATTTTATAAGATATATTCTGTTCATTTGCACTGTTATTGCACTGTATTTGCACTAGAAAGGGTTAATGCACAGTCTGTTTACAGTAAGAGACTTTGGGATTTTCCAGCCTGTGCACTGAGAAGCACTGAGCAGGAAGACAGCCGGATGACTGAGCCACAGACCATGGGCCACCAAGGACATCTAGCTCAGGCCTTTTCTCAGCACATAAACTTCTACCACCAGAAGAGAAAATGGAGAAGCTATCTCAGTGCATTGTCAGCATTGTTTTGCACTTGAGTTGCTCCAGTAAAGAAGCACACTGGTTAACTGCGGGCCCTGACTCTCTGGACTTATTTCCAATTGGGGGGCAACACATCTTACCATCTCCTCCAGAGACCAGCAACACATGGTCACATCTCAGTGGTGTCCAGGGGACCCAGCGTAGTGTTGGGGGCCAACTCAAACCCGGTCACTGCATCAATACAGTATTTCAATTGATATTCGTTATGAGGCACTGTTCAGCATCATTCACTATATAGATGTCGTAGGTAGATAATATATTTCTTGGGTTTTAAGGTTCTAAAAGTCAATAACTGCTGACTAGACAAAGACTTCATGTTGATTGCTGTGATATATGTGATATAATTTGCAGTAGCAGCCATTTTATTCTGCTATTCGTTCCCCTGTGGCATATCACGGGGGAATTTAAACACAATGTTTATGAGCTTGGCAAACGCAGGTTCATGGTTATTAATTGCCTTTACAAAGATTACCGGTTAAATTACTGTCTATTACTTCCCAATGTCATAATATTAGTATTAACTCCATGTTGTCACTTAGGTGTCTACCTTGCCTGTGCAACAAATTAACATTTAAAGGGATTATTTAGTTGTTCGTCTTCTTTTTTGCTTAAAAAAATCCTTACTATTAGATTTTGAAGAGCGGCTACAAAGAGTGTCTCTCACTTTGGAGGACCCAGCATAGAAACATAGAAGATTGACGGCAGAAAAAGACCACCTGGTCCATCTAGTCTGCCCTTTTATTATCCTTTTATTGTTATCTTAGGATAGAAACATGTTTATCCCAGGCATGTTTAAATTCAGTTACTGTGGATGTATTAACCACCTCTGCTGGAAGTCTGTTCCAAGCTTCTACTACTCTTTCAGTGAAATAATATTTTCTAATGTTTTTCTTGATTTTTCCCCCAACTAACCTCAGATTGTGCCCCTTTGTTCTTGTGTTCTGTTTCTTATTAATAACCCTTCCCTCCTGAACTTTATTCAGTCCTTTAACATATTTAAAGGTTTCCATCATGTCCCCCCTTTCTCTTCTTTCCTCCAGACTATACGTATCAAGAACTCTTTCTTGATAAGTTCTATGCTTTAGACCTTCCACCATTTTTGTAGCTCTTCTTTGGACATTACATGTACAGCCCATGGATTTCAAGGTGTAATTCTTAATTTCATCTGTGGTGGCACAGCAGGTAAATGGAACACCTGCTGTACTCTCCAGATCATGGAGGTCTTAAGAGTTTGGACACCTGTTTAAGTTTCTCCACTCGTCTACAGTCAATATCATCCTTGAAAGGCACAAATAGGAACTGTTGGGTTAATTGGGAAAAAAGATCAAAGTTTCTAATGGATTTAATTACCCTGTTCTAATTAGGATTAATAGGCAATCAGATTTTCCTTTAAGGCAGTGTGTTTGAGCTTAATAAAAAATTGATCAACAATTTGCCACCAAGTAAGGTTCAGCCAAACAGAAAAACATTGGGATGGATCACAGGTTCTAATCCCTGTTCATTTAACTATTCTGGAACATTTCATGGAAAGAATAGGACAATCTGATGTTGTGTATAGGATTTAATATGGAGGTTGCACATATGTGCCTCAATAAAAGAAGACCCCTGTGAACCCATACTAGAGAAACGGTAGACACTCCAGTTGGTGCTCTAAATGGCAATGTAGAACACCTCCAACATCTGATGGGGCGTCCATAGAGAGTGTCACACAAACACCTCCAATTGTAAGAAGTATGTATATGTAAAATAAGTCCTTATAGAAGTCTACAGAATCCCTACTACAGCTCGGTATATTTTGGAGGATGTTCAGGGTCAAAATGTGACCATGTACTTGAGGCCTAAATCAATGGGGTCCATTAGGCTTTTTGACCTCTGGGATTCGTCATATATGTTGTGGCTCCTTTAAACACAGAAGGCATGATGCTAGCTTGATCTTAAAGGGGTTTTCCAAGTCTTCTATCTTGATGACCTTTTCTCAGGAACTCATCCTCCTGTGATGGCCTCGGGCTCTTCTCAGTTCAACAAGCCAGCTCCGCCCATTGAATAGTATCTGTGCTCGGTATTGCAGCTCAGCCTTATTCACTTGAGTGGGACTGAGTAGCGCCTCAGCTATGGGACTGATGAATGGGACGTCACATGGCCTAGGAGGAGTGCAGCAGTCTCTTTAACCAGCTGATTTGTAGTTGGACACCCACCAATCAGATATTAATAACCTATCCTGAGGATAAGCCATCAATATCCAAATCAATGTTGTAAAAGAGGATCTTTTTGAAGCAGATATTAACAAATATGGAATTTATGACTTTTGAAAACCTGACAGACAATTTCAATTGGAGGTGTAATGGCAGCCATTTTGAACTAGGTAACTTTCTCAAAAAATGTCATTTTTAACACCAAGGCAGAAGAGGGATTATCAAGGCGATTTACTGATATAAAGTGGAATTTGTCTTCACCTATCGTAGTGTTCCAGCCAACCCTGTATTGTTTTCTCACATACTTTTACCACTTTGTATTCTGTAGACCTTGCTCGTTTTTGAATAGTTAGAGTCTTGTTTTCATGGTCAATATTAGAGATTAGTTTTTCAAAATTTTCTTAAGATTCAATTTGGGAGAATTTGGAGGAGAGAGAGAGAGAGGGAGAGAGAGAGAAAGTGCATGTATAGGTTTTAAGGCTGGAAGACAAAACAGAGTAACCAACGTCTCTCCATAGAGTCTTGAAAAACTCTGTAATTCCTCTTATCATCATTATTGTGACCTTCGCACATTTAATGAATGCTTTCATGGTACATTGTGGTTGCAAGGCAGCTATTGCCTGGCAACAAGCCCATAGGAAAGTGGTTGATATTGTTGTTGAGCCTACCTTCTATGCGCCCATTGTTGTGAGAAGGTACAGAAGTACCTCTAGGCCATATTTATGGCATGCCAATAAAAGATGACCTCCACAAATCAAAGCTGCAGCTAGAAAGACAATATAAGTGATAAATTCTTTACTTGAGAAGTTTGTTGGTGGGTTGGAAAGAGACGTTTTCTTCATACCGGAACTCTCCTTTGAGCATGTCAACCAGTAGTCTCCAAGCTGTGGCACTCCAATTGTTGCAAAACTATAATTTCCACCATGCTGAAAGTTGTAATTTTGCAGCAGATGTAAAGCCACAGCTTGGAGACTCCCGTTATCCCTGCAAAGTTGACTTGCATAAATCATAAATAGGCCTTTACGTACTCCGTAAGTCAAGGAAGGGTCACCACCAGCAGTCTTGTGTAATCTACAAGCTGGCTTCGCCATGGATTTGGAAGCTGCCCACTTTCCTGCAGTGATATGTTTCTGTAAAAGCTGCGCAGAGCGGGAGGACGTAGTGGTGATAAATGAGCCTCTTCTATATTGATTCATCAGAGATCACAGCAAGAATCTCATAGAATCAACAATTCGACTCCAGTTCTCCAGCTAATGGTGGAAACGCTGAGCTTGCCGAGCAGGAGATGTAAGAAAAATCTGCCTCTGGCAAGACAGTAGAGTCGTGAATTCTGCTTTTACAGTAGGTCTTAGTGAGATAAAAGTGAAATCCTGCAGATGGGAACTGAGGAGATATGATGGAGGACATCAAGTGATTTCAAAGAAGACGTGTTGTAAAGTAATTAAAATTGTATAAAATATCATTTAGAAGGATCCATAAAATGAGATACCTTTTATAGTTAAGCATGGAGGAAATTTCATCAGATGTTGTCCCCTGTGGGAGCTTGTTATTAAGGGCACTAATGCATCCAATTAAATTGTTTAGAAACTGCAGTCTGAATACATGTATACTCAAGATATATATGAAAGAAGAAATAATTGCTGTCCCCATTACTGACCCCATTATATGAAACCTGTTCTGGAAAAAAATAATCCTATAACAACCCAACTGGAGGACTTGGGTTTATGGATAATAAAGATCATAAATTACTCATATTCCTTTCAGGGTTTTCATTATTAAATTGATACTACATATGGTGAGATGTCTGGTTCTTATGGAGGAGATCTAGCTATGGTATATAGTTTTACGAGAAATGCTCCATGGGAATATGTATGCAAATTAGCTACCGTCCAGAAGGAAGAAAGCTATCTGGTTCTCAGGAGATCCAGTTGAGGTAAAACATCTTACAGACAATGTTCTATGGGAACAATGTGTGTCAGCTATCTCTCATCCAGAAGGAAGAAAACTATCTGGTTCTGAGGAGATCCAGTTGAGGTATTGAGTCTTACAGGCAATGTTCTGTAGGAAAATGTATGTTAACTAGCTCTCATCCAGAAGGAAGAAAACTATCTGGTTCTCAGGAGATCCAGACGAGGTACACAGTCTTACAGGCAATGCTCCATGGGAATATGTATGCAAATTAATAGCTACCATCCAGAAGGAAGAAAGCTATCTGGTTCTCAGGAGATCCAGTTGAGGTACACAGTCTTACAGACAATGTTTTATGGGAAAATGTGTGTCAACTAATTCTCATCCAGAAGGAAGTAAAATATTTGGTTCTCAGGAAATCCAGTTGGGGTACTGAGTCTTACATGTAATGTTCTATGGGAAAATATGTATTAACTAGCTCTCATCCAGAAGGAAGAAAACTATCTGGTTCTCAGGAGATCTAATCGAGGTATAGAGTCTTACAATGCAATGTTCTATGGGAAAATGTATGCTAAGTAGTTGTCATCCAGAAGGAAGAAAACTATTTGGTTCACAAGAGATCCAGTTGAGATACAAAGTCTTACAGGCTATGCTCTATTGGAAAATGTGTATCAACTAGATCTCATACAGAAGGAAGAAAACAATCTGGGTCCCAGGAGATCCAGTCGAGGTATAGCGTCTTACACGCAATGTTCTATGGGAAAATGTATGCTAACTAGCTTTCATCCAGATGGAAGAAAACTATCTGGTTTTCATGAGATCCAGATGAGGTACACATTATTACAGGCAATGTTCTATGGGAAAATGTGTGTTAACTAGCTCTCATCCAGAAGGAAGAAAACTATCTGGTTTTCTCAAGATCCAGTTTAGATACAGAGTCTTACAGGCAATGTTCCATGGGAAAATGTGTGTAAACTAACTCTCACCCAGAAGGAAGAAAACTATCTGGTTCTCAGAAGATCTAGTTGAGTTTTGGAGCCTTACAGTCAATGTTCTATGGGAAAATGAGTGTCAACTACATCTCATACAGAAGGAAGAAAACTATCTGGATCCCAGAAAATCTAGTTCAGGTATAACATCTTACAGGCAATCTTCTATGGGAAAATGTATGTTAACTAGCTCTCATGCAGAAGGAAGAACACTATCTGGTTCTCAGGAGATCTAGCCGAAGTTTGAAGCCCTACAGGCATTGTTCTATAGGAAAATGTATGTCAACTAACTCTCACCCAGAAGGAAGGAAATTATCTTGTTCTCATTCATGAGAAGCAGCTGTGGTATGGAATTGTACAGGCAGTGTTCTATGGGAAAATTGTATGCAAATTAGCTTTCTTCCAGAAGGAAGAACATTCCCCCCCACACCTTTAGGTAGATACACTGTAAGACTATGTCCAACTTATAAAATAGCCTGTAAACCTGACCAAGATCTTTAGTCAGAGTCAAACAGACCCCAGTAACTATAATGGGGTCTTTCAGGCTTCTATTCGGGAGTCCAGCATTTTATTCAAAGAAATAGCACAGCATGTCCTATAGTCTTGATAGAATCTGCAATTAAGATCCCTAACAGCCTCCGATGCTGATGTGAACATAGCCTTAAAGGTATACCTATAGAAGGGGACAAGTTATACAAGGATATGTTTGGTGAAAACAGATTGTAGATCTCCTGTGCAGGCAAATAATGGGTTAACTCTCCAAGAAGAGCAGGCCGCTTATAATTGTGTGTAACATATTATCATATTAGTTGTATCAGCAATAACGTGATATCAATATCTGCTCCGAGACACTACAGAGTCTAGTGAGAGCTATAATTGTACCTGTGAGTCACTATCCTGAAGGTGCTGCAGACTCCGAACACAAGAAGCTTCCGGAATATAGATCTCCAGGGCTCTGTCAAGATATAGTGTTATCTAGTGGTTTATAGAGGAGACTAATGAGAGCAAGTCAGTCCTGGAAAGTATATCTACTGCAAGACAATATCTATCTATCTATCTATCTATCTATCTATCTATCTATCTATCTATCATCTATCTAATATTTATTTATTATCTGTCTCATATCTACCATCTATCATCTATCTGTTATCTATCTATCTATCATCTAATATTTATCTATTATCTATATCATATAATCTATCTATATCATATTTATCTATCTAAAATAAAAATATCTGCAGCACTCCTAGATGATGAAAAAGTATAACAATCTAACATCTATCCTCTTCTGTCCATCTTTCTGTTTGTCTGCCTGTGTATTGTTTCCAATAGCAACCAATCACAGCGTTCATTTTTCAAGAGAACTACAAGAAACAAAAGTGGCATGGAGATTGGTTGATATGAGCAACAAAGACACCCTTTCTTTTAAAAGTTTTCATAAATCTCCCCTGCACCATAATTTTTTTAAAAATCTAATCATTATAGAAAAACAGATAGATATGAGATACAATAATAGATAGATATAGATAGATAGATACGAGATAGATAGGTAGATAGTAGAGATGAGCAAATCATTCAAAATTTTATTCGCCGAACATTCGTCAAACTTTTCATAAGATTCGTATATTCGACGAATATATTCGTTGAATCTGCGTACAAAATATACGTTATTATGTGGCGTTTAGCGAACATTTGCGCACTAATAACGAACGTTCAGTTTTAAAAGGTACACAACTTCTTTGAACACGTACGCATGAGCGTACAAATTGCGTACGAAAATGACAGGCTTTGCTAGAGAGGAATGGTGGAGCAGGAGGAACGCTCTGAGTCTGACCCCTGGCTACATATGGATACTGTATCAGCAGATGACAGCAGATCATCCGGCTGAGACTGAGATGAGCGTGCCATCCACTCCACTACCTCATCCACTTTCTCCTCCACTACAATTTTGCGCCTTGGCGGGTTAGTCCGTTAGAACACCGGCCAAGTATTGCGAATACTACAAGTAGATGCTCCAGCTACAGGTCCTTTGGCACTTCTGCCCTGTGCCATCTTCTCCCTTTTTTAGAGCTCGAGGTCTGGCTGGAACTGGACCTCTTTTGCTTATTCATTCCAGACATTTTTCACTTCACTCTGTGGCCCTGCAGCTGGTCTTTGTCTTTGTCCCTGTCTCTCTCCCTGTCTCTCTCCCTATCTCTCTCCCTGCCTCTCTCTCCCTGCCTGATTAATTACTAGCCCTGCACTTGCCCTGCAGTATCCCTGCAGTATCCCTGATGTTTAATATGGATTCCCTGAACAATTACACCCCAATTTCAACAACACAGGTCTCAGTGTCTCAGAATTTCACACACAGTGCTTCTGCTCGTCTCAGCAGTCACAGCAGAAGTGATGCGTCACTGGTTTACCGAGCCTGAGCCAATCAGAGCAAGCCCTGCCCACTAGGTCAGGTGACCGCTTTCTTCCCGGGCTTTTGCACACAAATAACGAACTAACAGAAAAAGTTGAATTCATACGCAACAGCGTATAGAGTAACTTATACATAGCATTAGCATACAGTTTATCGGACAAGTACGCAGCAAATGTGTAGAAAGCCTTAGGAACATTTTTGAATCTTAACGGAGCGAATCACCTAGTGTTCGGATTCGCTTCGCAGCTGAAAATTTCCAAGATTCGATACGAATCAACGAATCGACGAATAGATTTGCTCATCTCTAATAGATAGATAGATAGATATGAGATAGATAATAGATAGATAGATATGAGATAGATAGATAGATAGATATGAGATAGATAGATAGATAGATAGATAGATAGATAGATAGATAGATATGAGATAGATAGATAGATAGATAGATAGATAGATAGATAGATAGATAGATAGATAGTTGTGCTTTAGCACAGGTAATGTTCATATAATAAGAATCCCTTCATCTCCAGCACGTGACATCTTGTTAACCTGTGACTCATTCATTACTAATTGGACCCCCTGGGACATCCATTAGCTTCAAGACAATGTAGAGATTGTTCTACTAAAGTACAGAAGCAGTGACCTGTTGGCCTGTATTACCTCCCACAGCCGGGCTGATCATCATGCCTTCCCTGCCTGTAACATCGTATTATGGAATTGCTCTGCATGCAGTTGTCCAACCTCCACCTCTTCTCAGGGTGACATCTCGGCTGATGCCCAACCCCCACTTATTACATCCCATCTGCCTTTGTAATCCATGCAGTTATTACCATTACTTTCAGGAAGTGGTTATTAATGCAAAGCTTCCAGCCACGCTCTCCTGCCAGCGATGGATATTTCAGGACAATGGAGGACCTTGAACTGTCAATAAGCAAAAAGGGTGGTGGCGGCGGCTTGTAAACTGCAGAGGAATCATTACCGCCTTGATCTCCTTTTATTACCACTCAGCTTTAACACATCAGCACGGGTTATATCTCCACTGATGTTCACGGACCATTTGTGGTCAGGAGAACTTCAGGGGACAAACATTACCTGCCGCTTGTGGGCGAGGAACGGAGGGCTTAAATCACATGGAAGCCTTGCGGCACCTTGTCGGGAGGAGTTGGGCCACCTCTTATCTTCTCCCACAGTGGGCATCCTTCCCAAAAGCTGTCAGGCTTACAGTAAGAGGCGGCGGGAGGAAGGTTACAAGAGGTTATGAGTTCTTCAATAAAGATTAGTTTCAAGGAAAAGATTATATCTCGGATGATTTGCTGTTTGTAACCTCCAGCCCCGAGAAGAAACGGATTTGATGACAAGTCTGGAGACACCGAGTCAGTAACCCTTTAGGTCCAACGGTTCAGGGAGAAGATTGGAATCAGGACGACGTCTATGAGAGGCGTCAAAAAATGGACTTTAAATACAGAATAACTGGAGGGATCTTTCTTCCGGTAGCCATAGAAGATTGGTTGCTTCAATGTAATACAGCTCTGACGTGGTAGGAGAATTTTTCCTATAACTCAGAGAGAGCTCAAATCCTTCGGGATTTCTGCAATAATGTACAATGGCCTTAGCAAAAAGCAATACACTTCCATTACGGCATGGGTAGGCGTGAGGCGGCATGCAGAATATTCTGCTGTAAAGAGAAGACGTGGACACTGGATGTGGGCGGAATTTGCTGGTTTGGAGATCTGTACTGCAGGGTATCGGTTCTTCAATTTTTAACTTTTTAATTTTTTTTATGAATAGAATATCGTTGTGAGATTTGTAGTGACATATCAAAACGTAAGCCTGGCCATGGCGACTGGCGGAGAATGTCATTGGACCAATGCTCATTCACCCCCCCCATACATATCCATGTTTGGCCCGGCATGCTTGTGTCCTCACTGAGGAGAATTGAGTAAGCCTCTGCCAGACTTTTCTGATGGCAGCTTAGCTACACTGAGAAAAAAAAAGGATCAGGCATGTTGACGGTCAGCATGTCCAATCCTTTATTTACCCAACGTTTGCCATTAGGGGTTTGCCGGGAGGTTAATATACACAACGGCCGACATTAATGTCCATGTTCAGCTTAAAGGTGGTCTTTGTTGGAGATACAACAATTACAGCTTAGTCTATTGCTATAGTGACTTCTGCTGAAATGACTGCAGTTTATTGTTACGACACTAGATGTCGCCGTTACGAATGCTTTACTTGTAGTCTCTCTGTACATTTCTATAATGTGTTGTATTTCCTGTACATTAAGGTGAACTCACTGATTTCTTTTTCCTGTTTCTGTGCCAGACACCAACTGCAGCTTAGTCTGTTGCTGGATTGACTTCTGCTACATTGACTGCAGTTTATTGTTGTGACACTAGAGGTCGCTGTTACTAATGTTAACTTGTAGTCTCTGCATTTCTTTGATATGTTTTCCTGTACATTAAGGTGAACTCACTGATTTCCTTTTCCTGTCTCTGCCATCCACCATGTAAGGTGACCTTCAGTTATTGCATGCATGTTCCAATAAACCCAGTTCCTGTTACTCCACAATGTCTGATCTAAACTGACTCTGCTGCACCCAGCAATCATACTCTGCAACAGTCTTCCCATCTCAAACAATGGGGGCATATCGTTAGGATATGCCCCCATTGTCTGATAGGTGCAGGTCCCACCTCTGAGAACGGTTCCCCCGAAAGTTATGGAGGGTGCACTGTGCATGGGATGGTTCACAAAAACCTATAAGAACTTGTAGATGTTATAGCTTGGTACAATGATAACAACAAAGATAAGGTTGGAGTTATAAGTGTACATGTTCTGTAAAGACAGGCGGTGGTTCTTCAGAATCATCTGTAGTGGGGCACCTATCCAACAGATCCTTCATCTTCAGAAACGTCATCCAGAAACTTTATCCATCTCATTTGGGACAACAGCAATGCATTTGGTCTGGTTTTTGGAGGAGTCAGGTCCCCATATTGTTTGGGCTCGATGGAACAAAAGGATATAGATTTTGCACCTTCATTAAATGTTTGTGTCTGTGAGAACTTAAAACGTGTCAATGTCGTCTGAAGGGAACTAAATCCAAAAATCCCCGCTCTACACACAAAGTGTCAATATATACTCCACAATGCTGTTCTTTGTATTTTTCTTTCTTAATTTTAGGCCCTGCTGCTTCCTTAGGACGTAGACTTTTCTTTTTGTCTCCCTTTTTTGTTTCAATTATGTCGTTTTTAAGATTTTAGCATCGGCTTTTGGTTTTCAAGCAATATAACAAGTACGTAAAGTAAAGAACTAGGTTACAAAGGCAACAAGAGAATGTGGATACAACAAAGCAAAGAATAATAATGTCACAGGGGAAAGCAGAATCAAACACAATTCAAATTTGATCAGATCTTATTAAAGTCAATGACCTATTCATTATCTACAGCTGACAGACCCTACTCCTTAGCTTACAGGGGGCGATGCCGAAAGTTTTCTACTATGTTTTTACTATACATGTATGCTGTGTTTTAATTACTTTTATTTTTTTTTTTAAGCTTATATTAAGACCTAGAGGGGCTTTCTCATCAAGAATAGCCCATTTTCCAAATGAAGTCAGCCCAATGATCAGCCGATCAGCCTGGGTCCAGCTTCAGGAACTCGTCGTATTCCCTGGGGAAGCTCTAACCATCCATATATTTCAAATTAATTGCAAATCATGTAATGGACAAGCCAAATTCACCACAGAGAAAGTCCAATGTGGCCGTGCAGCTTAAAAAATCTACCTCCTCAGACTGGGCCCTTTGAGATCGGGCAGAGCGTTCATGAAAACCTCTACAGTCCAGCTGCACAGTCCTCTCTTTCTCCTCCTTGCACTCATTTCTATGATCAGCTAGGACTACAATAGAACCTGGAGGACCACCACTGGACTTCAGGAATTAGCCAATACAGCATGCTAGAACAGTGATTTTAAAATTAACCCACTCTTTGGACTATACTCCTCAGAATTTTGACATGAACCCTTCTCTGGCCTAGACCACCTGAGAATTTTGACATTAATACCTTCAGAGCTATAGACCACCAGGAATTTTAAAAACAACCCCTTCTCTGACCTAGACCACCAGACATTTTGACATCAACTCTTGCTCTCCCCTACACCTTCAAAGACTTTGATATCAACTCCTTCACTGCCCTAGGTCACCAGACTTGCAGACATTAGCCCCTTCTCTACCCGAGACCATAGGGATGTTGACATTAGTCCATTAAACGCGCTAACTAATTACGGCTAATTTTTTGGTGTGTCATTTATAATTCTGGTGTCTTTTTATGTGGCAGAAGGGTCTTTGAACCCAGGGGTGCACCTAGCCTTTCTGCTGCCTGAGGCAAAAACTGAAACGGCGCCCCTCCCTCCCCAATGCCAATTTCTTAACCTAACCCCTTCCCTTCAACCCATGGCCCTTCGGCTGCCCCCCTCTTGCCCCTACCTGGTGCTGCCTGAGGTGATCACCTCACCTGGCCTCATTGGTGGTGCATCTCTGTTTGAACCCCTAGCTCCTAGGTGTGATTGCTTTCACTGCAGCCCCTATAGCTATGGCCCAGTGAAGGCCGTTCTTTGCTCTCTAGCTCACAGAGGTTGGCACTGAGTGTGGAACCATTCTGTATGCCACCCATATGTCCCAATTGAGAATATGGAAAAGGTTATCTTACCGAGGCAACTTCTTTAGAAACACCGTGAAATATGTGTGCATTGAAAATGTTCTACTGAGGTTTTTCCATTTCTAAATGTGAAAGAATCCATAGGGCAGATCCAGAGTCAATACATAAAATCCTCCACCTCATAGATTTCATTATCTTTATGCCAGTACATTGGGATGCCTTCTGGAGCAAATTATGGGTTACTTATCAAAGGAGCTACTGATGTATGACCAGGATGAAATTGAAATTTCATGTTAATCTGATCCCAAGTTATCATGGGTGTATATAAGGATTGGCAAGGTAGAACCGCTCGTCATAAATTCAAGCTTGTTCTGTATCATATGTTTTCAATATTTGCATAAAGTAGACATTGGTTCCCCAAAAAATGCTTACATTAGGGCAAAAGACCATAAATGAGGAGTCCTAAAGGATATAAAAATGTGAATGTGCATCACATGACACTTGGGCTCATACACATGACCGTATTGCTTTTTTTTTTTTAAGGATAGCCCACTGACGCACTCATTTCTACGGGCACATCTAGTTTTTGGTTTTTTTTGGGGGGGGAATCAATGTGCCAGATCTAGAAATCTTTGCACAAGTCCTATTTTTGTCAGTATTTGCAGTTTACAAGTGCCCTTAGACAAATAAGAATGCAAATGGAAATGATCCATATTTTGCAGCCTGAAATATGGACAGAGCCATGTGCATAAGGTCTATAGTTGATAAGACCACTTCTGCAGAGAAAAAAAATAGGCCTTATTGTCAGCTGCCAGAGGTGGAAGGAGACTGATTGTGCCAACAACCTGCCCCAAGTAGCACAGGTTACAAGCTGCACCAAGGGGGACACAGGGAAGCTCTACAGAGGAAGTGATGAAGAGACTCTATTGCCAGATTCCAGAGGGGGAAGGAGACTGATTCTGTCCACAACTTTCCCCTAAAAGCTCAGATTAGCAGCAACTCCAAGGAGGATGCATGGAAGCTCTGCTGGGGAAGTGAAGAAGGGACTATATTTTCTTCTGCTAGAGGAGACAGAGATTGATTCAGTCCACAGTCCACTCTCAGCAGCACAGATTAGCAGCTGTACCAAGGGGGACACATGGAAGCTCTGAAGAGGAAGTGATGAAGGTACTATATCGTCAGATTCCAGAGGGGGAAGGAGACTAATTCTGTCCACAACTTGACCCTAAAAGCACAGATTAGCAGCAACTCCAAGGGGGATGCATGGAAGTTCTGCAGGGGAAGTAAAGAAGGGACTATATTGTCCTCTGCTAGAGGGGGGCAGAGATTGATTCAGTCCAAAGTCCACTCCCAGCAGCAACACCAAGGAGAACACATGGAGGTTCTGCAGGGGAAGTAAAGAACTGACTAAATTGTAAACTGCCAGAAGGGGAAGAAGACTGATCCCTAGCAGCACACATTAGCAGTATCACCAAGGGGTACACCTGCAAGCAAAAAAAGACATTTTTCATGCTAGAAACAACCTTTCAGGACTTATCTTATGAAAATAATTGATGATATCAGGGCTGGGGGCAGACCGATGTAAGATGTCCCTGCATGCAAGAGGTTAACACAGTTGTTCTCCTGGTTGCATTACTATCTTTGGCCTTGCATCCATCTCCATTACCTGCAGCAATTAAACGTGCTAACAGCTCGTGTGGCCCATTAGCCGGGGAGCCTTCTTTGTGTCTTGCACATTGTGCAGCATTTTATTTTTGAGTGGATCTCTGGCTGTTAATGTTAAATCAATAGTGGTGTGTTTAGCGCTGGCTGGATTCTCGCACTAAATGACAAGTGATAAGCAGGCTTAGGGCTTGTTAATTGGCCTGTGTTTGATATTTACACTAATCAGGAAATTCAAGTCCTGGGGCCGTCATCTAGCACTAGAAAATCTGTGTATACAAACCCCGAGCAGAGTCTGAACTATTGATGGAATGAAAGCTCTGCGCTCATGGTTGAAGTTAATTACCAGCTTTCTAATAAACCATGAAGATGAGCCTCATACTATATGCACTCCAGCTTAAAGGGAATCTGTCACAGTGTCACATGCAGGCAGCACAGTATAGAGCAGGAAGAGCGGAGAAGACTGATATATCGCTTTGTGGCAAAAATTCTGTATAACTTGTAATTTATTATTCATTTTCATCTCTACTCTTTGCAGGTTTACAATTCTGGTGGACGATCAGATCAGTGATTGACAGCTTATGATACTTTCACACTTGTTGTTGTTTTCCGGTATGGAAATGCGACAGAGGATCTCAATACCGGAAAAAAAAAATAAACATTTCCGTTTAGTCCTCATACATTCTGAATGGAAAGAGGATGCATCAGGATGTCTTCCGTTTCGTCAGCATTCCGTTTTGTGACCGATGCAAGCTGCGGTTTTGTGTCCGGTCATAAAAACGGGAAAAAAACGGATCTGGCACTGAAAACAATGTAAGGCTACTTTCACACTAGCGCCTCCATTACTGATAATACAACTATCTGCATCCGTTATGAATGGATCCTGTTGTATTATCTATAACATAGCCAAGACGGATCCGTCATGAACGCCATTGAAAGTGAATGGGTGACGGATACGTTTTCTGTTGTGTCAGATTGAGTCAGAGAAAACGGGGTCCGTCCCCATTGACTTGCATTGTGGGTCATGACGCATCCGTCTTGCTCTGCATCCCCAGGACGGAAAGTAAACCGCGGCATGATGCTCTCCAGTATGAGAATGGAATGCATTTCGGAGCGCTCCGTTCTGTTCAGTTACGTTTTGTCCCCATTGACAATGAATGGGGACAAAATGGAAGCGTTTTTTTTTGGTATTGAGACCCTATGACGGATCTCAATACCGGAAAATATTAACTCTAGTGTGAAAGTAGCTTTAGTCAATAGTGACGGATTGTTTTTTAGGAGCCTAAACATTGACTTTCAATGTATTTGATGATGGATCTGTTTTTTTTTTTTTTCCATTTTGATTTCACACAATCGCATCCTAACGGAACGGATGCATCCTGATGTGCAAAATCAAAACGGATCCGTTTAATTCCGGGATTGAGATCCTCTGTCGTTGGATTAACAACGCAAGTGTGAAAGTAGCCTAACTCCTCATGACTTTAGAGAGTCAGTAAGTAGGACCACCCACATGACTCCCAAGCAAACAAAGGGCACAGGTTTAACCCCTTAGTGAACATTCCAAAATTTTTTTTTTAATCGTATTCCAAGAGCTATAACTTTTTTCTTTTTTTCATCAATGTACTTGTATGAGGTATTATTTTTTGCAGGATAAGTTATAGTTTTTAATGCACCATTTGGGGTACATGTAATGATTGATTAAAGCCAGCTGTTTAGCTAAAACCCCCATTATTTACGTCAGTAGAAAAGCATATTAGTGGTCACTAAGGGGTGGGGTTGTGTCAGGAAACATATTCTACATTTTTCAAACCAGCACCTGGATCTGAATACTTTTGTAATTGCATGTCATTAAATATTTTGTATAGCCGCTGAGCTATTCATTAAAATGTATCTGTATAGCACCACCTGCTGTTTGTTCTTTTCCTTATGTTTATGTCCGTCTCTCTGAGCTAGTCGCACGTGCTCATTTTAAATCTTCAACTGCCACCAGCCATAAGTTCTGTTAGAATCAGTCAGTTAAAGGCAGAGAGCTGCAGCAGAAAGAACATGCCCCCTTGAGGTGCCTGAAGATAATCTAGCATGCTGCACTGCATTTTTTATGGTGACTGGTTCCCTTTAAAGGCAACCTATCACATTGAATATAATGTCCGATCTGCAGGCACCCTGTTATAGAGCAGGAGGAGCTGAGCAGATTGATATATAGTTTATGGAAAAAGATACAGTATACACAGTACTCCTATCTATGCTTAGGAGTCCCATGGGCGGTCCCATTTACTGATTGAAAGTCAACTCTTTGTGTTATCTGTCAATAGCTGATAGGACCGCCCACAAGACTCCTAAGCCTAAAAGGAAGCAGAGGTGTAATTGAAGAAAATACAAGTTCTACAGAATCATTTCCCATAAACTATATATCAATCTTCTTAGTTCCTATTGTGAAAAATTCAGTCTAGTTTCTAATGTATTTACATCTATTTACATCTCTGCTCTTTCAATGCTTAGTCTGATGGGGGTCCTTATCAGTGACTGACAGCTATCTCTGTACCAGTGGCGTACATAGAGAAGTAAGGGCCCCAAAGCAAGGATCAAACCGGGCCCCCCACACAGGACAGAAGGGTTTCCGCCTAAACCCTTTTCAGTGACCCTTGGCCCATTTTTCCACTGCCTCATTTGCTAAAAGTTGTTCCTTTAGAGGGTAGAGTCCTGACCAAGTGTTCACCCCCAGTAGAAGAGGAGATGATCGAAACTAAGACTGGGCCCCCTCTTGCCCTGGGCCCCATAGCAGTCGCATGGTCTGACGCTATGGTAGTTACGCCCCTGCTCTGTATACACACTCATGTTAATCACCGATAGGTGATACATGGTAAACTTCACATGTCACTGGAAGCCCTTTTTATTGGTTACCGTGGTTACCTTCAGAACTGTCAATCATCATCATATGAATTCGGAAGAATGCACCCAATACAATATCCGCTAGCACTAATCAGGATGCCATCCATATAATTGTGTGTATTTCTGAGATTGGCTGTGCTGTATGTACCGAGTTCTTATCTGTCCTCCCAACATCGTCTCCGATAGCGAGGAGCTGCAGATAGCGATGTGAGTTATTCCTTATCAGTTTGTGGTTGTAATTAGCTGCATGTATTTTTTTTTACCATCACGCATGCAAATAAGACTCAGGCTTTTTAATTTCCCTCCCCGTATGCCGCATTCCTTTTATTTAAAACATCACCCCTTAATTAAGTGTTTTTCATAATTACTGTTTTATGTAGCGAACGCTTTGGAAAGAGATTGCAGAATTTTGATTGCATAAACGACGTCGCTCTGGCAGAAACCTACAATTTTAACCCTCTGGAACCTCTTTGGACAAAACCTGCAACGTACAATAAAAAGAAGTGGAGAGTCGTAGGCTGCCAAGCTCCCGTCTACAGGGACCTGAAATTTGGCAGGACGGTCACTAATCAGAACGAGGATAAAACGTTCAGCACATGGCTGACAGGCAAAGATACCAACCTAGCGAAGTTGGAAGCTTATTTTCCAGGGTGCTCTTCGAGGATAGAGGGTCTATATCCAAAAGTCAGAATAGGGGCTTCTCTTAGAGCTGATTTTCACCAAAACCGCACCTCAGATCCATAGTGGTTTGTGATGGTTGTTGGTCTCAACGCCTTCTCATCATTGGGAGAAGGTGTTGTGTGCTTCTTAAAGGGGTTCTTCAGGAAGTTAAAAAAAAAATGAAAATACTTAAATATTATAAATATATATATTTATAATAAATATATTCACAAATATCTTTCATTAGTTATAATGGCTTGTTTTGTCTAGGGACTGGGAGCAATCATTAGGAGAAATAAAATGGCCGCCGTCCTATTAGTACACATAAAACCTATCACACAGGTGGACAAGTTAGTTCACAACACTGAAGTAAAGAGCTGCCTCTCCCTCCTCTCTGCTCTGCTTGTCATGATCCTGAATACAGGTGAATCACTGTGGGAATGGAGAAGATGAGGAAACATAAGAGGATTGTGGGGTGTGGCTAATGAGCAGCAGCACTTGTTTACAGTCGCCATTACCACAGCCACAGCCTGTCCTATCCATCCTCTCTGTTCTTATGTCTCCTCATGAACTAAATTCCCCATAGATTCAGCTAAAGTTCTTATCATCTGTATTCAGGATCATAATCCCTGACAAGTAAAGCAGAGAGGAGGATGAGGCAGCTCTTTACCTCAGTGCTGTGAAGTAACTTGTCCTCCTGTGTGATTAGGACAGGTTTTGTGTGAACTAATGGGACGGCGGCCATTTTATTTCTCATAGTGATTGCTCCCAGACAAAATGAGCCATTATAAATAATGAAAGGTTTTTGGGAATATATTTATAATGAAGTAATATTCATGTATTTTCATTTTCTTAATTCCCGGAGAACCCTCTTAAGCTGGCCATCCACATGGTGGCCAAATCCCTGCTTTTGAGAGATACGAGCAGCCATCTAATGTGTATGGTGAGGGGCTTTGACTTTTCCCAGACAGCAGATGTCTGGGAAGAGAAGGATCAGGTTGTTGGGTTTCAACATGCCCAATCCTTTCATTTCATGGCAGATAAGCTACTATGAGAGGTTTGGGGCTGTACACGCTTCCTTCTACCCTTTGAGAACACACGGACACTTGTCTGAGCAGAACATTTTTGTGTATTAGTGGGATGGGAGAAAAAGCTGTCAACTAAGCAAGCATCTGGCTGACATCTACTGTATCTAATGTGTATGGCCAGCCTAGTCTCCATATCTTCTAATCTCTAGTAGGACTAGTTGGTCATCTCACGGTCTCATCTTTTTATAAGGGAAAAGGATGCAGTAATACTGGTTATTTAGTTTCCACAACTTCTAATTTTTTGTAGGAGAAAAGTGTGTCAATTTTTCTTGGTCTTCACAATTTCTCATCTGTTGTAGGAGAGAAGTGGGACATGATGGTTCTTGGTCTCCACAATGTCCCTTTGTATCCAGAAAAGATGGGTATAGTGCTTCTTGATGGTTTCCACACCTTCTCATCTATTGTAGGAAAGATGGAAGCCACAATGCTTGCTTCTTGGTCTTCCTATCATCTCGTCTGTTGCAGGTCAAATGGATGCCATGATCCTTAGGTGGTTATACCCTTTCTATGTTGCCGATAGTTGCAGTAAAGGTTTATGTTCCTTGTAGAAATAGATAACTGACCCAATGGCAATAGCCACCTCCAGGTCCAACCTATAGTACGTTCTTGACATGGTGGGATAAGGACAATTCCAATTTTCCAAATTTGACGAAGTATTGCTAAAATATTAAATTGGCAAAGGTCTATGATGGTCAAATTAACTCATGACATCATTGGTTACTGAAAACTTTTACAAAACGTCTAACTTTTTATTTTATTTCTTTATATTTTTCATAATAAAAAATAAAATTAAAATGACTAATGCTAAGCATGCTGAATTATCTTTTATGAAGTCCTATGTTATTCTGTTTCCGTATAAAAAATCTAGGGAGACATTTATTACGCTTTTAGACGCCGGTTTTAATAAGCCCCGTGTGCTGGCGGTGGATCTGCTGAAGTAATGTAGAGGCGCCAGCCCCTACATAACTTTGGCGGATCCACCACAGCTTCTACATCTATGCCAGCTTCCTTGCTGGCTTACATTTAGACCATTTTCTATGCCTAAAACAGGAGAAAATTATTTCCCCGCCCACACCCAGTTTTTTAGACCTGGTGTGAGCAGGGAAAAGTTGCAGATTTGCACCACAATCTGCGCCAGAAATACGCCCAATATATACTTATTTCTGTTAGTAGATAATCCCCATAGATTTTTCTACAGGAGGTAAAAAAAGGCTACCTCCACTAGAACAAGTTTGGTAGAAATCAACTAGGACAGCATATAATAAAGATTTATGATTTTCATTCTGCCGAGGCCAGAGATGCTGTTGCCTTTGATAGAGGCTGAATCGGAGCTGCCTGACTGATTCCCATCACTTCCACGAGCTGTTATTTAATGTCCGTCCGGAGAACTGTCAGGCGCTTCTGTGGTTTCAGATAACAGTGCATTTCGCTATCCTCCAACTGATAGCCCAGCTCATACCCTTCTGAGTTTGGGGGGGAACGAACACAGCATCCAATACTAAACGTACAGGCTGGGGGAGGGGGGGATTATTGGATATCTTGACCCTGGGAGGATGAACAGGTTGGGATCACCTTGGAGTTGAAGTCAACAACTGGTCTGTGCTAGTATTTGCAGAAAAGTCCATCTGCTCTGGGGAGTCATTTCATAAGATCAGCAGTGCACTTTGTTGATAGCGGAGGACATTGCTACTTGTGTGAAATATATCCTCACATTCGGTGCACTTAAAGGGATTTTCCCACTAATCACATATATGATCTCTCCAGGGGTGTAGCTAACGGTTCATGGGCCCTGGTGCAAGAGTTCAGCTTGGGCCCCCCTTCCCTCAGTGCTTTGTGTGTCTTCTTATGCAGCACAAGGGTCTTTGGGCCCCCTCAGGCTCCTGGGCCCGGTAGCGACTGCTACCTCTGCACCCCCTATAGCTACGCCCCTGGATCTCTCCACAAGACAGATGATAAATGTTTGAGTGCTCTGGACACTGAGCAATGTTAGATGGAAGAATGATCCTTTCAACACGCCTCAACCTTTGGTCCGATGGGAGATAAGTCACTGACATAGTGCTCTGACAGCGGCTCATTCCCCTCTCCACATTCAAAAACACATGTATGCTTTGCTAAAGGAGCATGCATGGACTGTATATGAGCAAGCTGGAGGGAATAGCCGTTTACAGGTTAAGGCCCCAAGCACACAAAGGTGTGCTGGCTGTTTCTTGCATTGGGAACCACAATTTGCATTCCCCAATGCACGGGTACCATCCGTGTGGTTGCCGCAGACAAATGCAGATGCAGATGTGATCTGTCTGCACCACAAAAAAATAGAGCATGTTCTATTTTTTTGCGTTCCGGAGGTACGTAGAGAAAACCCATCGAAGCACTCCGTAGTGCTTCCTTGGGGTTCCGTGCCTTAGTTCCACACCGCTCCTTCCATATTGTGGACCCATTCAGGTGAATAGGTATGCATCCGTGGTATGGTGTATACACAGCCGGTGCGCGTATATGGTGGACCTGCTGTTTGACAATACAGGCACAGACGGGCAACGGCCATGTGCATTAAGCCTAAGTAGTAGACTACCACTAAGTGAAGGACACTAATAGCCAGTAAAGATCATCTGTGTAGCACTGCCATGTTAAAGCCAGATGGTGCACTGGATACCATGGAAGCCAGAAGATATTATCTTCTGAATTACAGATAAATCAAAATGGAAAATCAAATATTAACAAATATTTTGAGGAAACTTTGCAATAGACACCATACCAGCCAAACCAGCGACATCAATCTGTATAAAGCTGTTTCAGGTTTCTTGCCCCTCATCAGCACAGAAGAGGTATTGGTTAGATGGATGAGATGCCTTGGATGCAGTTCACAGGGAGGTCCTATTTCTCATCGAAGAGACACAGTCAGTGCATGGAGACTTATTGTTCTGGCAATGCCTCATGGGAAACGTATGGCTATCTGATCCCACCAGATAAATCAGTGACAATAATCTGTAGACAGGTGTTTCAGGTTTTTTGTCCCTCATTAGTACAGATCAAATACTGGTTTCCTGGATGAGATGAGTTTGATGCAGCTCCAGAGGGAGGTCCTATTTCTCATCAGAGAGACACACTGGGTACATGGAGGCTTATTTTTTATGCAATGCCCAATGGGAAAAATATGGATATCTGATCATACCAGCCAAACCAGCAACACTAATCTGTAGACAGCTGTTTCCATCTTCTTGCTCCTCATCAGTACAGAGCAAATACTGGTTTCCTCGATGAGATACCATGGATGGAGCTCAGAAGGAGATTTTATTTCTCATCAGACACAGTGGGTGCATTGAGACTTATTTTTCAGGCAGTGCTCCATGGGAAATTTATACATATTCGATCATACCAGCCAAACCAGTGTCTCCTCTCTGTAGACAGTTGTTTCCAGCTTCTTGCCCCTCATCAGTACAGAGCAAACATTGGTTTCCTGGTTGAGATGCCATGGATGGAGCTCAGAAGGAGATCATATTTCTCATTAGACACAGTGGGTGCGTGGAAACTTATTTTTCAGGCAATGCTCTATGGGAAATTTATATGTATTCGATCATACCAATCAAACCAGTGTCACCTTTCTGTAGACAGCTGTTTCCAGCTTCTTGTTCCTCAGTACAGAGCAAACAGGGGTTTCCTGGATGAGATGCCATGGATGCAGCTCAGAAAAAGGATCTATTTCTTTTCAAAGAGACACAGTGGGTGCATGGAGACTTATTTTTCAAGCAATGTTTCATGGAAAATGTATGGATATGTGATCACACCAGCCAAACCAGCGACATCAATCTGTAGACAGCTGTTTCTGGCTTCTTGTCCTTCATCAGCACAGAGCAAATATTGGTTGGCTGGATGAGAGGCCTTGGATTCAACTCAGAGGGAGGTTCTTTTTCTCATTGGATGGACACAGAAGGTCTATGGAGACTTATTTTTCAGGTAGTGCAAATTCGATCATATCATCCAAACTAGTGGCACCTATTTGTTTCAAGTTTCTTGCCTCTCATCAGTACATGAGTCTCATCATTGTTGCCTAGATGAAATGCCTTAGACACAGCTCACGGAGAAGGTGGAGAACTGGTTCTCATTGAAAAAACAAATGAGTGTATGGAGGATTAATTATCAGGCAATACTCCATGGGGGAAGAAGTATGCAAATTTGATCATACCAGCCACATACCCATCTGTAGACAGCTGTTTCAGGCCTCTTGATGGAAAGCAGAAAACCCAAAACAGCTGTCCACACATGGGTATCTCTGGTTTTGCCTCTATGCTCTGATTTCCATACTTTTTCCCATGGAGCAATGCTCATACAAGGCTGGATCTCTTCAATGAGAAACAGTACTCATTCCTCAAGCTTTAGAAAAGTTTTAGAAATTCCCTTTGAACCAATCATGATGAATTGACTTTGATTCTAGTTTGATGTTTTGAACTAGTCTGATGCTGCCCAATTTAACCATTATCTTTCCTTTTTTAACCCTTTCTCCAGCCTTGACCTTTATAAGTGCCATGTTCTCCACATTAGTCTGTGGCTTTATCTTTATCGATGTCATCTTAAAATGGCGATGTGCACCCTTTTATTTCTGCATTACTTGGAGCCAACAATCAACCTTCCATTACATTGACAGCTTCATTACAGCCTTACCTGTGGTGTGCAATTGATCAGTATGATGACGGTTACGTCTTTATGTTGTGTATTGTCATAGGGCAATGGCTGGAGCACATTTGTCAGTAAATAAATATTAGAAATCAATATTAAAGACAGCTTCCCTTGTTAAGACATGAAAAATAGCATTGATGTTAGTTTTCATGCTCGTAAATTATTTGCTGCAAGGTCGGATGTCTAATAAGGTCAAACGTCAGACCTAAGGCACTAGATTTGGATGTTCACAATGATTTCTGATGTATATGACTTTAGAATAATCCTAAGGACGTTTTCCTAGCAGTCTCCTGGTTTTTATCCCTTAAAGAGGACCTTTCATGGGTCCACACTCTGCTAAATAAGTAGCAGATTTTGGAGGGCATGGGCCGGGAAGTTGGGGGAACTTACTATTTCTTCAGGGTGCAGCTCCGTTGGCCCGCTGCACCCCTGTAAAGATCCGGCGCGCGCTATGCAAATGCATAGCATCGGAACAGGGAGGAGGAGACGCCAGGGATTCTCAATGGGCGTCTCCTTCTCCCTGGCTTTAGCGCTGTCCAATCTCAGCGGAGAGCGTCACAGCCAGGGAGAAGGTTTCTGTGCCCTGAAGAAATAGTAAGTTCCCCCAACTCCCCGGCCCATGCCCTCCAAAACCTGCTACTTATTTAGCAGAGTGTGGACCCATGAAAGGTCCTCTTTAACTACTATACAAAGATCTGGACTTCTCTGCAGGGGAACCACCTCCTCCTGTAGTAGTTTATGTATGATTAACAGCTGACCCAGGCAGAGCGAAGAGGGATCAGACAAAACCATAGTCAGGGACAAGCTGAGGTCAGGGCAGGCAGAGTATGAGCAATCTGATAAACAGTCCGAGGTCAGGACAAGCAGCAAAGGATCAAAAATCTAGGACATGGGCTAAAGTCAGTACACAGGCAAACAAACGAATTCAGCACACCTTTGCAATAACTAGCAAGCTAGGAATCTATTGCTCAGGCAACTACCCATAGGAAAAGATGCCTTAAAGGGTTTGTCTCACTTCAGCAAATAATATTTATTATTATGTTAGGAAGTTAATACAAGGCACTTACTAATGTATTTTTATTGTCCATATTGCTTCCTTTGCTGGCTGGATTCATTTTTCCGTCACATTATACACTGCTTGTTTCCATGGTTACGACCACTCTGCGATCCAGCAATGGTGGTCATGCTTACACGCTATAGGAAAAAGCACCAGCATATGTGTGCTCCCACAGTCCTGGCCACCAGAGAAGCTGACACCTTTTCATATAGTGTGCAAGCACGGCCATCTCTGATGGATTGCAGGGTGGTCATAACCATGGAAACAAGCAGTGAATAATGTGATGGAAAAATGAATCCAGCCAGTGAAGGAAGCAATATGGACAATCACAATACATTAGTAAGTGCCTTGTATTAACTTGCTCTACATGATAAATACCACTTGATAAAGTGAGACAACCCCTTTAAGCACCCAAAGGCACCTATTTAATAAATACCACAGTATTGAATTAAATTGTAACATTGTGACTACAGCCACCACTAGAGGGAGCTGAGGAGTTTACTGTTTTATATTTTTGGGTTAGTGTATAAAACATATGCAGCGCACCCCTAACCTCCATCTAGTAGTGATTTAAGGCATCTAAAATGTCATTATTTAGCGACAGGAGACTTGGAGATTTGTATCAATAAAACCGAGCCCTGGACCCTATAACGAAATAGAAATGAAGAAATAGATAATTATTGAGTGCCACATTTTGGACCTAGAAACATGATGATAAAAGATGGATATTCACTTTAAAGGGGTTGTCTCATCTTAGACACTGGTGGCATATTTCTAGGATATTCCATCAATATCAGATAGATGTGGATCCCCCGAAGTGAGCAGGGGAGAAGATGCGCATGCTCAGCTGCCCTCCATTCATCTATATGAGACTGCTGAAAAGAGCTCTGGCTCGGCTATCTTGGCAGTCACATAGAAGTGAATGGAGCTAGGGCTGCCCTTGCTCGGTGCACTCTCCATTCATTTCTGAGCGTGTTTGCTCAGCTATTTTTGGAACTCCCTTAGGAATAAATGGAGACGACACCACACATGTGCCATGTGCTCTCCTTTACTTTCAAGGGCCCATTGTGGAGATAGGTGCAAGTCTCACCCCTGAGTCCCACATGTATCTGACTTTGATGATATATCCTAGTTATATCAATGTCTGAGATGACAAAACTCCTTTAAGGTACAAGGAACAAGTTATCCCCAATCCACTGGATATAGAAAACTGTAGGGGATTTGACCACTGGGATTCCCACCGATCACGACAAGAAGGGTCCGATGTAGTGTTGAGCGAGCACCTCTGTGCTCGTATGCTCGGGTGCTCTGGCCGAGCACTAGGGGTTGCTTGAGTGCTCGGCCGAGCACCCGAGCATAATGTTAGTCAATGGTACTAAACCAGGTACCCCCCGCTCGGAAGAGGGGAGGGTGTCTGGTTAATAGAAAAAGGTCAGAATCGCGACTTCTCCTCTTTTACTCCTTTCACTTGTAAAAGTATGCTAATTAACTGAATTTGTACGCATTAGCGCATAATGCGTACGCATTAACAAAGAAATGCGTACGCATTAGTAAAAAAAGCGTACGCTTTAGTGTAAGAAATGCGTACGATTAGAGTACGAAATGCGTACGCAATAGCGTAAGAATTCGGGTACATAATGCGTACAAAATAGCGTACGAATTAGCATACCAAAGGCATACTAATTAGCGTACACAATATGCACAAATTAGCGTACACAATACGTACGAATTAGCGTACAAATGCGTACGAATTAGCGTACAAATGTGTATGAATTAGCCTAGAAATGCGTACGCAGTAGCATGCAAATTCGTACACATTAGCGTACAAATCAACATTACATTGCGCTCGAGTACACTCGGTGTTCGGCCGAACACCGAGCGGACCCGAGCGTAGGCATGCTCGGCCGAACAGCGAGTTCGGCCGAGCATGCTCGCTCAACACTAGTCCTATGTCTACCCGTATGACTTACCGTAAGTGTTGGTTGACCATGTACACTGCCATTCCGTTCAGCTCTATGGCAGGTCAAGCCCGGGGCTATCTCCTGTAGTCTCATCAAGTTTGAATGGGGAGTAAATGTGAACGATCAACCACTTCTCCATTGAAAAGGGAGACACAAGATCAGTGGGTGTCCCAGCGGTCAGACTTCCACCAGTCTAACAGTTATGCCCTACCCAGTAGATAGGGGCAGGGGTGCACCTCGCCTTTCTGCTGCCTGAGGCAAAAACTGAAACAGTGCCCCAACCCCCCAATTCCAATTTCTTAACGTAACCCCTTTCCTCCAGCCCTACTGTTAAAGACATACCTGGAAAACATTACATAAAGAGCTACAAAACATGCAGGCTAATATAGCGCCACATACTGTGCCCACTGTTCTTCCCAATACAATACTGCAGAAACAGACAATCCCCCTTCCACTGCCCCCCTCTCGTCCCTGCCTGGTGCTGCCTGAGGCAATCGCCTCACCTCGCCTCATTGGTGGTGCGCCCCTGGACAGGGGATAACTTGTGGCAACTGGAATAACTCTTTAAAAGGGTTGAAAACAGTGTCAACCGCCATTATATCAGTCTCTCCAACCTGTTGTTCACCAGCAGTAGTAAAGCTATAACTTCCAGCATATTGGGAGTTGTAGTTTAGCAACAGCTGGAGAACCTCAGACTGGGAAACACTGCATTAGACTCTAGCTACCGCCCTTAGCTTTTTATGCATTATAATAGGTTTGACTTTTATGCATTTGATTGTTTTATGCTATCTTTTACGTTGTTTGCACCATCACTCTGTAATCTATGGGTTTTGGGGGTTGCTGGCACCCTTTGGCAGGATGTTGCTCTAGGCCCGTACTGTTCTCATAAAAGCTGACAACAAAACGACGTTGAGGAAATCAATAATATTATCACCGATCATTATAATTACAGTGATTATTGTTGTTATTATGCTTATTGCAGTCAGCGCTGCGAAGTCAGCGGATGGCTCCAGACTTATCACGTTAATGAGCGTCCTGGCCACACACAGATAAATGGCAGCTGCGCATGGGAAATAAACAGAATAATCTGGATTGAAATAATCCATCTGAGGTCCCTGCTAGCCTGTAAATGCACACAGTTGTCAAAATGGATTCATTGTGTATTAATAGCTTCTTTGAAGTCCGTCTCTATGAACTCCCTCAAATGCACAAAAACCCCCCCCACATCTCCTCATTATCCTCAAGGTGAATGTTCCAAACCAACATTTTGTTTTCTAAGGAGAAAAAGTCTAAAACTACTTGGCCAGTATCTGCCTGGGTGGATAGTCTTCATTCCTAGACAACAATATATTTTCTTTGCACACAAAGGCGTAGCTATAAGGGGGTGCGGAGGTAACAGTTGCCCTCAGGACCTGATAAGGGGCTCATGCACATGACCATATTTTTTGCCATCCGTGTCCCCATCTGTAGGTCCACTCCACATATGATTAAACATGTCCTATTCTTGTCCGTTCATGCTTTCCAGTGCAGATCACACATAGAAGTTATCCGTGTTCACAAAAACAAAAAACACCTATTCCTTGAGATATATCTTATAAGAAGACATCCAAGCTCCTCCTGAACTTTTTTGGTGAGTCAACCATCACCACCTCTTCTAACAAAGAGTCCATAGTCACTGCTGTTAGAGTAAAGAATCCCGTCTATGATGATAATGAAACCTTTTCTCTAGACATAGGGGATGTCCTCTCATCCTGGTGATAGGTCTAGTTATAAAAAGGTCCTGTCCATTCATATATCTGTATATTGTAATTACATCTCACCTAATCTCCAGAATGGGGCGCCTGAAGTGCAGGGGAGCACACCGAACGTGTGTGGCATGCCCTCCATTCATTGCTATCGGAGTTCTGAAACTAGCCAAGTGAGCGTGGTTGGCTGTTTTTGGAAATTTTGTAGCAGCAGGGGAGTAGCTATAGTTAGAGGTAGCAGTTTCTACCAGGCCCGGGAGCCTGAGGGGGCCCAAAGACCCTTGTGGTGCATAAGAAGACACCAGTATTATAGAAAGTGCATGCTGGTCAAGTTACTTCTAGAGATTAGGCTAGGTCGAGAAGTTGGCATGTGGGGACATTGCGGTTTCAATTTTTGCCTTCGACCACATGAAGGTAATGTGCACCCCTGCCCCTGGCCACAAAGCCCTGAGGGAAGGGGGGCCCAAGCTATACTCTTGCACCAGGGCCCATGAGCCTTTAGCTATGCCTCTGTGAGTGGAGAGTGCACTGTGCAATCACAGCCACTGCTCCATTCACCTCCATGGGAATGCCGAGGATAGCCATGCCACAAGGCGGGGAATGGACAGTGGCCTCGCATATGCCGTCGCTTTAGGTTCACTTTCAGGGCTCACTCACACATGGGACATGTACCTATCTGACATTGATGGCGTATCCTAGCGATATTGTATCAGTGTCTGAGATTGGAATAGCCCTTTAAATAGAATTTATATTCAGCCGTACTCCTTCTCATTTTCCCTAAGTATATATTCCACATATAATGCGTAGTATAATTTGCATCTGTAGATAAGAATTCTAGCAGTTCTGGAATTTCACTGAAGACAACTCAGGGGCTGAATGATCACTGTATATGCACTCCTATGAATTGTAATAGACAGTCTGGAGCCACATACATGCTTTTCATAAAATCCACTCCGATGGAACGGGCCGGCCTAGATTGTTGGAAATCCTCTGAGTGTTTGAGCCGATAAGCTGCTGTTTCAGTGGAGAACGTCCAAGACCTACATTAAAATACAAAGCAGAAAATCACCCAACATCCGCTCTTCTTGTTCATCTGGTTGTTGAATATAAATGTCCTAGCATTTTAGACATTGACCTTAGTTTGATCCTTCGCTGTCAAAGCAAAGGGCACGAGCCAGTTCCAAATCTTGGATGAGAAGAAATTTCCTTCAGCTATTCTGCAACATCAAGATATCATTCTTTGATGTTGAGAACAGAATGGAATTAGTCTCTGAAATGCTGCTTAATGCAAATTTAAAATGAAGAAGGCTACTTAAGGATATTGTACAGTGGGAAATCTTTTCTGCTAAAAAAAACTTTTTGTAAAAGCAGATTTTTAGAAGAGAATTCACCCTATTCTTCAATGTATACTGTGTTTACTAAGGCAATTGTCCATAACTTGCTCATGGGCGGCATGGTTCATCCAAAGACATTGGCAAGAAAACCATATGTTCTTCCCATGACTATGTGAGTTTTCTCCAGGTTTTATGGTTTTTCTCCCACAAATCCAAATCTATGCAATGGACCCTACATGTGCCTGAGATAGAGGATTAGATTGGGAGCCCCAATGGGGACTTGTGTGAGCTCTGCAGAACTTTTTCTTATGGCAGAAATGATTAGATCTATAACTGTCTATGGAATAGATTCATATACACGATGGGGTAGATTGACTATTGCAAATATGCCATAATTCTGGCCAAAAGTGAGCCACAGTTATGAAAGGGATTGTCCCATCTCAGATGTTCATGCCATATAGTTGGATATGCCATAAATGTCAGAAATGTGTGGGTCCCATTTCTGAAGCCTGCTCTATTCTCAAGAACGGGACCCTAAAGTAAAGGAGGGCAGATCCACATGCACGACTACCCCTCCATTCACTCCACTTAAACACTGGAAAACCTTCATTTGGAGGGGTGATCATGCATACATAGGTTGCGCCCCATTCACTGCTAGGGGCTTTCAAAATAGCCAGGCACATTTGTTCAGCTATTTTCAGAAATCCCATAGCAGAGAATGAAGAGGATCTATTTGTGGTGGGCTCTTCGTTCATCCCAAGGCCTTGTTACCAGATAGGAATACCCATAGACACTTTGTTTACCTTACTCTACAAGAGAACAGAAGTATGGGCATGGTTTAGTGGTGGAGGCAGCTTGGCTTTAGGTGCACCAAAATTTCACCTCACGATTCTGGGCCAAAGCAAGCCACCTAATAGGTGGTATTAACTTAAACTAGACAGTTTAAAGGTCTGTCAAATTTAGCATCCAGCATTAGCTATTGGGATAAATATGGCACATTTTAGACTGTTTGGTCGGGCTAATTATTGGTTATATGGTAAGACTAAATAAACATAATTAAATCTTGGTTATCTATTTTCTTTAGACACTGAATCATACATTCTACATGATGTATAAGGGTATAAGTAGTCTGTAATATCTGCTATATACTATATGTAGAGGTTCTCATGTATTCAAAGAAATTTATTTGGCTTTCTGGACAGTGCATCCTTAATTGGTTCCAGATGGTATGTTGTGAAGACATATAGATCTCTCTGGCATAAAACCATTGGTTAATTTCAACCTAGAGTGTAAGGAGAGGGTAACTCCCAGGATTTTTTACTATAATAAAGGAATCTTCTGGCAGTTTGGGTTCAGAAGACATGACTCAAAAACCTTGAGTCATGTCTTCTCATTCTTTTGTCCCTAGACCAGGGGTCGCAACCTTCGGCACTCCAGCTGCTGTGAAACTACAACTCCCAGCATGTACACTCGCTCAGCTGTTCTTGTAACTCCCCTAGAGATTTGTAGTTTCAGAACAGCTGGAATGCCGAAGGTTGCTGATCAATGCCCTAGACTAATTTTAACATTTGGAGCATTGCAGACAACATGGTTAGATCCCTTGTTTAGGGATCATACAAAAATTTTACCATGACCTTAGGACAATGATGGGGAGTGAATGCTCATTCCCAGGGGCGGTCTTGGCATTTCTGGGGCCCTAAGCAAAGTTATGTCCGGGGGCCCCCAATGACGCGTCACGCCCCTGATGACACGCCCTCTGATGACACCCCTCCCAATGGCACGCCCCCCCACACATCAAAGACTGGGACTAGAGCATGCTCGGGTGGAATTTGCGTGCGCTTTTTCAAATCTGCACGCTAATTCATATGCATATTTTAATATGTACACTAATGTGTATGCATTTTATAAAATGAGTACGCATTCGGACAAATGCAGTACGTGACAGCTGGGCGGGCGGTCTTGGACACCAGCACAAGAGCGGAGTGTGGGGGCCCCCTTGGACGTCGGGGGCCCTATGCAAATGCATAGGATGTGTGGTGCCCAAGACCGCCCCTGCTCATTCCCGATAATTGCTCCATGTTAATGTGCTGCCAATCATTGGACCAAATGAGCAAGACACTCATTTGTTGGGTCATCCATAGTTTATGTGCCATTGGACGTGATGCTAACAAAAAATTAAACTGCATGAGGATGAAGGATCACAGTAGTATCTGTATACCCCTCTGTATGGGGATAAAGGATCACAGTAGTATCTGTATACCCCTCTGTATGGGGATGAAGGATCACAGTAGTATCCTTCATCCTCATACAGAGGGGCTATGCCTGCTAAATTAGCAAGCATTACCCTATTACCCTAAGTTTTCATTTAGTACTAGTAAATTTGTCCCAATGTTCAAGATGATTGTCACGGGGAGCCGGAGGCACGCTTCATCCGTGCGGCGCCACCGGACTCCTACTGCTGTGCTGGAGCGAGGACACAATTTGCGTCCTTGTCTCCATGACAACAGGGGCGGGGAGGTCCCGGCGTGCATTTAGTCTCAGTGCGGCCAGCGTCCTCCCCACCCCCCTTAGACAACTAGGGGGCAGGGTTCTGAGCGCTGGCAGGGAGGCCAGGGCTCAGTTGTGAATTATTTATGTTTTAGGTCACATGACCTACCTGGATCTTTGGTCGTTGGCAGGGAAGCCAGCGCTCAGCTGTTCCAGGATTAGAATTAGGTCACGTGATGAAACAGCATCATGTGACCTACTTGGAGGCCTATTTAAACAGGCAGCTTGCTGGCCACAAGTTGCCTGTGATTAGTCTAACTACCTCAGTGTGTATGCTACAGAGACTTTTGAATTTGACTTTGGCTGTTGTTATTTGACTATTCTCTCGCCTCCCCCCTTGTACCGCGTTCTCTCTTGGCTTGACCTCGTCGTGTTATTGGATTTGGCTTTTGGATCTCCCTTGGTTTTTCACGTACTCTCCTGGTTTAGACTTTGGCTCGGCGACTTTGATATTTCTTATGGTTCTGTTTTGTTTATTATTTTCTCCTGTTTACTCCCCTTCCCTGTATGCCTGAGCACGTACCTAGGTAAGGGACTGCCGTCTAGTTGTACGCCATTGCCTAGGACGGGTCGTGCAAGTAGGTAGGGTCAGAGGTGGGGTTGAAGTCAGGGCTCCCTTTCCCCCTGTCGTGACAATGATATGGTCTTGGTAGGTTTTAATTCATATGATTGAAGTCTGATAATCTGATAACTCTACAGCCATTTTAACTATGCTTTAGAAAAACATACTGTAGCTACGTTCTTCCTGAAAGATCACCTTCCCTGTCCATGGGTTGTGCCTGGTTAATCCAACTCAACTCATCCAAAGTGAATTGGGCCTGAGCTGTAATACCCCACACAACCTGTGACCAGGTCTGGCAGTGCTTTTTTTCTTCTTTTCTGGCAGTGACCCTATGTATATCACGGATCAAAGTACATATTTTATAAAGTGCAATGACTTTACTTTACAGTAAAATGACTCATATAGTACAAGCATTGCATGTGGAGATGAAATCATCAAGGATGAGTGACTGTACTGTTCATCATCTTAATGCTTAACATAGTCACCTATTGTGTCGTATGAAGGCATCAGAGTTGACTAAAGATTGACAGCTCGAAGGAACGGATGGAGGAGGAGGTTACAATGGAAGCGGCATGCTCTATAAAGGCTTTCCACCCACTAACGCATTTTAAGACAAGTGGTAGTTATGCCATAGGTATACATTAGGGGTGGGGGTATGTTGAATCACTCACCTATGAATAACACATTACATTGTGATCATTTATATCCATGTGGCCCTCATCCTGTTAACTACACAGCTATAGCTAGATGATGGCTGTAGATATGACTACTGTGTTACAGTCATTACATCCTTATGATAGCATACAGGAATCACAAGGTTAGTAAGATTAGCTTTTTCTAGAAGTTCAGGACGACGTTCGACTCTTGACAACAATTTTGTCAACAAAATATGACTGAAACGTGTTGAGTGAAAGGGGTTATCCAGTTTTTTGGACATTGGAAGCAGCGTACTCTACCTGTTAAAAAATCATGCTCACCTGCTTCCAGCTCCTTGATCCCCGTCCTGTAAACTTCAGTGCAGACGTGGTCACATGCGCATCTGCAACCAATGACCGGTCCCAGAGGTGGCATATCACTGCTGGGTAAGGATGAGCAAATTTCTTAAAATTCTACCAGAATCTGAAGTCTTCTGATTGTCTGGAAAAATCTTTCTCTTTCACTTTAAAGTTGGATTCCTAAGAATCAGAACTTTTTGAAAAATGTGGGTATCTCTACTGCTGGGCCATGGGCAACCTGGAGACATGTCATCACTGAGGTCAGTTATTGGATGCAGCGGTGCACGAAACCCCATCCATCTGGAAGATTTCTCAAAGGAACAAGAATGGAGTGTCTGGGAGCAGATGAGTATAGTTTCTACAACAGGCTGCTGGAGATACTTAGACAGTACCATAAAGTTGGACAACCCATTTAACCCTTTAGATATTGTCCACTTTGCAGTGTACCTTTTTGTTAGAATAATGCCCTGTCAACTTGATTGGCAACAGTGGCTAAAGTGGCTAAAGGAAGGGAAAAGACTCTGGGAGGAGGAGTGCATCTCAATTTAGATGGAAGGACCTGGGCAACGTTAGTGCTAGGGACTACCCAATGGACTCGTTTCCGTTCATTTGCCTCTGGCAAAGTTGTTTTACAGGGGTATAGCAGAGGAAAAAAATGAACAAAAAGCATGTTTAGAAAAGTTTGTGGGACATCTAAATGGTGGGTAAAAGGGAGGTGACAGACGTCCTTCACTTCATCTTAGCTTCAGGGTTGGACAAGCCTTTTCATCGGCAATGGTGGACCCACTGTATTTAGGGAAAAAAATGGTGTTCAATGGAAGATATTCATTTCAATATATATTCCTTTCACTGCCCTATAAACTACGATATGTAATGTCACATATTTGAATATTAACATTAGGCATAGGGAATTCAAATGTAGGCTTCCAGCTCCTTGAACACTGTGCGTATTTACCGTAACCTAAGTACTGGGTTTTACCGACAGATTAGTTTGGCCTTTGTACGTGGATTTTTTTTTATACATTAGGCAATCATAGCTACACACAAATAAAACCGTATAATTATGTTACTGTTGATTTAAGACTATATAAAGTACTTCAAACCCATTCATTTCACACCAAAGGAGCTCCGCTTGTAGCTCCACACACGCTCCCCTGAAAACGGATCTGTTTTTAGAGGATAATCTACTCGAGGGCGGGAAAATCTTATCAAATTAACAAGTGCTCTGGCCACACACAGATAAATGACAGCTGTGATTTCTCAAATAAACAATATAATCTGGATTTGTATAATCCACAGAGGTCTTTGGCAGTAAAACGCTTCTCACATGCTGCAAATGGGCCTGGTTACATTGTACTTGTTTAAAGCACTCATCTCCCAACAATTATCCAAAGACTTTCTTTCGAAAAGGATTGAGTAGAATTTTTTTGGCTCGGCAAGACGCAGCCTGGAGGAGGCCGTTTAGAGTCTCTTGTTAGGGCCGGTTTGAAGTATGGCTAACTCTTCGTATGAAGGACAATGAAGGAAAACCATCTGGAAAACCTCAAAGAAAAAAGTTGTCTATTTCATGATGTTTCAAACATTTTAACGAGTGCTAGTAGAAAGAACATCTTAGTGTCGTAGTCTGAAGAACAGCATGTCGGTTTAATTCCGATCTGTTTTATTTTTACATGGATTTGGCAGAACTAGTTTGGTCCATCATCAAATACATAGCGTCGTGTCTCTTATCACAGTGTGCCGTAACAGATGGAAATTCAAATTACATGTTTCGTTAGTGTTGTGGGAAATCTATGAAGTCAACCTTGGCCTCAAAGTTGAAGGGTTTCTTCTGTTTGGACTCACATCAGTCTTCTACTTTTGCCTATTCTGATTCATGACTGTTGTGTACATTTAGAATCCACCAAAGTGCATTTCATTGTGAATTTGACTTGGACAGAGGTTCCTTAGACCATCAATGTACATAATTCTTAAGGTCCACCTTCCATTTCTACAGGACTTGTATACATGCACCTTTAAAGTTGAAAGGCAATCTTTTCATGTTGGTATCATTGTGCACGTGGGATATATCATTAATAGGGTCTTGTTTGGGAATCATCCAGAAATAGAACCTCCTGATGAAGGATTGGCTCCAAAGTCACCTCAAAAGGAAGCTTCTGCTGGACCTTTGGAGTCTTATTATTGCAAGTGTTCATTATTATGGAGGATGCTTTGGTGGAGTAGTCCAAACTAGAACTTGGCAAATAAATCAAGCTTTAGGAGCAGAAACGTCTTTATGTTCATTGTGTTACAATAGAGATTTTTTTGAAAGGGGTACAGAAAATAAGAATGACAATAAGATTTTAAACAGTCATTTAAGACCTCATGGTGTATCCTGAACCCATTTGTAGGGAAGTTTGTGGAGCAATTTCTGAGGTCTTCTATTTAAAACTGAGGTGGCATGCATATCTTAGACACCCTGTTACTGGTCTGAGATCCTGAAGTTACGTCTTTTCGATCCCTCTTTTACTGTCTGTAGGTTACCAAGAAGAAGGGTTGATGGAATTCATTGACCCTATGGCGTTGTACTAATGAAACTGGTATAATCACATTACACGACTCACAATCACATGATTGCTCCATTCATACTAGAGACATGGGACCCCGATTCTTATGATTGGTGGGATTCTCTTTCCTGTTCTATAGAATGGTGATAAGTAGTGATTGTGGGAAAAACTTTTTAATGGAAGTGGATCACACATGTTTAACCAGATACCCCCCGCAAATCCAACAGACAATACTCGTACTTAATGACCATATGGTTAAGGAGACCCGTGAAGGCTCCTCTTGCCCAATGAACCACAAAGAGACCACAATGTTACATCTGTCTTTTTTCTACTGGACAGGGGCCATTATACATACATTAAGGGGGTCCAAAGTACTGTCCATGTAGCATACCAGTTTTATAAAATGGCAATGGTAGATGAGATTCCCCATGACAGATCTTACATTCGGGACCAGGAACCTCAAGTCTTGTCTGGTCAACTGAAGATCATTGTCCTATAGATCAATCTATTCTTGCTATTCCTGGTAGTATCTCACCTTTCACTGTGCACTCATCTCTACTAAATGTACTTTCGTTTTACACTTTTTACATTCATAGGTAACCCCGTGCCTCCATCCATACGTCCCTGTAAAATGACTGACCACATTGACCCCAACCAATCAAATAGTCAACACTAATACACTATATAGCCTAATGACTCTATGTTGGAGAAGACTCTTGAGGGTTCCTCTTGCCCACAGAACCACAAAACAACTACAATGTGACAATGTGTCTTTTTTTCTACTGGACAGATGCCCTTGTGCGGAGAGTCATATGGACCGTCCATGTACCGCGCCAATTTTCTAAAATGGCGCATGGTAGATGAGGTTCCTCATGACAGATTTCACATTGGGAAGCAGGAACTTCTAGTCGTCTCTAGTCAACTGGATATTGGTGTCCAATAGATCAATCTATCCTTGCTATTCCTGGTGGTATCTCTGTAATGTCCCCCCGGTACGGTCTGCCTGTCACTGTGCACTCATCTCTGCTAAATCCACTGTCATATTACCGTTTTTTTAAAATTCATAGGCAGCCCCGTGCCTCCATCCATACGTCCCTGTACAATGACTGACAGCAGTGACCGCAGGTTTCTGATTATTTCCCATGCTTGTAAAATCCATACTCCAGACAAGCTGTCAACCGGCTTCATTACAGCTGCCCTCCCTTCCCTTTGGTTCCGGCTGCGATACAAACCTGCAGTTATATCACAAGCTCTTCTCCTCCATGCCCAATCCAGTGGAACATCCTTCGGGGAAATCTATTCTTTCATTATATTTCCACTCTAAATGTGATTGACAAAAAGGCTTTTTCGGTGGCGCACACAGTTATTTTAACTCGCCTCCCGTTCCCTCTTTCTAATTGTTTTCATTTTTTCCTGCTATTTATAATCTGTCTAATCCTTCTTCTTGTCAGTTATAGGGCCCGGAATTATCCGAGCAATGCCATTTAGCTTTCATACTGTTTCTGGAATAATCACGCTCACTTCGGCTGTCGCATTCGATACTCATATTTTTGCATTAATCAGAACGCTGAGCTCTGACGCTCGCATCCTCTCCAATGTTCGAGACGTCCAATAGTTCTCGTCTGATGTGCGCTTAATAGCATGTAGACAACATATATCCCGCACAAATATAGATCTTGTGACAATGATGTATTAGGCAGCAAGTGAACAGTCAAGTCTTGATGTTGACGTGTTGGAAGCTGGAAAAACGGGCAAGCGTGAAGATCTGAATGACTTTGACAAAAGCCAAATTGTGATGGCTGGATGACTGGGTCAGAGCATCTCCAAAATGGCGGGTCTTGTGGGGTGTTCTTGGCATAGATTGTGGATGCCCAGGGCTCTTTGATGCACACAAGGAGCGAAGGCTAGTCCACCTGGTCTGATCCTACAGAAGTGCTACTGTAGAGCAATGTTGGGTGACTTCAGAGGAGTTGTTTTGGTGGCTCAAGGGACACCTACCTAATGTTATGGCTAATCGGTGAATATATTGAATACTGTATAAAGCAAATGAAAGAAATCACAGCTCTTCAATGGTTCTAATGAGGTTTATTTACTCTGCAGACTGAAATCTCTATGGCCACTCCATCAGCAGAACAGCGAGTACAGCTCTGGAGTATAATACAGGATGTATTATGGAGCAGTAGAGGATAAGTATTGTAATATTTGCACACAGTGACTCCACCAGCAGAATAGTGAGCACAGCTCTGGAGTATAATACAAGATGTAAGTCAGGATCAGTACAGGATAAGTAATGTAATGTATGTACACTGACTGAACCAGCAGAATAGTGAGTGCAGCTCTGGAGTATAATAAGGGATATAACTCAGGATCAGTACAGGTTAGGATAGGAAATGTATGTACACAGTGACTAGTACACAGTGACTATACGGGCAGAATAGTGAGTGCAGCTCTGGAGTATAATCCAGGATGTAACGCACGACCAGTACAGGATAAGTAATGTAATGTATGTAAACAATGACTCCACCAGCCGAATAGTGTGTGCAGCTCTGGAGTATAATACAGGATGTAACTCAGGATCAGTACAGGATAAGTAATGTAATGTATGTACACAGTGACTGCACCAGCAGAATAGTGAGTGCAGCTCTGGAGTATAATACTGGATATAACTCAGGATCAGTACAGGATAAGTTATGCAATGTATTTATTATGTCCAGCCATTTTCATGCACATTAGCTTTATAATATATGTTAGGGCTGTATTTCACCAGTAGACTACCTGATGACTACCCTTGCTGACAAAGCAAACAGGAATCCTCATGAGTGCATCGCCTGCAGGCCCCCTCTGCCTGCCTTCATAAGAGACATTGCTGAATTATATATTTTTTTTTCAGAGAGCTGCAGATGTAGCAGTGCTGAGACTGTTGGCATAATCTGTTTTCATAATGTATTATTCAGCATGATGAGGCATAATATCACATTATACTATCTATGACTTTTCATGTGACTGCAGATAATCCCAGGGGGCAGATTGAGGCAGTGTAAATGGAGACCGGGCTGTCTTAAAATGTGCCAAAATCTATCACCATGGCTCGCGCTGTATGATAAATCAGGTGCGTCATGCTAGACTTGTTTGACACATATGTGTAAATTTACACACCTCTATTGAGGCAAAAAAGTGTCTAAAACACATAATAAATGTGGTGCATGGTATGTACGACATTTTTGTGCAAATTGAGCTACGATTCTAGCAGATTTAGTTTAGTAATCTCATCTTTGCTCTGAGAATTATAACCATGGTATCTACAGGATATGCTAATGTATGAACTTGAATCTAACGTAGCATGCAGTGCCCCAGACGACCACTGCATGGGTTAATTATTGCTAAAAGGGTTAATGCCATTCATTCTGTGCACTGTCTATCCAATATAGATGAATATCTGCAAGGTAATAGTTAAGTCTGGCAGCCTCTAGGTGTTGTTGCCAGGGGGATTTGCTGGTCACGCCCCTGTCATCTAGTTTAGAGCAGATTCTGGCTTGGGCTGTGAGTGAAGCTACAGCTTGTGAGCCTGGCAGAAGCTGAAAGTGGATTCTTCTCGGTTCCTTCGCTCCCTCTGCTACTCAGGTCCACCTCTGTCGACATCTGCTGTTATGCAGCTGCAGTCAGTGGAGGAAATTAATCAAAACTGGTGTAAAAGAAAACAGACTTAGTTGCCCATAGCAACCAGATTCCACCTTTCATTTTGAGAGCTCCTTTGGAAAATGAAATGTGGAATCTGATTGGTTGCTATGGGCAACTAAGCCAGTTTTCCTTCAAATCAGTTTTGATAAATCTCCCCCATTGACTGGGCACATTGGTGAACTGACCCCCTTCATGTCAATTGGTCATGTGACACAAGGGGGTCAGTCATTGGCTGCAGGGGCCTTGAAGCAGATGTGTACAGAGAGGGCATCCAAGCAAAGCAACTGAGGCTGGGGAGAATCCTCTGGATAGGTCATCAGTATGTGATCGGTAGGGGTCGAACACCTGAGCACTCGTAGTAGCGCTGCAGCCTTTTCCAGCTTTCACTAGGCCAATGACATCACATTCATCGGTCACATGGTCTAGGCACAGCTTAGTCCCACTAAAGTGAATGGGGCTGAGCTGCAATACCAAGCATGACCACTATTTCATGTCTAGCACTGTGCTTGGTGAGTAGGTAGAAGGCCGTGATGCTCACAGGAGCACCAATGTCTTCTCAAACAGCTGATCAGCGGGGTCCCAGGTGTCGGACCCCCACTGATCACATACTGATGACCTATCCTGAGGATAGATCATCAGTATAAAACTCAGTGAATTACAATGAAAATTGAACAGTGGCCGGAACAATCCGTGCAAGTGCATTTGTAATGTTGATGAATCTGCTGACTTTTTTTTTTTTGGGGGGGGGAATACTTTTGCAAGTCACAATATATATATAGTAAACTATATCCCGTGTATGCTTTCTAATTGTACATCTACCTCTGGAAGACGAGACGGGCAGCAGACAGTTGACTTGGGGAGCGTTAGCAATAAAAGACACGGGCGGATTTGTGTTTACAGATATGTGCTTAACAGCAATGTTCCTCAGCCTCATCCATCACCGTTACTTGAAAGTTTTGGTTTAACGCTGCTATATTTCCTTTGATGGCCAATGCTAAGGGGACTGGAAATGATGCTTCTGAAACTACTGCAAGGGCCGTTGCCAAACCTCATCCATCATCCATACACAGCACTGTCCTACCTTATCCCATGGCCAAATATTACACAGAGCAATTCCCAATCACCCCATACCTAATAGGCAGCTCATTGGACGCGGCGAAGAAAGGCCACTCAAGTGACTGCTCCCGAACGCTGGCCTAGCACATCCCATCTGTGCCCCGTCCGTCAGACTCAGCCTATTAAGCAAAGTGCAGATGAACGTGGAGGATTCTGCTAAAGCAAGCAGAGCCGTGCAATCTCTGTAAAATGACTCTGTGCCAGTGTCAGAGATTATATTACATATGGTGCGGTGCAAGGTGCTCGCTCCATTTTTTTTTTTTTAATCATAATTGAGTAAATGGGTTGACATCTTGGAGCTGTATCAAATATCTCACCGTCTGTTACTGATTGAATAGCAGGCATTTGAAGGCTCCCTCCCACCTTTGCCCATATGGAAAATGTGAATATTAAAATTTGCACGGACATATATCAAATTTGTCGCAACACGGTTATTTTACCATAAAAAATTGTGGCTTGTAGACAATGGCAGAAAATTGTCGGATCATTATAGAAAACCTGTGGCCCCAAGCAATTGCAATACAGTTTATAGCATTGGACTGAAGTTCTTTGGGTCTAGCAGAGGAGATGGCTTTGTGGTCCACCCTCTGTCTTAAAGAACATGGCCACCTTTAATTGTTTTTGTAACTTTGCAATCGTTGCAATATTATTTTCCGCATTGGACTGAGGTTCTTTGGGTCTACCAGAGGAGATGGATCTATGGTCTACCCTCTATCTTAAGGAACATGGCCACCTTTAATTATTTTTGTAACTTTGCAATTGTTTCAATATTATTTTCGGCATTGGACTGAAGTTCTTAGGGTCTACCAAAGGAGATGGCTCTATGGTCTACCCTCTTTCTTAAAGAACATGTCTACCTTCAATTGTTTTTGTAACTTTGCAATCATTGCAATATTATGTTCAGCACTGGACTGAGTTTTTTTTGGGGGGTCTACCAAAGGAGATGGCTCTATGGTTCATCCTCTATCTTAAAGAACATGTCCACCTTTAATTGTTTTTGTAACTTTGCTATCATTGTTTAGACAGGTCATATCATCAAGATCTATTTGGTTATTTGAGATTTTTCCCATTTTTACCAGTGAGTGATTGACTCCAATTGTTGTTGTCTTCTGCTGGACCTTTGTTGGTGGGCCTTTGTTGTGTTAGAGCCTGGGCTCTCTGGAGGAGCCTCCGTTATACTGATGGACCAGTCCAAACCTTAGTTCATCAACCATCCACTGGATCTTATCTCATTTTTCCATTGTCCCAACCATTGGCCATGTAGACTTTAGAAATGCAAATTTCTGTTATTGATTCTCCTTGCAGAGATCCAGCTGGTGTTTAGGGCAGTGATTCTTGGGAAAACATTAAAAAAAAACAGTTCTCCTCCAGAAGTTTATGCAGCTAGCTATAGGTGGCCTCCATGTATTTCAGTGATCAACCCTATGAAGGATTTTTAAAGGGATATTCCAGTTATAAGCAATTATTACTTATCCACTAAATAGATGGAAACCACTTGATTGTGAAGGTTCTGAATGTATGCAGATCTACTGATGGTCAGAACTGGAGCTTTGTATTCCCACATCTAAATGCAGCTAAGTATGAACATAGGACAACCACAACTTAAAGGTGGCACTAGCAAATTTTTTTTTTCATCTGCCGGATTAATAATTTTGCACGATTTTGCTTGAGCTATAGCCAATCTAAGCCAGGTTAAATGGGTGTAGAAATGGGCAGGTCTCTTGGGGTTTCCCCATTACAAAACACTTAGGGAGTCATTTACTAAGTGATATACTCCAGTTTTCTGGTATATATCTGTCGCAGATTTCAGTGTCCGTCCTCTTCCCCACCCATGCCACGTACCCTTTTTTAGACCTGGCGTGATAGGGGAAGGGGACAGGCTGGCAGGCCTGTCTCACTTATTATTTTGTACACCTGTGTTAGGCATAGAAAATGGTCTAAATTTAAGCCAACAAGGAAGCTGTTTTACATTTAGATTGGCGGTGGAAGCGCCAAAGTTATGTAGAGGCCGTCGCCTCTATGTAACTTTGGTGGATCCACCACCAGAGTAGGGGTTATTAAGACCGGTGTCTAAAATGCCAGTCTTAATAAATGACCCCCTTAGTCCCTTATCCCTGAGTTCCCCTGTTTGAATGACATGGGGATTGTGCTTGTCGTCGGCTATCACCAGCAGTCTCTTACAGCTGAATGGAGTGGCGGCACTCATGCATGACCACCATTCCATTCAAATGGAGGAACACAGGGCACATGTTCTTGTGATCGATGAGAACCCCAGCCAATCAGATACTTATCCCCTATCCTGTGTTTCTAAGTGTTTCTAATGAGACACCCCCTTTACCTACTTCCTTAGGCTACGTTCACATCTCCGTTCTATACTCTAGTGGTCTGTTCGGAGAGAGGAACAGACTACTAGAATACACCATATTGGGCATAACCATAACACTGCCACATTAATTATAATGGGATTGATGGAGATCTGGCTATCATGGGAATCCAAAGGAGATCTGGTGGGTTTCCAGCATATATTCCATGGTTCTCCTGCAGAAAGCCAGCATTTGTATAAAAAAAAACGCCAGATCCCATTATAGTGAATCGGTATGTCTGGCTATGCTAAAATAGACTAGAGTAGAGTACATTAGAGTATACAACAGAAATGTGAACATAGCCTTACCAGGCCTTTTGTGGAGACACAAGTTAGATTATGATACTTCAAACAGGTCCATCAGAGCAGTATTCTCCAACCTATGATTCTCACAGGCTGACAACCTGCTGGGAGTTGTAGTGTCTCGGCAGCTAGATACCCTCAGGTAGGAGTCAACTACATTACAGAATGAAACAAAGTAAAATCTAAAATAAAACCAAAGCCATCTTCAAAACTTGATGTTCGGATCCTGCGTGATTGACCTTTCCGCTCAGGACACCATTTATATACTACTCAGGCAGTGTGTTTTTCTCTAACTGCCTATAAATGGATACGACTTTTTATGAACGCGTATATAAAAATGCTTTCAGAAGCACAAACATAATATCTGTAAAAGTATTAGGAGCTTGATGATAGGGACGTGTTATTTGCAAGGCGCTCTTAGACAATGATCCATTCGGGCTCCGTCTCGGCTTCTGAATAGACTTGATTTTATTCACGTGGTGAATGAAGGAACCTGAGACGTGACGACTGATGGGACAATTTTACAGTTCTCTTGATTCCTTTTCAGTGAAGTCCGGGTGTTGTGCAGTTTAGTGGGTATAACCAATTTAGAACAGTCAATGGTCGCCGCTCTGCAATATTATTTCTGAAATCAAATGGACTGCAGTAGGGTTCAATTCCAGACAGAATAACTTTTCTTATGTGTAGTCATAAAAAATGGACAATTTAGGAAAATTGAACTGAGATACCATGTACTATTGGAAAGAAACAATTATACCCAGTGTCAGAAGACGGTGCATGACTTTATACGGTGCCTATCAATAAAATTTATCATCACACATCAAGACAAGCCTTCAGACCTCCAATAGCTGAGAGACTGGTGGACTACCGGTATATATTTTAACTTGCAGAAGGATTCCAGACAGACTGCTTGAAATAGTTGGAAGTTGCTTAATGTGCTTAGGCATAGGATGTATAAATTAGTGCATCCTTTATGCAATTCAACATTTTTCAGAGATAGGGATGAGCATGGAAGCTCGGGTTCGCCAGGTTTGGCCAAACTTCAGGTCAAAGTTCGGGTTCGGGACCCAAAGTTGACCCAAACTTCACCCCGAACCCAGGCCCCATTAAAGTCAATGGGGTCTCGAACTTCACTTTATTATTTTCCATTATAACATGGTTGTAATAGAAAATAATAGCCTCTTTAAGACAGAATGCTAAATAAAATGGCCATTGAGGGGTTAAAAATAATAATAATTTAAAAAAACCTCACCTCATCCACTTGATCGCGCAGCCAGTATCCTCTTCTTTCTTCAGGACCTGCAAAAGGACCTGCAATGACATCACCGCTCTTACCATGTCAGCACAGGTGCTTCTATCTTCATTCAGCAGGACCTGCGATGATGTCACCGCAGGTCCTTTTGCAGGTCCTGAAGAAAGAAGAGGATACCGGCTGCACGATCAAGTGGATGAGGTGAGATTTTTTTTTTTTATTATTTTTAACCACTCAATGGCCATTTTATTTAGCATTCTGTCTTAATAAGTCTATAATTTTCCGTTATAACCATGTTATAGTGGAAAATAATAAAATCACCCGAACACTGAACCCAAACTTCAGTGAAAAAGTCCGGGTTCGGGTCTGGGTACCCGAACTCACAAAGTTCGGTATGAACCCGAACTTTGCAGTTCAGATATGCTCAACCCTATTCAGAGACAATTTACTGTCCAGTTCCTACTGGAAGTGCAGCGACCCCCTGAGGAGCTGTTATAGAGGACAGGAATAGTGATGTTGTGTCATGGCTGTTGCACACTGGGAATCGGTGTAGTGGAATTATAGTACTTTTTTGGTGCAATTCTTCTCTGGCACCAGTAAAGAATCTGGAGGCATGTTGGGTGTCTGCGGTTAAGGACTGAGGTTGTTCTGGACTTGTAACATTCTGGGTAATGGGTGTCTTAGCCGTTGTCCCTCACCTTACAGCAATGTCTGTAGATGCCAATTAGAGCAGTTCATTCTGCTGTCTTTATCCTGAAGGATTTACTTGAGACTTTTTGGAATAGTTGTCTCTGGAGATTAGGTAACAGGAGCAGGAGCATTGCAGGTTGCTTCCTCTCCACTCTGTCTCTGGACAAGAACTCCCCTTCTTGGCAGGGAGCAGGTCCAGCCCATTCTCACCAAGAGAGGAGGAACAGGGTGGTTAACCATTTGCCAACCATTCCTTGCTGGGAACTATGGCCAGAAGCAAACAGTAAATACATTATGGATAGCAATACAATGTGTAGTACCCCCAGGTCTGAGAGAGGAGAGGGAAGTAGGTTTTGTAGGTATTGTTTAATTGAAATTTTTAAATTTGGCTGCAATTTTGAATAGACTATTGCAGGGGCAGACACCAACAGCAGATGATCCCTGTGCAAGTTTTCCAGCTCCTCATTTTGTGATACATATGGTCCACCACTGGGTTCATCTGCCGGAAACCAATTGTGATGTCACTTACCCTACACAAATACATGACTGACCTGTTACATGTGTGCTTGGCAGCTGAAGACATCTGTGTTGGTCCCATGTTCATATGTGTCCGCATTGCTGAGAAAAAGTATGTTTTAATATATGCAAATGAGCCTCTAGGAGCAACGGGGGCGTTACCATTACACCTATAGGCTCTGCTCTCTCTGCACCTGCTGCTCCACTTTGATCGACGTTTGGAGAAGTCAGGACCAGGTGTGATGATGTTTACACTGTATGGTCCTGTCAATCAAAGTGAAGAGGGTGGGGCAGTTGCAGAGACAGCTGAGTCTCTAAAAGTAATGGTAACGCCCCCGTTGCTCCTAGAGTATCATTTGCATATATTCAAACATAATTTTTCTCAGTAATGTGGGCACATAGGAACATGAGACCAACACAGATGCCTTCAGCTGCCAAGCACACATGTAACAGGTCAGTCAGTGTCACAGGTACAAAACTGCTGACAGATGTGATCTAACAGAGAGAACGAAATACAGTGGTCCCTCAAGTTACAATATTAATTGGTTCCAAGACGACCGTTGTATGTTAAAACCATTGTAAGTTGAGTAATCAGTTCCAAAGCCCCTAAATGTCATCCGAGATAAGAGAAAATGAAGATTTAAGAAAAATAAGCAGATAACTAAGACAGATAACACATGTCCTTACATATAACAGTCAGGAATAGCTGATAACTAGTAAGTCATACAGTTATTTTACCAGAGAAGTGACCTTGATTGGTCGGATCTGAGTCTGAGACATTGTATGTTGAGTCTGGTTTCAACTTACGATGGGTAAGAAAAGACCGTTGTATGTTGAACATATTGTATCCTGAGGCCATTGTATCTTGAGGGATCACAGTACTATTATTTTATGCCTCCCTCTTGCCTACAAGACCCTTGTGCATCAGCTCAGGTTCCACAATTGGTATGTTCACCCCTGATCCATTTGTATCTCCCCGATCATTGATGAAATGACTACAATGAAAGAACAAAATCACTGTAACTATTGGTAAGAACATGCTATGTTCGTTCTTCACGTAACTTCCACTGTTGAAATATTTGCTCCTACAGGGGGAAATAAAACATTTGTGATTTTAAATGTCAGCTTTGTGCATAGTTATAGGACACACAGCATGCTTGACTGGCTTAGTGGCTTGTGATCACATCAGCTATTTCAGGTTTATTACACCAGTCTTTCATCTTCATACTGTACATTAAAGAGCAATACTGTTAGCTGTCTATTGAAGCAATCTGTATCCATGTCTAAATATAATGCAGCAAGAACAAAAAAACATGATTTAGGCAAGTTGCTATGTTCTACCATCTCCTCTTCCCCATTCCCAGCTGTAGGATCTCTTCTGCCCTTTAGGCTCTCCAGGCTTGGGGGTTTTAACCCCACTCCTTGAGCATTATGCGTTATTATACGTTATTATAAGTTTTTTTTACGTTACTATTCTTTAAAAAATTCCTTCTATTAACATGTGGTTCACCTTCTTTTTGTATAGAGATCTGATGCCGAGGACAGTTGAAGGCCAAATAACCATGGAGAAGACACCAAGCTACTTTGTTACCAACGAGGCTCCACAAAGGATCCATTCAATGGCCAAAGACACCAAGCTCATTGTGGTGGTGAGGAACCCAGTGACACGTGCCATATCTGATTATACACAGACTCTCTCCAAGAAACCGGAGATTCCAACTTTTGAGGTCCTCGCCTTCAAAAACAGGACCCTGGGACTGATTGATGCCTCCTGGAGTGCGCTGCGTATAGGCATCTATGCTCTCCATTTAGAAAGTTGGATGCAGTATTTTCCCCTTTCCCAAATCCTTTTTGTTAGCGGAGAACATCTCATAAGTAACCCGGCGGAAGAACTGGCCAAAGTTCAAGATTTTTTGGGTCTCCAAAGGATTATCACGGATAAGCATTTCTATTTCAATAAGACTAAAGGTTTTCCATGCTTGAAGAAGCCAGAAGACACGGGTGCTCCCAGGTGTCTGGGAAAGTCCAAGGGTCGAACTCATCCAAAAATTGACCCCGATGTGATCCAACGTCTGAGGAAGTTTTACAAACCATTTAATGCTATGTTCTATCAAATGACAGGTCAAGATTTTCAATGGGAGAAGGAAGAACTGGAAAGTTAAAGTGGACTTGTGGGGTGGACAAGCACCCTGAAAGAAGATATACTTGTCTATGGACAGAATTATCAGTGTACAGAGAATATTTAACATTTTGCCAACAAATACAAGAAAACAAACAAAAAAAAAGATGAAAAAATTAGTAAATTATTGCTATAAAAATAAAGAGCTACTGTGGTACAAATGGTAACACAGGTAAATCCACAAAATATGTACATAACCAGAGGAGCACTGAGAGTTAGGACTCATGTACATGGTGGAGTCATGTCCTGTGTCAACATATGGAGTCCTCATGGTTCACTGCTATCTGTGGAGCTGTCAGCACTCCATGTGGCGCCATATGGCACCATATTATGGAGGTATTCTCTTACAGTAGCATTTCTTCTAAGGGTTGAAGCTAGTCATACACATTAATGTTGGTCAAACCCATCACTTTCAGCAGTACCAGAGACCATTTGTGATGGCAGATGTTTGGAGGTGCGGGTCCCACCTCTGGGACTTGCACCTATCTCCAGAATGGGGCTACTGAAGTGAACAGAAGGAAGCTTTGGAAGTCCAGAAAAAAGCCCAGCTATTTTCAGCAGTCCCATAGGAATGCTGGCTTTTCTTGCACGTTGCGCTCTCCATCTAATGCTATGGGACTCCTGAAAACAGCCAAGTGCGCTCAGTCAGCTATTTTTAGAACTCCCATAGTGATGAATAGAAAGCACTCCACGAATGAGCGGTATCTTCTACTTCACTTTGGGGGCCTTATTCTGGACATAGGATCGGGTCCCAGAGTTGCGACCCACACTTAGTGATATGCCATCAATGTCTGAGAAGAGCCAACCCTTTTAACATGACTGAAAGAAGGCCTCAGATGGAGGTTGCCACCCAAAGGAACAATTGAGTAAGGTCTACAAAGATAGAGTATGGTCCATAAATTTCTTTGTTTGTAATAGTATGCCTCCGTGCCACCATGTACTTGCACCGTAATATGGCTGTGTGCATGAGTCCTAATCTGTATGTGGACATGAAACCTGCAAGTATCAAATCTAGGCTGTAAAATATAGCAACAGATCAAATACTTTCTAACACTTAAAGGGGTTGTCTCATCACAGACAATGGGGGCATATCGCTAGGATATGGCGGCCCAATAGAAAATGAATGGAGGGCAGCAGTACATGCGCAGTGCGCCCTCCAACACTTTTGGTGGCTCAGATCTCGATACCTCAGTGGGACCCACACCTATAAGACAACGGGGGCATATTCTAGCTATATGCCCCCATTGTCTTAGACGAAACAACCCCTTTAAGGAATGTGCACTGCACCAATCGAAAACCATGCAATTTGTTGCTAAGAGTAGCAGCACACTTACGGTACGGCCACATGGTCAGGTTTCCTGGTGCAGTTTTGAAAGCCAAAACTAGGAGTGAATTCAAAAAAGAGGAGAAGTCGTAGCTTTCCTTTAGGCCCCATTCACACGACCGTATGAATGGGGCCGTATCTATTCCGCAATATTGCGGAATAGATGCGGCCCCATTCACCTCTATGGGAGCTGTCTCCGTGCTGCGGCTCCGCATAAAAAGATAGAACATGTTCTATACTTGTCCGCACGCACGGACAAGTATAGGCATTTTGAATGCGGTGCGGAACACACGCCGGATGGCCCCCGTATTATTGCGGGTCCGCAATAATGCGGACCCGCAAAAATACGGTCGTGTGAATGGGGCCTATACTTTCTTTCCTTTTATCATCCACTCCTGATTTTGGCTTCCAAAACCGCACCAGGAAACCTGACGGTGTGGCCACACCCTTATGAAGCAGGTTGATGCCACCTCATCCAGGTGTCTCTTCAAAGGCACTTAAATAACAGACAAATGGCATGAAGCCTGGCAGAGCAAGTATATCTGTCAATGTATATTTTGTCAAATGAAATATATGAGAAATTCCTCTCAACTATTTTTGTTACTTTTTTGGTTCTAGACAAAGGAAAAAAAAGTTGTTGCCAAAAAAGTACCATCCAGCAGAGACAATGAGGAAGTGCAGATATTATTGTATATTTTATTTTCATCACTATGTATCAAGATTTATTGAAAAAAAAAAACTTACTGTGCCGTTTGTGCAATATATTATTAAAAAACACCGAAAAAGGAAGAGGATATTCATTTTTTGCAACTCAGGAAGAGAACGGAGATTGACTCAAAGAGATGATACTGGAAAAGAAAAAAACATGGCTGCTTTCTACCAAGAACGGTGCCACATCTGTCCATGGCCCATTCAGTTCCATACGACTGAGCTGTAATGCCAGATGTAACCAGCAGATAGGCATGGCGCTGTTTTTGGAAGAAAGCCAGACGTGCAATTCCTGAAGGTGATAGCAGAAGCGGATAGCTGTTATGAGCTCAAGATGCTCACTGGTTCTGCTTGATGTGTGATACGTTTGTGCATTATAACTGAGATCCGCAAGCAAAGAGGGGCAGAATTTCAGCCGATTGGCATTTCCCCGGATTGCCGAATGGCTCATAATTTGCTTATTATTCACTTAATGTGAATCTGAAACATGAAAAATTACATTTTCAATGAATCCCAGAGGTTTTGGCGATTCGGCAGGACACAAATGCCTTAATCTCTACCAACAAACTTCTTAAAAATGTTGACCATGAAATACCAATACTGGAACATATATGTTGTGCTGTTCCTCTGTTCATCCTATAAATGTATTTCTGACTTTTCAACATCTACATTATGCTTTTCCTCTTATAATTCCTAGAAATGTATGACTAAATTGACAATTCAATAACATTTCCCTTGCCAAAGGGCTGTGTCCCTCCACTGTCAGCTCAGATCGGACAGTGTCAGACTGGGCAGGGACACACCTTCAGCTGGTAACACCCAGTTATCAATTTATTCATCTATTTTTAGGAGGAATAACAGAGGAATGGCTAGATATAGGGTTATAAGAAAAATGGTCCAGAGTTGATACTACACGATGAATAGAAGTATTTCCTAAAACCAACACATCACCGGTCCTCTATACTTGGATGATACAGTTGTATATTTTGAAAATCTGTGAAAACTTTTGCTCTAAAATCCTTATGGTTTTCAAACCCACTGCTTGCTGTCTGTGTATATAAATGTTCTAATTTCCATTACTGGCAGAAAACATGTCCAGATGACAAAAGTGCACGGCTTGCAACCAGAGAGAGTCCTGATGAACTTAAAGGGGTATTCCCATTTCAAACATTGATGGCATATTTTTATTTGTGTAATGTGTAGGGGCAGTGATACGGACCATTTTTGTAATATACTTTAATTACTGAAATTATACATTTCTACTAGTAAAATAGCTCTAAAGTGGCCCATTTTGAGCCTTAGCAACGCTTCTCTGTCTTCTGTTTACATAACAGTGGAGACTTGCTCAACATTGACTGTGTTATGTAAACAGAAGACAGAGAAGCGTTGCTAAGGCTCAAAATAGGCCACTTTACAGCTATTTTTCTAGTAGAAATGTATGATTTCAGTAATTAAAGTATATTACAAAAATGGCCAGTATCACTGCCCCTCTGTCTTCTGTTTACATAACACAGTCAATGTTGAGCAAGTCTCCACTGTTATGTAAACAGAAGACAGAGGAGCGTTGCTAAGGCTCAAAATGGGCCACTTTAGAGCTATTTTTGTAGTAGAAATGTATGATTTCAGTAATTAAAGTATATTACAAAAATGGCCAGTATCACTGCCCCTACACATTACAAAAATAAAAATAGAATGGCAGTTACACTTTAAGATATGCCATCAATGTTGGATATCTCCTACCTCCAGAATGAGTCCCCAAAGTGAAGGGTCATGGGAATTCTGAAAATACCTGAGTAATCATAGCAGTGATTGGCCGCCCAAGCGTCATTCCCTGCTATAGGCATGGCGGAGGTGAATGGAAGGTGGACGCCCATTTGCCACTGTTCTCTGTTCACTTTAGGGGCCCTTTTATAGAGGTAGGAGCACAGTGGCTCAGTGGTTAACACTAGTGCTGAGCGAATTGAACTCCACGAAGTTGAATTGGATCGAATTTCAGAGAAAATTTGATTTGCTGCGAAACCGAATTTCCTCGTGCTACGTGGCAGGGAATAGATTTTCCCTGAATGGCGGTAAATTTGGTAAGTTTGAACGCAAAGCATCGGCCACCGCCATCTTGATTGAACATCTCAGACAAAATCCTGTGTGCAGTGACGTATGACGTCATCATGCCAGCCGACTTGATGACATCATCACGGGCTGTGCAAATTTCACACTGGATCTTCATTTAAAATGGCGGCGGCTGACTCTTCACGATCAAATGGATGAGGTAAGTATGATTTAATATCGAAAGTATGATGTAATATCAATTTCGGATGCCACGATCAGCTATGAATGCGGCGTCTGAGGGGTACAATGACGGGGGGGTGGCGCAATCAGTGCTCCCTGTCATTGCATCCACTACTTATAAAGAAATGCGCTTCGTGACTAAGAATGGCCTATACTAATGATATAACATCAATGTCTGAGATGGGCCACCCCTTTAAAGGGATTGTATGAGTCCTACAAACAGCGCCACCCTTGTCCATAGGCTTTGTCTGGTATTGCAGTACTTAAGTGCATAGAACTTTTTCCAATGAGACCTTCACTCACTGTCAGTCAGTCTCTAAATAAAGATAGTTGTTATTCACTGACAGCAAGCAAAAATCTTGAAAATGATGAAAAAACGATAACACAGAGTCTCGAGCACATACACCATTGGGCCTTTCCATCCCATATGTGGTGAAAAATGGCGTCCATTGCCTCCACCCATAATGCTGTTTTATTTCCTGACTACACCTCCCATCGTGTCTCGCCGGCCAAGAAGGCTCAGACTTCTTTTATTTATTTTTTTTTTTTCCAAAGGATCGAACATGATATTTTTAGTTTAATTCTTTCGCCGTCACAATATATTACAACATACTGCTTGATCATTAATTGCGGTGCCTTGCAGTGGTAAATCAGCGAAAGCCAAAGGCACATCTCCTCCCTGTGTGGTGGAGATCGCGAGATAGCTGGTGACAAGTTAATTAATTTGTCAAACTCAAATAGTGTGCTGGAATTATGCCTCTTCATATTACGGAGCAAGAAATTGCCATTGTGCTATAGTAATTAAATGGAAAAGTTCCAGCATCAGCTTATGCGCTCTCCATCTCCGCAGAGACCATCTCTGATGGAAGATGTCCTGAAGTATTCAGCTTTCACTGTAGCTTGGCTGTATTTGTACCGATACAGGCAAAATACGGTTTTCTTTAATGTGTTGAAAGCCTCAAACTCTTGATATTTCAGAATTCCCCCTAGAGGCGCTGTTATGGGAGTAGTCATCTTTGCTCGCCAATTGATGAGCATCAGAAATTTTCTTAGACTTGGGTTACAACGGGCACCTGCCTCCTGGTTTGACTGTTACTCACCTGAGATCAGGGTCGGACTGGCTCACCAGAGCACTGGAAGAACCTCCAGTGGGCCCAATCAGTGTTAGACTGAAGTCCCTTGGGTCCACTGAGGCAGGGGTGCACCACCAATGAGGCTAGGTGAGGCAATCGCTTCAGGCAGCACTAGGTAGGGGCAAGAGAGGGGCAACTGAAGGGCCATGGGCTGAAGGGAATGGGCAACTGCTAGGACCAACATGGACTCTGAGTCACCTTTGTAAATAGTAGTGCATGCACATCCGTGACTACTGCTCCAATCATTGTACTTGGCTATCTCTATCAGTCTAATGAACATTGAATGAAGCAGCGGTCACACATTTTCACACACTACTGTTCACGCAAGAAATATTGGGACCTCCATTCTCATGAGCAGTGGGTGGACCACCAGAGATCTGGAAAGGGTGTCTTAACAGTATCCTTCACAGCAGCAAAGTCTGAATGACTCTAGTAGCAGGTTACCTTGCTGACTCCTGTGCTTGGCAATGCATATTTTCCTTTATTTTTCTTCTCTTTCCCTCTATCTGTAGAACTTACAGCATTCTGTTAGTCTCTGACTCTATCTGGGCCTAAGGAGAAGGAGCATGAGGCAACAGCTTCCTCCCTCTCTCAGCTCCAGTTTAGATTGACTCAAGCTAGGGTTGTAGCCAGCGAACACCTAGCTTCCTACAAGGGCTAAGCCAGGATTATTAACCCCGATTGTGCCATTCATACACAGCTATACTGGTTGCAATGCATGGCATAACATTACAATACATGGTATGACAGTATATAGAAAATCATTTATAGATACCTCCTGGCCTGGGGTACTGCAGGTTCAAGGCAGAAGGGCAGATATGGGGCGGGCACCAACTGAATGGTGGAGTTAATAACCAGGCCAGTTTGGATCTTCAGTACCGCTCTGGATGTACAGTAATTTTCCTGACCCCTGATGGTGGAAAAAAAAACACCAGTGTTGCAGTAGGGTTGTAAACTAGAAGCATCTGAAGGTACGGAGCTGTTTGAAATATTGATGTGGACAAAACCATTGTCGTCCCACCGGCCCGGGGCGGTATTGATTACAGCTGCTTCAGGTTTGTCTTTTTATTTCCAGCTGTCCGTGTGCCGCCCTGGCTTACAGAAAGCAAAACGCAGCGCCGGCTTCCACATAAGACATTTTTATTTATTGAGGAGGAAGAAAAAAATTCCCGAATAAAGAAAAGTTATTTGCAGACTCTGGATGTGCCTATTGATTTTCAGAGCCTTCCATCCACGGTGGTTTCTTCTCGCAAGGCGGGAGCATGTTGAGAGGAGCTGATTATTTGTAGTAATGACTAGGAAGTTAACGTGCCGCTATGGGGGTGGTAGAGAGCGGAGTGACTGCAGATTTAAAGAGATGCCACAGGCATAGATCAGAATCTTCAAGAACAGTAGTGAAAGCCTGGCATCTCCGGGCTGAGCTGCGGACTGCAGGGGATGGAGCCGGCCAATCTTGTTAATGAGCTTCGTTCTCTGCGTGCGGTATATCTGAGAGGTGGTCACTCAACTCAAAGAGAAAAACAGATGGCAGTGTGGATGTGAAACTCTAGGTGTGACATCATTAACGGGGCTTTCCAGTACTTTAGTAGTGATGGCCTATCTTCAGGTTCTCTGATCAGTGGTGGTACGGCACCCCCTCCGATCAGATGTTCTGCAGTAGCTCTTGAAGTTGGTGCTGGAATGACAACTCTGTTCATTTCTGTAGTAGATACACTGCTGCCTTCAAAGAGAGTAGGAACTCTGCAGCCAACTTGTAGGGTAGTGCTACTGCAAAACATCTGATTGTCAGGGGTCCAGGTTGTCAGACCCCCACCAATCAGATATTATGCTGAGGATAGGCCATCATTATTATTAGTAATTAGTGTTGAGCGAGCACTAGGGGTTGCTGGAGTGCTCGGCCGAGCACCCGAGCATAATGTTAGTCAATGGGACTAAACCAGACACCCCACCTGCTGGGAAGAGTCTGGTTAATAGAAAAAGGTCAGAATCGCGACTTCTCTTTTACTCCTTTCACTCGTAAAAGTATGCTAATTAAGTGAATTTGTACGCATTAGCGCACAATACGTACGCATTAGCAAACAAATGCGTACGTATTAGTGACAAAAATGCGTACGTATTAGTGTCCAAAATGCGTACGCATTATAATACGCATTTGTATGCTAATGCATATGCATTTGTACGCTGAGTATGCATTCGTACGGATACGAAAATATGTACGCATTAGCATACAAAATACGTACACATTAGCATACATGTGTACGCACTAATGAACAAAATGCGTACAAATTAGTGTACAAAATGCGTACGAATTAATGAACAAAATGCGTACAAATTAGTGTACAAAATTCGTACGAATTAGTGTACAAAAATACGTACGCATTAGCATACCACACGCAATAATGAACAAAATGCATACGAATTAGTGTACAAAATGCATACGCATTAGCGTACAAATCGACATTATAGTGCGGGGAAGAGACTCGAGCATTGCGCTCGAGTACACTCGGTGCTCAGCCGAACATGCTCGGGCTTATTACGTGGGACAATTAGCTAAAAATAACAGGGTTTTCAGAGGACAGTGGTAGTTCGGTAGCCATGTGTGACATATCATCCATAATGGTGTCTCTAGGCAAAATGACTAGGGATGAGCAAAGTAATGCATAATTCGATTTGGCTTCTTCGCAGAATTTTACAAAAAAATTTGCTTTGTGATGAATTACTTTGTCATGAAGCGCATTTCTTTGTAAGTAGTGGGAGCAATGACAGGAAGCTGTGATTGCATCGCGCCCCCGTCATTGTACCCCTCAGATGCCACGTTCATACATGATCGAGGCACTCTATATACATAACAGTGTAAAATTTTTAAAAAATCATACTTCCCTGCTCCATTTGCTCATGACGGGCCGGTCACTGCCATCTTGCTTGAAGATCTGGCATGAAAACTCGTGCCGCCCGAGATGGCGTTATCAAGCCGGCTGGCGTTGTGACATCATACAGTAAGTCACCACAAACGGGGTTTTGTGCAAAATCTTCAAGCAAGATGGAGGCAGCTGGCCCATGACAAGCAAATGGAGCAGGTAAGTATGATTTTTTGCACTATTTCAGGTAAAATCGATTTGCTACCACGAAGCATGAGGAAATTCGACTTTGTGGACTTCAATTCGCTCAACACTACAAATGACCACAGCAGCTAAATGCACTTGCACTAGGCATGATGACTAGGTTAAGTGAATGACACTTCACCTAAAGCTAAAAACTTTGGGAGGTTTGGCACACCCCTTTCATGAGACCATGCCCCTCTGTCATGCAACACCATACCTCCTCAAAGAACATTCTTTCCACCGGGGCTGGAAGCAACATTCTGTGGCCATATACCTTTAAAGTTCATGAAGAGCTTCTTTCCAGGAGAAAGTAGGACTTCATGCTGTGCCTACAAGGTTTGCCAGCCTTCTAATTTTTTATTCTAAACATTTTGCTCATAAAAATGAAAAACCCTGCTCTGCTCAGTTTCAAAAATCAGGTTGCTAGCTCAACAAACAAACAAACAGTGACTGGTCTTGAAGGCCCAAAACACATCATCGTTCTGAGGTAGGTAAAAAAAAAAATGTTTATCTACGGCCACCACTAGAGGGAGCTGTCTACATTGCGGAGATGAATAAATCTGTCTTTAGTGGTGACATAGTATCGCAAAGTCAGATTGTTTTTCAAAGCTGGTCATCTCACACCTCTCATCTCAGGATATGCTGAACCAGGAGGAAAGTTTAGGAGATACACATCTCTACTCCATTTTGCTAAGTTTCACACCCTGGCCTTTTCTTATTTCCTACTGTTCCTTAGCATCACTTCAAATTCTTGCTTTTTTTTTTTTTTTTCTTCCTCGGCTTAATCATTCTTACAAAAATATGTGAGTTATTCAACTTGCCCTTCCTATAATTGTCCTGTACGTCTGCACAGGGTCATAGAAATCAGTCTCCTCTCGTACCCATAATGCTCTGCACAAGTTCTCGCCAAAGGACGATGATGAATCCAGGCCAGGGGAATAAATGCCGCCTGCTAATAGAAGCTAATAAGTTTGTGATTGATGTCTGAACTTATTCAAAAGTCATTTCTGGCAAATAATTAAGCAATTTTATAGTTCACTACTTCTTAATTTGCTGATAAAAAGAGGTTCCCTCCGTTGTGTCTGTGAATCAGGTGGTTACTGGGAGAAGCGCTGCACCGTGGATTTCTCCTCCTTTGTGTGCCCTCCATTCTGTGACTGGTGACACACAGCTCGGCTGTACACCGTCCATGAAATGATTTTTATACTGTCTGTGCTGGCACTTGACAGGAAACCATCAGGCAAATGTCTTAAAGGGGTTACGCCATGATTGATGTCAACATGAAAATCATATAATACATGACAATATCTTCCTTACAAACCTAGAACCAGCCGTGTACCTCACATGGATCCAGAGATCTCCACATTCATTTCTCCAATTGCTGTGCTAATTTTTTTCATACTTACAGCTCAGGGGGTTTGTTCATTCTTTTAGGAGGTGTGTACTTTCTGCTGCAGCTCTCTCTATCACAGCTCAAGGAGTTCTTTCTTAGAAGGGTGTTCCCTTCCTACTACAGCTTTCACTTTGTAAGGGCTTATGCACACGAACGTATTTTTTTTCTGTTTCCATTCTGTTTTTTTTTTTTGCGGGCCATATGCAGAACCATTCACTTAAAAAATAAAAACGGAAATTACTCTGTGTGCATTCCATTTCCGTGTATCCTATTTTTGTCCATTTTGCAGACAAGGCTAGGCATTGTTACAATGGATCTAGAAAAAAATGGATGCGATACGGATGTCACACGGACGTCATCTGTATTTTTTTGTGGACTGCAAAATACATACTCGGTATCACATCACACAATTGGAGCACAGTGCACACCCAGCTTGGTGTGCACCAACCAAGGCTCTCTACTTATTACCACAAATAGAATAACAATATATACATAAAAAATACAAAGTTTATTATAAGTATATTAAAAAATACATACAAACATAAAATACACAAATAGCGATGGAAAGGTCTTCAGCGGATACACAAGAAAACGCCGGGCAGTCAGGATGGCAATATTCAAAACATGATGGTACAAAAAATCATGACAATAAGAAGGACATGTCCACACCAACTCAGGTACATGTTTAAAGTGCTAGTGCCTCAAAGATACCAATACCTAATAAATATCTCTGTACCATACATATAACAATAAGTTCATGTGAACAAATAATAAGTTACCATCCCAAGCCCTCCACTCTCGACGCGCGTTTCGCTCACTGCTTCATCAGGAGATGTCCACACAGTCATAAACCCAGATATATATACCCCAAACATCCACTCACATGTCCAACACCTGGTGATGGGCGTTCCCATTCAATCCTCTGTCCCTCATAGCCGGATATGATGCAATATGATGTAACACAAGATCAAACTCACCTACAGTGTACCAATAATTATTTTCAGGCCAATCGCCCCTCTAAATATGGTGATAAGCGCTCACGAGCGCACCATCCATCCGTCCCCACATTCACTGCATGCCCTGATGTGCTGGCGAGGAGCACTGCGCTCCACCCTGGAACGCACGCCAAGGCGGAAACACGGGCCACACCGGAAATGCACAGTCCATATCCAGTGTCCGGAAATGGCGTGCGCTCCACGCTGGAGCGCACAACCCGTCGCCCGCTCCAATCCCGGAAGTAATGAGTATCCTGCCCTGGAACGCAACCCAGGTATGGTCTTGCATAATCGCATGATCAAGACCTGGGAAATACATATTAGAAAATGTATATTGGAAATACACCACTACGAATCAACGAAAAAACCCCATAATAAAAATAAACCTGTGAGTCTCATAAGTATCAATCCGTGTACATACCCTCATAATAATTAAACATTCATAAATAAATAAATACATATATATATTCAATATATTATATTATAAATACATCCAAATTAATGTGTATTACTAATCCCTAACCCCAATCTAGGGGAATTATACCTCAGATGCACATGAATCGATAGTGTAAAAAAACACAATGCTAGTGATACTAGTTTAATTATGTTCACTCCATGAATATATAAATGTCCCTACAACCTCATAGTAATTAATATAATAATATTAAAAAAAAAAAAAAAAAAAAAAAAAATAATAATACAAAATTCATATATTATATTCAACAAAAATAAATATAATAAAACACCACCAGTGACACACAGTGAAGTGCTACCAAGTGACACACGTGAAAAATCCACATAATAATGCATAAAAAATAAAAATATTAAATATAAACTACGTGTCCTAAAACTTATCCCATACACATGATAATTGAATTCATTCCATTTGAGGAGCCTGTATATTGATGGAAACAACCCATCACGGACTCCTACTGTATCGTCCATTTAGTAATCGAATCCCTTCATGGGCGATACTTCCAGGTACTTGATTGTTATTTATATTTTCGTATTTTTCTCATATTCTCAAATCCAGAGACATCAGTAATCACACCTTTGCATGCCACATCTCCAGTAGGGTATCAATTCTCAAAAGGGAACCAAAGATACAGCACCTCCCCTTGGTGACACATTCCATTCATATTGCATACCAACATTACTGGGGGCATTAAGTCATCATTCGGTCCATGTCCCACATGTAAGCCAATTCGCCCATAACGGATACCACACACTAGAATAAAAAAAGAAAAGAGAACACGTACCATTAACAGCGCATATACCCCGAATTACAGGAACGCCCTAAATAATCAAACACCAGGCTACACCATGGGACGTGCGAAAACAGGGGCACAGTATCAACAACTCATGCACAATCGACAACAAAATACATACTGTCATGTGCATGAGCCCTTAGGCCCCATTCACACGACCGTATGTATTCCGTGATCCGTATAAAAATGGAACGGAAGACATACGGAAAGTCTTCCGTAGTGTTCCGCAATTTTGCGGACCCATTGACTTTAACCCCTTCTACCCCAGAGTTTTTTTCGGTTATGCATTTTCGTTTTGCGCTCCCTGCCTTCAAACAGCTATAACTGTTTTATTTTTCTGTTCACATAACTGTATGAGGGCTTGTTTTTTGCGGGACAAGTTTTACTTTCCAATGCCACCATTTAATATTGTATATGGTGGAGTTCGAAGCAGGAAAAAAAATTTCAAATCAGGTGAAATTGAAAAAAAAAATGCTATTTCGCTACAGTTCTACGGGTTTCTTATTTACAACGTTCGATGTTCATTAAAACTGACCAGTTACTTTCATTCTACTGGTAAGTACGAATCCGGCAATAGCTAATATGTATAGTTTTTCCTGCGTTTTGTGATAAAATAATTATAAAGTTGGCCTTTTTTTTTTTTTGGTTGTCATATCTTGACCCCTATAACTTTTTGGCATTTATGTGTACGGAGCTGTATGGGGCTCATTTTTTGCGGGGCGATCTGAAGTTTTTATTGATACCATTCTGGGGTGTGTATGACTTTTTGATCACTTTTTATTAAAATTTTTTTAGAAAAAAAAAGCGACAAAAAACGGCGAATCGCCATTTGGACGCTTTTTTCCTCCACACAATTCGCCGTATTGGAATTTTTTTTTATATTTTAAAAGTACGGGCATTTTCGGTCACGGTGATACCCATGATGTCTATATTTATTGTTATTTTTTTCATTTAATACGGAAAGGGGGGTGATTTGAACTTTTATATATTTTTTATTTTTTATATATTTTTTAACTTTTTTTTTTTAAATTTGTGATTATTTTAAAGCTCAAATATGAGCTAATATATTGTGTTTTTTTTTTCTTTATGAGCAATCAGGGATTTACTAGATGGAGTTAAATCCAAAAATTGCTCATTTCTTATCCTGGCCTGCCATCTAGTGGCCAGAATAAGAATTACAGTTTGAAAACTGTAATCCTCACCAGCGAAGATTACAGTTTTCATATGGTGTACAGACACCCCAGTTGGCCACTCGGGTCGTCTGTACACCACCCCGAAGCGTATGCTTCCGGGTCCAGACGCATCCTGATGCCGTGATCACAGGATGAAGATGCCAAGGAAGACGCCGCCGATGGCGGTAAGTAGCGGCAAGTCTCTGCTGTTAGAAACAGCAGAGACTTGCCGGCCATGGCGCACGCCGCACCCGCGAGCGGGCGTCATGTCCCCGCACCACACCAGCGCCGTACATGTACGGCGCTGGTCGGGAAAGGGTTAGGGCTACGGACGTGATTTTGTGGCCAAGTATAGGGCATGTTTTATTTTTTTTGTGGGGGAACTTCCGTGAGATACGGGATGCGGAATGCACACGGTGTGCATTCTGCATTTTTTTTCTCCTATGGAAAAATGAATGGGTCCGTATGGTTCTGCATCTTATCCACAAAAATGTAATATGTACATACGTATTGTATAAAATGTACATTATTGTATAAAATGTACATATGGTCGTGTGAATGGGGCCTTACTGTCACTGCTTCTAACAGTTGATTTGACTGGAGGCAGTTGAAGGATGAAACTGAGCATGTGCGACAACCTCAGTAGGTGATCAGATAAATAAGGAAAAGAACAGCAGGTGGCGCTTTACAGATAGATTTTGTGAATAATTAAGTGGCTATACAAAAGTATTCATGAGAAAACCCGTTTAAATCCAGTCCTGTTTCAATAAATGACTATTGTAATGATCATTATAAATATTATTATTAATAATAAAAACAACAACAACAATAATAGCAATATAATAAAACAAATGAAAATAATAGAATAACAATTCAAAACAATATTTTTCAGACCACTGCATGGCCACAATAATGTAGATACCCCTCTAATTATAGACTATACAAACTGTAGAATGGCTGATAATAATAATTGGAAAATTCTCATTGTCACAAGGGCCACACACAGAATGATGTCAAATCCAGTATCAGAATTAAAATTTCTAACTTTATGTCTACATATTGAAATGTAATGTTAAACTACTTACGCGTTTCTGGTAGCAAACACTCTTTTTTACGAGTAGGTGCATCTTACTCCTAAGCAGTTTTGCACCATATTTTAAAATGAAGAAATGTATAAAATAAATAATAAGATTTCCTCTGGATAAGTCATCAGTATCAGCAACTGGGACCCCTGCTGATCAGCTGTTTGAGAAGGCATCGGCGTTCACAGTAGCGCTGCTGCCATTCTGCAGCTTCAGTGATTTGAATGGGGCTGAGCGCAATACCAAGGACAGCCACTATCCAATATACGGCACTGTTCTTGGTGAGCTGAGAGAAGGCGCTACTGAAAGTACTGGTAACTTCTTAAATAGCTGATTGGGATCCCGGGTGTCGGACCCTCACCCAATCAGATCCTGATGAACTAAACGTATCCAGAAGAAAACCCTTTAAATAACAGTGCTGGCTTGACATAATCTTCAAGTTGAATCCAGGCTCATTAGTCCTGGAGATTTCTGTGCATGGTTGGAGAAATTTCCTCTTTCAATGATGAAGTTGGATGAGATGTGGAGTGGACACTTATCTATTTTACGTTCACGCGCAAAATTTCTGAACCCAACGTAAAGTTCACTTTTGCGGAAGAGAGATGGCCACAGCTTTTATTATCACTGACCATTATTAACCATTATTTACACTAAAAAAATAGACATTATCGAAAACCTGTCCTTCCCTAAGTGTCTTCATGGCTCGCCATATCCTGAGATGAGTAGAGCAAGGTGAACAGCTTTGAAAAACCAAAAAATTTTGTGATACTCTGTTGGGAGTTGTTTATTTCATAGGTGTCTATATGAGGCCATCCGGTGGTTACAATGTGAATTGCAGCATGTTGGGGGATTTGTTACATGTGAAGATAATATACTGAATTTGTATCATGAAAATCTGGAGTCCTTAACGAAATTCATGGAAGTTTAAGGCTAGACACCAGTTACACAACAGGGTGTTGACACCTGGTGGCCCATGGACAGAAGACATTGCCAAAGGAGATTACCTTTCCAGTAAGTCCATTTGTCAGATTCCTACTATTCTACAGTTTCCCCCAACCATGTGTAAGTGCTGTTAGCATCTAGGAGGGTCAATCAGTTACCTGTGAAGTGGTAGACAATACCCACTTATGGCACCAGACCATGGAGTCCAAGTTGTCTATGAGAATAAAAAAAAATAAAAATTCCAGTAGGACTATAATATAGGACAGGGGTCAGCAACCTTCGGCACTCCAGCTTTTGTGAAACTAAAATTCCCAGCATACTCCTTTCATTTCTATGAGAGTTCTTTGAAGAGCAGAGCAAGTATACATGCTGGGAGTTGTAGTTTCACAACAGCTAGAGTGCCAGAGGTTGCCTACCCCTGATATAGGATAATGGTATTTCCATTAGGCTAGAGCTCCACCATAACGTTTGGTCATGGAAGATTTATGGCTTACCTCTGCTATCATGATATTTCAATGCTTCTTCGTAGAAAATAATATTTATTACCCTAATGCATAATCCCCTCTCCCCATATTGTCACTAAGAGCTCCAAATCACCTCACCTGCGAAGATGTAAATGAAAAAAAAAAAAATGCAGTCTACCTGCAACCACCACAAGGGGGAGTTACTCCATTCAAATTGAGCTCAATGCATAAGCAGTATGCAGTGAGCTCCATAGCTCCCTCTAGTGGTGGATGCAAGCAGCCAAAAAGTCTTTCATTGAACTCTTTGCATAGGGGTTGGAGCTCTATATCAGAAAAACAAAGCCCCCAATCAACAAAAATATACATAAACTCACATTACTAGAGTTAAAAAAAAAAATCATGCCCAAAGTGAACGATCACTTTAAGTCTTTGCTTTAAACTTTTCTTCGGTTTACTTTTCTTGTACGTAGAAAATACACATCTGTGGGTTTAGCTCTAACCCTTTAGCACGCTCTGCCATCATTTGAAGCACCGGAGCAGTACTTGCAGGAGGTTCTGTTTGTACGTTCTTTTCATCTAGAGTTTCCAGATATAAATGCTAATGGAAAAAGCATGTTACTTTACAAAGTAAATGTGTCAAAAAAATGTCATTTAGATTTAGAGTCGAAGATGACAAGTCAAGCTGTTGTAAAGTATTAGCTGCAATTTATCTGCAAAACAACCACTTACATGGCTTGAATCACATCCTTCAAAAAACCTTTAGACTCTTCACAAGTGACAGACTTTATGCTGGAGGTTTTCTGTGTGACGCTCATCCTCTATATGAAGATGTCCTGCCCTAGATCCTTCTCCTTTCTATATCCAAATTTCTAGCCATTTATTGTTTTCCTCTGGTTGCAGTAGATCCACATCAAAGATTCTTAAGATTCTTAATGGATTCTTAAGCAGGGCTGACTGTAGGCTTGTCTGTACCCTGTGTACTAGCGTCTATTGACTTTTTATGGTGCTCAAATAATACAGTTATACAGTGCTCAAATAACAATGAAAATGTACCTACCTTTCCATAGGCTCAGACATCAAGCCTGTAAGCCTCTGATGACCACAACCAGTCATTCATGACTTTTCTGGGCCCTATCACTGGTCTTGGACTATTTCTTAGCATATGTACTTAAAGGAGTTGACCACCTTCTGGCTACTTGTGACTGATGTGTATGTAAGATGACTACAGTATATCTCACTTACTGATATAGGCTTTGTTGATTTTCTGTGCCATTTTCTTTATTTCAGAAATCATGTCCACTTGTTGGGCAAAATTTCTGTGCTGTCCACACAAGGGACAAGTCCATAAGATGGCCGCTGATGGAGGGTCATGTGACCAGGCAACTCCACTGGCTTCTCTAACAAACTCCAAACTCATCACTTAGTGTTCTTCAACAAACTCCAGACTCATCACTCAGCCTTCTCCAGCCAACTCCAGTCTCATCATTCAACCTTCTCCAGCCAACTCCGGCTTAATCACTCAACCTTCTCCAGAAAACTCCAGACTCATCACTCAGCCTTCTCCAGGCAACTCAAGACTCATCACTCAGCCTTCTCCAGCCAATTCTAGACTCATCACTCAACCTTCTCCAGCCAACTCCAGCCTCATCACTCAACCTTCTCCAGCCAACTCCAGCCTCATCACTCAGCCTTCTCCAGGCAACTCCAGACTCATCACTCAGCCTTCTCCAACAAATTCCAGCCTTCTCCACTCAATTACACCACATCTTCAACATGCACTTGCAATTTTGAGAATTTAGAACACGTGTAGTGAATGGAGGAAAGTGATTTTCCTGGTCACATGACCCTCCTTCAGAAGCCATTTTAAGGACAGGATCTCTGTGCGGACAGCACAAAAGACTTGGTCAACAATGGAGAATTCCTTATGAAAAATAGAAAATAGCTCACAATATTAAGAAAGACTTTATTAGTAAGTGCCATATAATCATCTCACAAGCACATTGATCAACAGTAGCTGGAAAGTGGCTAACCCCTTTAATTGGTGTACTATATCATCTAGGGCTCCAGATTATACATATTTCAAGATATACAGAGGTGTCTACCCTTCTGTTTCCATGGATTTCATTAAGCAATTCAATTTCTTACACTTTAAATTGACAGATTGTAATTCACAATCCAGCCACTAGATGCCTGCCTATAGACACATACAGCATAAACAACTCCTGACAGAGTACTACAAAATAATGTGTTTTTTTTCCAGAGCTGGTCATCTTCTGCCACTTATTTCGGAATAAATTGAGCCAAGAGGAAAAATAAGGAAGAACACATCTGTAGGACAGACACAGGGTTAGAAAATTATTGGCCTGTTTGGACTACAGCATAGGCTTCTCCTTCAGTTGGGACCATGTAAAAAAAATAACAGGCAAAAGCAAAATTAGCCCGGCTGGCACTATCCAAGGGGCTAAACTGACTAACAGACAATGGCAGCTAACATTTTTATGATAGTCTGATGTGTGGCTAGGAATAGAGGGGGCAGTCATCCTGTTTGGGTTGAGGCTTTATGGCTGGCCTCTGCAGAACAGTTAGAAATGACCTGCTGACTTTTCTAGGAGAGAGGCAGAGTGTTGAATCTTCTTAAAGAGACCAGCCCTGTATGAAGACTTATTCATAGGAAATGAATATGAAAAGAGGGATGAGATCTTATCAGTATATTGAGCTATAGACCTGTATTACTTACAATTAGGGATGAGCAACCTGTGGAAGTTCGGGTTCGTCGGGTTTGGCCGAACTTCAGGTCAAAGTTCGGGTTCGGGACCCGAACTTGACCCGAATTTGTACCCCGAAGCCCATTAAAGTCAAAGGGAACCCAAACTTCACTTTATTATTTTCCATTATAACATGGTTATATCGGAAAATAATAGCATTCTTAAGACAGAATGCAGAAGAATATGGCCATTTAGGGGTTAAAAAAATTACCTTATCTACTTGATCGCATTGCAGCAGCTTCTACTATCTTCATTCAGCAGGACCTGCCCAGAAAAAAGAAGAACTCTACTTGGCAACCCAGATTTCCTGAGCTCAATACACAGGAAATGGCTTGGACTTGGTGATTGGCTTCAGCTAGTGATTGCCTAGATGGGCAACCCATTTCCTGTGTGCCAGGGACGAAGAAGTGGTGAGTAGCAGGGACCGGAACGGGGATGGGTGAGTAATGATTATTTGAGCATTTTATTTTAATTGGAAGTAAGTTTCTTTATTAAATTATTTTTATTAATTAATTATTTTTATTTATTAATTAATTAATTTTATTAATTATTAATTATTAAATTATTCTTCTGAAAAACTCCTTTAACCCCACTATATACAGTTGGGGTTGATGGCCTTTAAAAGGGGTATCCAGGGGTTACGACCACCCTGCAATCCAGCAGCGGTGGTTGCCCTTGCACACAATAGGAAAAAGCGCCTGTCTGGTGGCCGGGACCATGAAAGAATTTATAGGCACGCTCCTGTCCCGGGCTCCTTGTATCTGCGCTGCAACGTTGGATGTAACCCCTGGAAACGAGACGTATGTAATACGATAAAAAATGAATCAAGCCAGCCAAAACGGCAATATGGACAATCACAATACATTAGTATTACACATACATGCCATCTGCTGAAGTGAGACAACCCCTTTAATGCCTAGGTCCAGAATGTTTTATAGTCTGGCATCATTAACGCCATATTAAAAAAAATCTCACTTGTATAAAATCCTAATAGCAGAGGACAGTATAGCACTGTGTGTAGTCAATATCTTCTCGTCGTCACCCCCCCTCCCCCCCGAATATTCAAAATATAATATTTGAGTGAATCAAACAATATTATGCAAACAGCGCATTAAAGTCTCAGACGCAAAGTGATTAACGAAATAACAGATAATTGCCGTCGCCCACTCGCGTCTTCACCAGTTGGTACAAGACCAAATCCAACGCTGTTTAGTCAACTCCCCCTCCCTCCTCCCTGTAAGAATAATTCCTTCTGCCAGATTGCACAGCCTTGTAGGAGCTCTGTGTGCCGGAGACGCTGGGCGAGCAAAAGATCTCTGCAGACTGTGAGAACGAGCAGACTGCTAGATTTTGCAGTGTTCGGCAGTTTGTCTACCATGCCTATCCCCAGCGGCCAGCCCGATCCGGGTTCCTCCCAAAGGGGGCAGCTTGTAATTTCTCGTTTTGTAATGGAAGTTTACAATCTGCTTCTATTACGGCGCAATACGCAGCCCGAAAAATTCTCTCGTATACCTTCCTGAGTTATCCTCACCTTTGTGGTACTGAATTCTTTCGGACGGCCCTTCCTTTTTTTTTTCTCCTCAGGATTATGTCCTATAAAAGAGACTAATGGGGTCCTGAACGGGGCCCGGGCAACAACAGCCTTCTATCACCTTTATGTGAGATCAATAAAAGATATTGCAAAGTGTAAAGAATCCGTGTTTTTTTTTTATTTCTCTGCCTTTTCGCAAGACAGCCAGACGAAGATTTAAACCTAACCTGGAGTTAAAAGGACATTGTGGTCTTATTGCGCCATTTATTTTACATTGTACTTTGTATTACAAATGCCTTTGGCGTCTAAACGGTTAAAATCAATCTTTAGTAATTTCTGGATGACACCCAAGGGTGGAGGTGTGCGATCTGGCCTCTGCAACGGGCTGTAATAATTGGGGGTGCAGAGATCCCGATGCCTATTCTGAATATCTGAGTCAGCAGCCACCACTAGGGGGGCCTTATATACAGTTACACTGACACAGTCCAATTTAATGTGTGCACCTGAACAGGGGGTGCCCAATATAACCCACGCAACTGAATTTTTAATGAAATATAGGGTATGCGTTAAAACGTAACGTTTACTAAATGTACTATAAAAACTAGGCCCAAATAGTACAAACAATATAACAGTGTATAAGTGCCCACATCAAACAGTGCAAATATAATAAAAAATGCACCTTACCACTGCACGTGGACACGCATAACAGATAGACAAATAAAAGGGGGAACCTAATCTAGGGATGCCGGGTCTCTGACCGCTACGAAGCCCTATGTGTATAATGGCTACCGTCAGGTGAATGTGAAAGGCACCACCTAGTAGATCTAGCCTTCTCACTGTGCTATCCCCTTTCTCTGTCCCTGAGAAAGACAGATGACTGCCTGACAATTCGTCAAGAACACAAAAAGGGGGTCCCTCACACTAGAGAGAAGAAAAGAGGAAAAAGCGTCCCGACGCGTTTCCTTGGCACCAAAGCCAATTCATCAGGGGACTTGCAGTCGAACTTGCTATAAGAGGGCCAGCACTATTTCTCCGTCTGGGTTCCACAAATCCGGAGGCGCTCTGATGTATGGCGCCAATCCAACAGCAGCAGTGGTGAGGCGTATGGCTTCCACGCTGGTCGATACACCACGTGGATTTAAATACGCTACCTCTGCTAACAAGGGTCACCCACCCCTACGATGGGAGGAGCGGGTTAAGGCTTGCCTCCTGCTCACACGTACCTTGATGGGCGTGTCCATTTTCCAAAACCGGACCGCAATGAAAACCATCATCTAACTTTGCCGGGTCTCACTGCATCGTTCACGCTCCACGCATGCTCCCTAACATCGGGTGCAGCGCATGCGTGTTCCACGATACTAGTTCAATCGCCCGTTGCATAGCGCTATCAAGCGCTTAACCAGGGGCCAGCCTACGGTGGGCGGAGATACTACTGACGTAAGGGCACCGTCATTCAAGCCATATCCCGCCCCCCAAATGGCAATCATAGTTTTTTAACCCCATAATTGCCTTTTTCACCTAACGCTGGAACACAAATCAAAAGGTATGTGCCGTCCCAACTGTGAGGTGCAAAGGTATTTTTGACCTTCCTTTATCTACATAACCAATTGCTAAAGATATAATAAAGAAAAAGAAAGAAAAAGACGCATGCGAAATTCACATAAAGCACTAAAAATCAACATATAGATACACATAAATAAAACATAGAGAACGAGACAGTCGGACAGAAGCAGATCCTGCTACCTAGATCTCCCAAAAGGAAATCGAAATAGCTCCTGAAGTGGCATATACAGGGAACATTTTCAAAAAAGGGAAAAGAAGAGAGACGAACTCACTAAATGAAACACCCATATAGTAGTTGTTCATTTAGACCTCTGGGGGAGCTGGTTTGGAGTTCAAAAATCCACCTGCTTTCCCGTTGTAATATTTTTCGGTCCCAGTCCCCCCTCCTAAAAGGGTATGGAATTAGTTCAATCCCCATGAATTTTAGTGAAGAAATGTCACCTCCATGTTGTGTCCCCATGTGTAAAGCTAAAGGAGTGTCTTTCTTATGCCTAATATCGCTTAAGTGTTCACCAACACGTCTACGCAACTCTCTTGTGGTTTTACCCACGTATTCTAGGTTACAGTTACAGGTAGCTCTATAAATCACTCCTTTGGAGCGGCAATTAATAAAGCTCTTCACTTCATAAATCTTTCCTGTATTTTAATCCGATGTCATTAATATTAAGGGACCCAACAAACTCTGTGAACTGGTCCCTATCGCCCCTCCACACGACGAAGACGTCATCAATGTATCGATGCCACATGACGACGCTATCGACGTGTGGAGGGGCGATCTCTCCAAAAACATAATTCCTCTCCCACCAGCCCAGGAGCAAATTTGCATACGACGGGGCACAAGAACTCCCCATCGCAGTGCCCCTGAGCTGGTGGAAGAAGACACCGTCAAACAAAAAATAGTTCCTAGTTAGTACAAACTCCAGCAATTGTAACACCAGTAAGCTATGATTTCTAAACTGACGGCCTCTGGTCTCCAGGAAATTTTCAGTTGCCTTAAGACCAAAATGATGAGGTATGGAGGAATACAACGCCTCCACATCAATGGAAGCCAACCACATATCCTCCTCCAACGTGACTCCCTCAAGACGACAAAGCAAATCCCCTGTATCACGGATGTACGAGGGCAAAGCCCTTACAAAAGGTGCCAGGATGGTATCAATGTATACCCCCACATTCTGCGTAATACTATTTACCCCCGAAACAATGGGGCGCCCTTTTAAAGGGGTCACCCCCTTGTGTACCTTCGGGAGGCTATAGAAGGTTGCAATTGTGGGGGTCCTGTTACATAAAAATCTGAACTCGTCTTCTGATATCAGATCCTTATCTTTTGCTTCCTGCAAAACCAACTGCAGTTCTTTCTGATATATCTTTGTGGGGTCCTCTTTTAGTTTCTCATATGTGCTTTTGTCCCTCAGTATATCCAGGCACATCCTCTTGTATTGGGGGGCATCTAGAACAACAATATTGCCCCCCTTATCGGAGGGTTTAATCGTTATTTCTTTATCTTTCTCCAATTTCAGGAGGGCCTGGTACTCTTCCTTGGAACAATTAAAGCAATGGTTATGTATTCTGATCCCCTCTAGATCTCTGCATACCTGGTTTAAAAATACGTCAATGCAAGATGGATCACCTACTGGTGGCATTTTTATACTTTTTTTCTTATGAGAGGTAAAAAAACCCAAAAAAACCCAGAAAACAGAGACCACTATACGCCTAATCGCGACATTCGATGAGGCAACCACAGAGGTACGCCAGATCATCAGAAAACACTGGGGTGTTCTACAGCTTGACCCAGATATTAGAAAGGTGATCTCTAATACACCACAGATCACTTTCCGTAAGGGGAGGAGTCTCAGGGACCGATTGGTCCACAGCCACTACAGTGAAGAAGTAAAAATGATGCCACAATGGTGGCCACAGAAGATTGTGGGGTGTTTTCCCTGTAGTGGCTGTGTAGCGTGCCCCTATATTGAACGAGGACGTACCTTTATCGGTAAAAATACAGGAAAGATTTATGAAGTGAAGAGCTTTATTAATTGCCGCTCCAAAGGAGTGATTTATAGAGCTACCTGTAACTGTAACCTAGAATACGTGGGTAAAACCACAAGAGAGTTGCGTAGACGTGTTGGTGAACACTTAAGCGATATTAGGCATAAGAAAGACACTCCTTTAGCTTTACACATGGGGACACAACATGGAGGTGACATTTCTTCACTAAAATTCATGGGGATTGAACTAATTCCATACCCTTTTAGGAGGGGGGACTGGGACCGAAAAATATTACAACGGGAAAGCAGGTGGATTTTTGAACTCCAAACCAGCTCCCCCAGAGGTCTAAATGAACAACTACTATATGGGTGTTTCATTTAGTGAGTTCGTCTCTCTTCTTTTCCCTTTTTTGAAAATGTTCCCTGTATATGCCACTTCAGGAGCTATTTCGATTTCCTTTTGGGAGATCTAGGTAGCAGGATCTGCTTCTGTCCGACTGTCTCGTTCTCTATGTTTTATTTATGTGTATCTATATGTTGATTTTTAGTGCTTTATGTGAATTTCGCATGCGTCTTTTTCTTTCTTTTTCTTTATTATATCTTTAGCAATTGGTTATGTAGATAAAGGAAGGTCAAAAATACCTTTGCACCTCACAGTTGGGACGGTACATACCTTTTGATTTGTGTTCCAGCGTTAGGTGAAAAAGGCAATTATGGGGTTAAAAAACTATGATTGCCATTTGGGGGGCGGGATATGGCTTGAATGACGGTGCCCTTACGTCAGTAGTATCTCCGCCCACCGTAGGCTGGCCCCTGGTTAAGCGCTTGATAGCGCTATGCAACGGGCGATTGAACTAGTATCGTGGAACACGCATGCGCTGCACCCGATGTTAGGGAGCATGCGTGGAGCGTGAACGATGCAGTGAGACCCGGCAAAGTTAGATGATGGTTTTCATTGCGGTCCGGTTTTGGAAAATGGACACGCCCATCAAGGTACGTGTGAGCAGGAGGCAAGCCTTAACCCGCTCCTCCCATCGTAGGGGTGGGTGACCCTTGTTAGCAGAGGTAGCGTATTTAAATCCACGTGGTGTATCGACCAGCGTGGAAGCCATACGCCTCACCACTGCTGCTGTTGGATTGGCGCCATACATCAGAGCGCCTCCGGATTTGTGGAACCCAGACGGAGAAATAGTGCTGGCCCTCTTATAGCAAGTTCGACTGCAAGTCCCCTGATGAATTGGCTTTGGTGCCAAGGAAACGCGTCGGGACGCTTTTTCCTCTTTTCTTCTCTCTAGTGTGAGGGATCCCCTTTTTGTGTTCTTGACGAATTGTCGGGCAGTCATCTGTCTTTCTCAGGGACAGAGAAAGGGGATAGCACAGTGAGAAGGCTAGATCTACTAGGTGGTGCCTTTCACATTCACCTGACGGTAGCCATTATACACATAGGGCTTCGTAGCGGTCAGAGACCCGGCATCCCTAGATTAGGTTCCCCCTTTTATTTGTCTATCTGTTATGCGTGTCCACGTGCAGTGGTAAGGTGCATTTTTTATTATATTTGCACTGTTTGATGTGGGCACTTATACACTGTTATATTGTTTGTACTATTTGGGCCTAGTTTTTATAGTACATTTAGTAAACGTTACGTTTTAACGCATACCCTATATTTCATTAAAAATTCAGTTGCGTGGGTTATATTGGGCACCCCCTGTTCAGGTGCACACATTAAATTGGACTGTGTCAGTGTAATTTTTGACTCTAGTTGAGAGGTATGGCAGGTTTCCTATCTACTGGCCTGGATAAGAATCAATGGTTTTCTGATGCTAGCGAGGTTTTTTCAGATAAAGTACTAACTCAAAAAAGATATATACCGTCATTCAAGATAGCCTTTAGGGATTTGACCAAAGTATATAAAGATCATATTACATCGTGGTGGGAGGTGCAGTCGTTGGAAAATTACATTAAACATAAGATCGTTCCAAGGGGATTGCGTATATCCTTAGTGCCAGCAAGTAGATGCAGGAGCGCAGTTCTCATGAACAAATGGGAGGAGGAGGCCACTAAAAGCTCCTTGCGATTCATGCATCTCCTGTTGGATGAGGAGAAAATTTCTCTGAACAATCTAGAGAGTAAATTGAAGGAATATATTGAGATTACACAGAGGTTCTCACAAGAACCCGAATTTCCCAACAAAGAAATTGCACTAAAAAATACCCTTGAAAAATTCCAATACCACTTAAAGGAGAGAAAACATCACCAGTTTAACCGAGATCTCCTGGATTTTAAGGAGAATCGAGTATATTCGACTATACATAATAGTGGTATTAAGAAAAATCTGGAGTCTGACGTTACGTTTAGTGATACTGAAATGTCAGAGTGTGAAAAGGAGGGCAGTATACAGAAACAAAACAGAGGTAGGGGAAGACAGCGAGGAAAAGGAAGGGGAGGACAGGGTGGCCTAAATCAGCGTTTTTTAGAACAAAGCGCACCATACCAACTGCGTGTACGCAATCAAATGCATTAACTGGAGACCAACACCTCTTACCTATACAAAACCCTACTGATATCCCTCCTTTATCATCACACTGCAGTCTATCATCTGATTCTGTTCAAACTAATCAGATCTTTAACCTTTCAAAACGCATATTAAATACAGCGGAAACCTCGTTATTGAATAGAGGTTTATCCTATGTACCTACTACAAGGTTTGATCGGTTTGGTTGGGTTAAAGATCTGAACCTCTTCGTGAGGAAATTGCGATGGCATAAACACTTTTGTTCAATTAATAAAAGAGAGAGTAGAGAATTGGGCGTACCGCAGGAGATCTTGGAGGATGTAAGGCTGCTGTATTCACTAGCAGACATTACTCCCCTGAGTGGATTAGGCCCCTTTACCTCTCATAAGAAAAAAAGTATAAAAATGCCACCAGTAGGTGATCCATCTTGCATTGACGTATTTTTAAACCAGGTATGCAGAGATCTAGAGGGGATCAGAATACATAACCATTGCTTTAATTGTTCCAAGGAAGAGTACCAGGCCCTCCTGAAATTGGAGAAAGATAAAGAAATAACGATTAAACCCTCCGATAAGGGGGGCAATATTGTTGTTCTAGATGCCCCCCAATACAAGAGGATGTGCCTGGATATACTGAGGGACAAAAGCACATATGAGAAACTAAAAGAGGACCCCACAAAGATATATCAGAAAGAACTGCAGTTGGTTTTGCAGGAAGCAAAAGATAAGGATCTGATATCAGAAGACGAGTTCAGATTTTTATGTAACAGGACCCCCACAATTGCAACCTTCTATAGCCTCCCGAAGGTACACAAGGGGGTGACCCCTTTAAAAGGGCGCCCCATTGTTTCGGGGGTAAATAGTATTACGCAGAATGTGGGGGTATACATTGATACCATCCTGGCACCTTTTGTAAGGGCTTTGCCCTCGTACATCCGTGATACAGGGGATTTGCTTTGTCGTCTTGAGGGAGTCACGTTGGAGGAGGATATGTGGTTGGCTTCCATTGATGTGGAGGCGTTGTATTCCTCCATACCTCATCATTTTGGTCTTAAGGCAACTGAAAATTTCCTGGAGACCAGAGGCCGTCAGTTTAGAAATCATAGCTTACTGGTGTTACAATTGCTGGAGTTTGTAGTAACTAGGAACTATTTTTTGTTTGACGGTGTCTTCTTCCACCAGCTCAGGGGCACTGCGATGGGGAGTTCTTGTGCCCCGTCGTATGCAAATTTGCTCCTGGGCTGGTGGGAGAGGAATTATGTTTTTGGAGAGATCGCCCCTCCACACGTCGATAGCGTCGTCATGTGGCATCGATACATTGATGACGTCTTCGTCGTGTGGAGGGGCGATAGGGACCAGTTCACAGAGTTTGTTGGGTCCCTTAATATTAATGACATCGGATTAAAATTTACATCTGAGATAGAGAAGTATTCACTACCTTTCCTAGATATTCAGATAGGTAGAGGTGTGAATGGAGAGATAGCAACCAAAGTGTTCCGGAAACCAACATCTACCAACTCCCTTCTCAGGTGGGAAAGCCATCACCCACGCCCTCTTAGAGAAGGTATCCCAGTAGGCCAATACCTGCGTCTGAGGAGAAATTGCTCCTCATGGGTGGTGTTTAAAGAACAGGCCAATGATCTTAGGTTGAGATTTTTGGAGAGAGGATATCCGGATATGGTTCTGAGAAGGGCGTTTCGGAGAGCAATAAGGGCTGATCGTGGTCAACTCTTGTATCCCAAAAAAACCCAGAAAACAGAGACCACTATACGCCTAATCGCGACATTCGATGAGGCAACCACAGAGGTACGCCAGATCATCAGAAAACACTGGGGTGTTCTACAGCTTGACCCAGATATTAGAAAGGTGATCTCTAATACACCACAGATCACTTTCCGTAAGGGGAGGAGTCTCAGGGACCGATTGGTCCACAGCCACTACAGCGAAGAAGCAAAAATGATGCCACAATGGTGGCCACAGAAGATTGTGGGGTGTTTTCCCTGTAGTGGCTGTGTAGCGTGCCCCTATATTGAACGAGGACGTACCTTTATCGGTAAAAATACAGGAAAGATTTATGAAGTGAAGAGCTTTATTAATTGCCGCTCCAAAGGAGTGATTTATAGAGCTACCTGTAACTGTAACCTAGAATACGTGGGTAAAACCACAAGAGAGTTGCGTAGACGTGTTGGTGAACACTTAAGCGATATTAGGCATAAGAAAGACACTCCTTTAGCTTTACACATGGGGACACAACATGGAGGTGACATTTCTTCACTAAAATTCATGGGGATTGAACTAATTCCATACCCTTTTAGGAGGGGGGACTGGGACCGAAAAATATTACAACGGGAAAGCAGGTGGATTTTTGAACTCCAAACCAGCTCCCCCAGAGGTCTAAATGAACAACTACTATATGGGTGTTTCATTTAGTGAGTTCGTCTCTCTTCTTTTCCCTTTTTTGAAAATGTTCCCTGTATATGCCACTTCAGGAGCTATTTCGATTTCCTTTTGGGAGATCTAGGTAGCAGGATCTGCTTCTGTCCGACTGTCTCGTTCTCTATGTTTTATTTATGTGTATCTATATGTTGATTTTTAGTGCTTTATGTGAATTTCGCATGCGTCTTTTTCTTTCTTTTTCTTTATTATATCTTTAGCAATTGGTTATGTAGATAAAGGAAGGTCAAAAATACCTTTGCACCTCACAGTTGGGACGGCACATACCTTTTGATTTGTGTTCCAGCGTTAGGTGAAAAAGGCAATTATGGGGTTAAAAAACTATGATTGCCATTTGGGGGGCGGGATATGGCTTGAATGACGGTGCCCTTACGTCAGTAGTATCTCCGCCCACCGTAGGCTGGCCCCTGGTTAAGCGCTTGATAGCGCTATGCAACGGGCGATTGAACTAGTATCGTGGAACACGCATGCGCTGCACCCGATGTTAGGGAGCATGCGTGGAGCGTGAACGATGCAGTGAGACCCGGCAAAGTTAGATGATGGTTTTCATTGCGGTCCGGTTTTGGAAAATGGACACGCCCATCAAGGTACGTGTGAGCAGGAGGCAAGCCTTAACCCGCTCCTCCCATCGTAGGGGTGGGTGACCCTTGTTAGCAGAGGTAGCGTATTTAAATCCACGTGGTGTATCGACCAGCGTGGAAGCCATACGCCTCACCACTGCTGCTGTTGGATTGGCGCCATACATCAGAGCGCCTCCGGATTTGTGGAACCCAGATGGAGAAATAGTGCTGGCCCTCTTATAGCAAGTTCGACTGCAAGTCCCCTGATGAATTGGCTTTGGTGCCAAGGAAACGCGTCGGGACGCTTTTTCCTCTTTTCTTCTCTCTAGTGTGAGGGACCCCCTTTTTGTGTTCTTGACGAATTGTCGGGCAGTCATCTGTCTTTCTCAGGGACAGAGAAAGGGGATAGCACAGTGAGAAGGCTAGATCTACTAGGTGGTGCCTTTCACATTCACCTGACGGTAGCCATTATACACATAGGGCTTCGTAGCGGTCAGAGACCCGGCATCCCTAGATTAGGTTCCCCCTTTTATTTGTCTATCTGTTATGCGTGTCCACGTGCAGTGGTAAGGTGCATTTTTTATTATATTTGCACTGTTTGATGTGGGCACTTATACACTGTTATATTGTTTGTACTATTTGGGCCTAGGGCCTTATATACAGCTCCAATTAAAGGGGTTTTCCAAAATTTCTATATTGGTGACCTACTGTATCTTTAGGATAGGTTGTTAAAAGGGTTCTCCAGGACTACAAAAAGATGGCAGCTTTTTCTCAAAAACAGCACCACCACTTTCCACAGGTTGTGGGTGGTATTGCAGCTCAGCGCCATTGTATTGAATACGGCTAAGTTGTAATACCACACACAACCAGTGGGGAGGTGTGGTGCTGTTTTGGGGAGAAAGCAGCCATCTTTTTGTAGTCCTCCTTTCACAATATATCACCACACAGAATATCTAGGACACTCTGTGTGCGTCTGCAGAGCCATGTGCGTGAGACCAGTGGTGAGCCCTGGTCTCCATGGCGCTGTTTTATCAAAACTGATGTAAAGTAGATTAGACTCAGTTGCCCATAACAACCAATCAGATTCCACCTTTCATTTTCCAAAGGAGCTCTGAAAAATGAAAGGTAGAAGCTGATTGGTTGCTATGGGCAACTAAGCCAGTTGTACTTTACACCAGTTTTCGCAAATCAGGGCCTATGTCTTTTGTTTCTTGTTGTCACCTTAAATGTCTCCATTTTAAAGTGCCTCAACAAATATCTATCTATCTATCTATCTAGAAAAAGTAATTCTACAGCACCACCATAAATTGTGCTTAAGAAAGAGTTGTGTTTTATTTCACCAGAGCGACGTTTCAGTCCTCTTGCTGGGACTTTTCTCAAGCAGTTGTGTCACACAACTTTTGCTTGAGAAAGGCCTCATGGAGTAGGCCAAAACGTCGCATGTTCTGGGAATAAAGGGTTCTCTATTTTTCACCATATTGGAGTGCTGCCTCGTTCTCTGTTTTCTCTACAATACTGGTGTATTATCCTTGGCCTGGAGGGATTGCACCGCTTACAACTATTGTGACTTGTGCTGCTGTTTTTTGTGCTTCTATCTATCTATCTATCTATCTATCTATCTATCTATCTATCTATCATGTTGAAAATAAAAAACAGAGACATCACTTACCTCCATCGAACCCTGCTGAACTCCATTTCCTGTGTCTGGCTGGGCAAACTTTTCCTGGCTACTTGAATCACAATGATGGGAATCCTTCTATTTTTTTTTCTGGGAAACAGTGCCACTCCTGTCTATAGGCTGTGTCTGATATTGCAGCTCAGAACCATGATGCGACTGAGTTGCAATACCAGACACAGCCTGTGCACAGTGTTGGCGCTGTTTCTAGATTAAAAAAAGAAAAAAACTCTTTTTTCTCTAATTACAGACTATTTTAGCACACAATCCTTCAGCACTGGATGAGTTAAATTTCCTTGCCGAGAAGCTGGCGTACATCAGAGCGGTTTACGGTGTTACAGCGGAGGCTTCACAAGGAAGCTTTCTATTTTGCAGTTTTACGATGATTGTTCTTTGTCTCAACCTTAGTCTGTCAAATAAATGAGATTTTTTTTTATTATTGTCTCGCATTTTTCCCCCTCTGGACATTGCATTGTATTTTGTGCCCTGAATACCAACGGCTGCCAAGGACGTGGCTCTGTCAGATCAGTGAGAACCTGCCGCCCTTCCAGACAAAGCCGATGCTGGATCTCTCTGGCGGTGTCAGTGACTTGTGCGCTAGGGGACCTGGCATTACTATACCCTGGAATATGTAGGCTTTGTCTGAATCTGAGGACAAGAGGCCTCACATGACTGCGATCCATCAAAAGCGTCCTCAAATTAAAATGTAAGACGTGAAAGGGAAAATATGAAGCTGAAAGCAGAGAGAACTGCACTGCGGTAGTCTGGTTTCAAAAAGTCACTAAATAGGGATTTGCAAATTTTTGGGTTTATTTGGAGTAACACATCTCCTAACATGTTGTCTGTTTTAGTAAATTTTTGTGACCATTCTGAAGCAAATATTATTATAACTTTATCTTGTACCATTCCTCTATAATTACTTCTAGAAGTTTATGAATGAATTTGAAACTGGGTGTTACCATTTGGGGGAGGGGGGAATCCCTGGTGCTGTTCTATAGGTGCTGCCACTGACAGACTGTGCAGGGACACCAGTGGCTTCCTGGATGTTGGCAATCACATGCTGGGGGCTGCCACTCTATAAGGCCCCTTTCACACGGGCGATGTTTCCGCGCGGGTGCAATGCGTGATGCGAACGCATTGCACCCGCACTGAATCCTGACCCATTCATTTCAATGGGGCTTTTCACATGAGCGATGTTTTTCACGCAGCAGTTCGCCGTTGCGTGAAAATCGCAGCATGTTCTATATTCTGCGTTTTTCACGCAACCCTGGCCTCATTGAAGTGAATGGGGCTGCGTGAATAATGCATTGCATCCGCACACAAGTGCAGATGCAATGCGTGATTCACTGATGGTTGCTAAGAGATGTTGTTTGTAAACATTCAGTTTTTTTTCACGCGCGTGAAAAACGCATTGAAACGCTTCGCACCCGCGCGGAAAAAACTGAACGAACGTACGCAATCGCAGTCAAAACTGACTGCGATTGCGTGCGGATTGGTGCGGATGCGTGCGGATTTTCCTGAACGCATCCGGACCAAATCCGGACACGCTCGTGTGAAAGGGGCCTAAGGGCAGATGTGACTATAGCAAAAAACAGCCCGTGGTTTTCATATTATTTTTATATACCTCATTTTTGGTTGAGTTTGTGCTATCCAGTATATCCACCATGTTGCAATTTATATGTACAGTGCCTTGAAAAAGTATTCATACCCCATGAACTTTTCCACATTTTTTCACGTTACACCCACAAACTTAAATGTATTTTATTGGGGTTTGATGTGATCAACACAAACACAAGACCAACACAAAGTAGCAAGCATGTGTGAAGTGAAAAGAGAATGAATGATACATGGTTTTCAAAATTTTTAATAAATAAAAATCTGAAAAGTGTGGAATATCTTTGTATTCAGCCACATGTAGTCTGATAGCCCGAAATAAAATTGAGCATGACCAATTGCCCTAATTAATAAATAGAGTCCACCTGTGTGTAATTTCTTCTCAGTATAACTACAACTATTCTGTGAAAGCCTCAGAGGTTTGCTAGTGAACATCAAACAGCATAATTAAAACTAAGGAACACAGCAGACAGGTCAGGGATAAAGTTGTGGAGAAGTGTAAAGCAGGATTAGGTTATAAAAAATATCCCAAGCTCTGAACATCCCAGGAGAGCTGTTCAATCTGTCATCTGAAAATGGAAGGAGTCTGGCACAACTGCAAAACTATCAATACATGGTCGTACACCTAAACTGACAGTCCAGGTAAGGAGATCATTAATTAGACAAGCAGCCAAGAGGCCCATGGTCACTCTGTAAGAGCATACTTTCAGAAAAAAGATGAATACCTTTGTAATTACTAGAGATGAGCGAACATGCTCGTCCGAGCTTGGTGCTCGTTCGAGCATTAGGGTACTCGTAACTGCTCGATGCTCGGACGAGTATCTCGCCATGCTCGAGGAAATGGCAACTTCTGCATCGTGCTTTTTTGGCGCCTAAAAACACAGCCAATCACAAGCCAGGAGACTCTGCGTACCACCCAGCATCACGTGGGGCCCTTACATGTCGATAGCAGGGGTTGGCTGGCCTGATCAGGTGACCCTGGAATATACTACCGACTGGCCGGGGTGCTCGTCTCAGATGCCGTCTGGATATCGTTAGGGATAGAGCTGCTGCCTTTCAGAGACAGTGTTAGGGCCTGAATTTAGTTCTCAGTTAGGCAGGGATCACCCACAAAGAACCCAACAGCCCTTCTAAGGGCTAGAAGACATTTTATTTTTATTTTTTATTTTTTTGTCACTTGGCTGGCTGGCACTAGTAGTGCAGTTATCGCCATATCTAACCCTGTTTTTTTTTTGTTCTATCTCAGTGATACAAATCCATTGCACACAGCACTGTGGAACCATTCTGTGTGTCACAGACTCACTCCAATCCATATATACTGTCCAGGTGACACTTTCTGTACGTCACACAATACAACCAAGTCATTTGCTACCAATATCATCTACCGCTTGATCCAGAAAATTCTCTGTGTGACATTTGTCTGGGTCACAGACTAAATAGCCACCGTTAACAGGGTGTCAGTCAGTTCTACCATATTTCCTGCACGTCACGTTCCCAAAAAAACAAAATATAAAAAAAAAAAATATTATTTCAGTTTTTTTAGCTCAGTGATACAAATCCATTTTACTCAGCTGCGTGTAACCTTTCTGTGTGTCACAGTTCAGCACATTCGCTCCCATCCGTATATACTGTCCAGGTGACACTTTCTGTACGTCACTTAATTCTACCAGACTGAACAAGTTTGTGGGTTTCAGTACACCGGGCCCGTTTAATTTTTTTTTTTTTATATCATACACTTATATACAAACAATGTTGAACCCCAGGGCTAAGGGTCGAGGATGAGGGCATGGGCGTGGGCATTCAATTACTGCAGGGGGCAGAGGCCGTGGTCCTGGGCAGGGTGAGACAGTACCCGCTGATGAGGGAGCTGTGGAACGCCGCAGAGTTACACTCCCTAGCTTCATGTCTCAACTTACAGGGACACGTGGTAGAGGACTGTTGAAACCACAACAGTGCGTGCGTGGATTGCGGACAATGCTTCAAGTAATATGTCCACCAGTCAGTCTTCCACGCAGTCCACCCACGTTACCCAAGGGAGCACTCCTCTGGCTCCTCCACCTCAACCTCCTTCCCCCCCAGTCTGCCCCCTCCCAGGAAAATTTGGAATGTGATCCGGCAAACTCTCAGGAACTGTTTTCTGGACCCTTCCCAGAGTCACAAACCACTTCTCAGGTTGCTGCTGACCTCGTTCCCGATGCCCAAGTTTTCCAACTGTCGCAGTCTGTGGGTGATGATGATGACAATGTTGAGTTAGTGGAAGAAGTTTGTAAAGAGGTGTCAGACGATGAGGAGACACGGTTGTCAGACAGTGGTGAAGTTGTTGTTAGGGGAGGAATTCCGAGGGGGGAGCAGACTGAGGAATCGGAGGATGGCGAGGTGACTGACCCAAGCTGGGTTGATATGCCGAGTGAAGACAGTGCTTTTGAGGCGGAGGCGAGTGCTGCACCAGAACAGGTTGTAAGAGGCAGTGGTGTGGCCAGAGGGAGAAGCAGGGCCAGAGCTGGTGCATCAGCAGCAACTGTTTCACGTAGTGAAGCTCCCGTGGCGAGGACTAGATGTTCGCAAGTCTGGAGGTTCTTTAAAGAAAGTGAGGATGACCGACGGACTGTGGTGTGCAACCTGTGCCACACCAGGATCAGCAGGGGTGCCACCACTACTAGCCTAACCCAGAGGCATTGCTAGGGTCTCAAAAGATCCGGGGCCCAAGCCCCAATGAATATGGCCCTCAGTCGCCCCCCCCCCCCCTGGCATACAATCCCCCACAGTCACACCCCCCGGCATAAAAACCCCCACAGTCACCCCCCCAGGACAAAATGTGGCTCTGGGCAAAATCAAAAGTGGGGCCAAAAATCTTGTAATAATGCGCTAACAACACAGTTACTGTATTTTTCACTTTATAAGACGCACCACAGATTTTAGAGTAGCAAAATAAGAAAAAAATATTTTTCATCAGACCTCAGATCACCTTTTCCGACCCCATCAGACCTCAGATCAGCCCACTCAGCCCCCATCAGACCTCAGATCAGCCCACTCAGCCCCCATCAGACCTTAAATCAGCCCACTCAGCCCCCATCAGACCTTAAATCAGCCCCCATCAGACCTTAGATCAGCCCACTCAGCCCCCATCAGACCTCAGATCAGCCCACTCAGCCCCCATCAGACCTTAAATCAGCCCACTCAGCCCCCATCAGACCTCAATTCAGCCCACTCAGCCCCCATCAGCCCCCATATGAGCCCACTCAACCCCCATATGCAGCATCAGGTCATCGTGCGCATACTACGTCCTGACGCGGGATTTCTCTTCAGGCGCGCTTTCCACCAGCGAAGATTGGTGAAAGCACCCTGTTCTGTAAATAAGCCTCAGCCTGTACCAGGCTTCCAGGTTCATTGTTAGTATATCCCAGTTCAGGCCACTAGTGGCAGCAGTGAACTGTGATATAATGATTTCAATACAGACTAATGGAGCAATTTACATCTGATGATTGTAAGTTGTGGTCCACTTAGGGGACTTAAAAAGTAAAAAATAAAAAAAAGTTTTGAAATATTTTAAAAAACGTAAAATCACCCCATTCTCCACACAAAAAAAGAACAAAATGGCATTATAGGCATGCAAAAACACCCATACTTTTAAAATATTGAAAAAAAGTTCGCCTATATGGTGTAACAGAACACTTTATCTCCCAAGAAAATTGAATAAAAAGTAATAAACACACCCCAAAATGACAGGCTGTGTACTTAAGCTTTATTTAACCTTTATTTTCAAAATTTCCTGTGGGGATTTGAACTCACAACCTACTACATTACAGGCAAGTACCTTAACCACTGGGCTATTGAGCTCAGTGTTAAGTCAATGGTGAAAAACCTCATAGAGGTTTCTCTGATATTGAAAAACCTCCTAAGAGGTTCTCTTGCATTATACGAGAGAACTTCTATGAGGTTTTTCATCATGTGCTTAACACTGAGCTCCATAGCCCAGTGGTTAAGGTATTTGCCTGTAACGTAGAAGGTTGTGAGTTCAAATCCCCACATGAGTATTTTAAAATTAGAGTCTAAACTAGACTTACAGGGTGTTCACAAGCATAGTGGGGATACCCCTTTCACGTTCATATTCCCCACTCTGGAGTCCCGACTGAAGCAGGGGGCCCCCTTAGAGGATCGGGTGGCACTGCAGCTGTCTCCACCAGTCCCAGGTTCGGGGCGGTGGTAGATTGATTTGGGGCCCTGGCCCTGGATAAAAAGCCCTAGCCACGCCCCTGGCCTAACCACCACCACCAGCATGCGCAGGCATATGAGTGCTAAACACCCCACTCAATGGAACCAAGGCTGTTCACCACCTCCTGCGGGTCACACCACTGCTCCTTCCCCTGTGTCACTCACTCACTGCCTCTGCTAGTCAACCCCCTGCCCAGGACCCCGGCACGAGCGCCTCCTGCCGGAAAACCACACCTTCGCCTCAACGATCCTCCACAGTGGCCACCAACGTGTCCCAGCGCAGCGTTCAGCTGTCTTTACTGCAGACGCTGGAGCGCAAGAGGAAATACAGTTCCACCCACCCACATGCCCAAGCCCTCAACGTCCACTGGAGATGCTGCCCTATAGGCTGGTAGAGACCGAGGCCTTTCGCAATCTCATGGCGGTGGTTGCCCCTCGGTATTCCGTCCCCAGCCGCCACTATTTTTCCCGATGTGCCGTCCCAGCCCTACACCAGCACGTGTCGGAGAACATCATCCGTGCCCTGACCAACGCTGTTTCTGAGAAGGTCCACCTAACCACGGACACGTGGACAAGTGCTGCCGGGCAGGGACACTATATCTCACTGAAGGCACATTGGGTTAACTTGGTGGAGGCTGGGACCGAGAATGACCCTGGGGCCGCTCATGTACTGCCCACACCGAGGATTGCGGGGCCTACCTCGGTCACGGTCTCTCAGACCTACTATGCCTCCTCCTCCGACCCCTCCTCCTCCTCCACCGAATTACCATCCGTGGGCACGGCACCTTCAGTCGGTAGCTCTAGGCGCAGCAGCAGCGCCATGGGTAAGCGCCAGCAGGCGGTGCTCAAACTGCTGAGCTTAGGTGACAAAAGGCACACCGCCCAAGAGCTGTTACAGGGCATCACGGCGCAGACCGATCTGTGGCTGGCACCGCTGAACCTTAAGCCAGGCATGGTTGTGTGTGACAACGGGCGTAACCTGGTGGCGGCTCTGCAACTCGGCAGACTGACACATGTGCCATGCCTGGCCCACGTAGTTCAATCTCATAGTTCAGCGGTTCCTCAAGACATACCCCAATCTGTCTGATTTGCTCACCAAGGTGCGCCGCATCTGTGCGCATTTCCGCAAGTCGACCACAGATGCTGCCACTCTCAGGGCAGCGCAGCGCCGCCTACAACTGCCCGCTCACCGACTGTTGTGCGACGTGCCCACGCGATGGAATTCCACATTAAACATGTTATCCAGAGTTTACCAGCAGCACAGAGCGATTGTAGACTGCCAGATGTCATCTTCCACCAGAACTGGTAGTCAGGTCTCTCAGATTCCTCAAGTCTACAATGAGGAGTGGACGTGGATGTCTGATATCTGCCAGGTGTTGAGCAACTTTGAGGAGTCAACACTGATGGTCAGCGGCGATGCCGCCATTATCAGCCTCACCATCCCGCTGCTTTGCCTGTTGAAAAACTCACTGCTCAGCATCAAGTCGGATGCTTTGCGCTTGTCACAAGAGACAGTGGAGGAAGATACGTCGCTTGATAGCCAGAGCACCTTCCGTTCTGTTTCTCAGCACGTATCGGAGGAGGGGGATGAGGATGAGGAGGAAGAGGAGGAGGAGGAGAATGTCGGCGAGACAGTAGAGGGTACCAGTGCTCAGTCCTTAACTCTTGAGCGTGTATGGGCTGAAGAGGAGGACTTGGAGGAGGAGGAGGAGGAGGAAATGGAGAGTCAGGCCAGTGAGGAGAGGGAATTCTTACGTGTTGGGACTCTGGCGCACATGGCAGACTTCATGTTAGGCTGCCTATCCCGTGACCCTCGCGTTAGAAGAATCTTTTCAAACACCGATTACTGGGTGTTCACTCTCCTGGACCCACGGTACAAGCAGAACCTTTCCACTCTCATCCCTGCAGAGGAAAGGAGTATGAGAGTGAATAGATATCAACAGGCCCTGGTGCACAAGCTTAAACAATTCTTCCCATCTGACGCCGCTAGCGGCAAAGGGCATAGTTCTGTGAGCCAAGTAGCGGGGGCGAAGAGGCGCGCAGGCAGCTTGACCAGCACTGGCAAGGTAACGCTCTCCAAGGCCTTTGCCACTTTTATGTCACCCCAGCAAGACACTGTTACCTGTCCCCAGTCTAGGCAGAGTAGGGGGAGCTGTACAGAAAGATGGTGAGGGAGTACCTAGCTGACCATACCAACGTCCATAGCGATCACTCTGCTCCATACAACTACTGGGTTTCAAAGCTGGACACGTGGCCTGAACTGGCGCTGTACGCCTTGGAGGTGCTGGCCTGCCCTGCCGCTAGCATGCTGTCAGAGCAGGTATTCAGTGCAGCTGGTGGCGTCATCACCGATAAGCGTACATGCCTGTCAACTGACAGCGCTGACAGGCTGACGCTTATTAAAATGAACAAAGCCTGGATTTCACCGGAATTCAAATCTCCTCCGGGGGAAAGCAGCTAAAGATTTAAATAACTTATGTATCCGATTCCTCTTCTCTACTCCTCCTCCTACTCCTCCTCCTACATATCGTCTTTGCCTAACGCTGACCCAAAAAACGCCATTTTTTAGAGGTCCAACTGGCACTCTTTTAGCACAATTTTTCAGGAGGGCCCCCTTCAGGCCCTTTAATCAAGCAATTTTTCCAGAGGTCCACCTACAGGCCCTCTCTCCAAACAATTTTTCCAGAGGTCCACCTACAGGCCCTCTGTCCAAACAATTTTTCCGGAGGTCCACCTACAGGCCCTCTGTCCAAACAATTTTTCCGGAGTTCCACCTATAGGCCCTCTCTCCAAACAATTTTTCCGGAGGTCCACTTACAGGCCCTCTCTCCAAACAATTTTTCCAGAGGTCCACCTACAGGCCCTCTGTCCAAACAATTTTTCCGGAGTTCCACCTACAGGCCTCTGTCCAAACAATTTTTCCGGAGGTCCACCTACAGGCCCTCTGTCCAAACAATTTTTCCGGAGGTCCACCTACAGGCCCTCTCTCCAAACAATTTTTCCGGAGTTCCACCTACAGGCCCTCTCTCCAAACAATTTTTCCGGAGTTCCACCTACAGGCCCTCTCTCCAAACAATTTTTCCGGAGGTCCACCTACAGGCCCTCTCTCCAAACAATTTTTCCGGAGGTCCACCTACAGGCCCTCTCTCCAATTCCAGTTTCCAGTTTTATTTGCGCAAACTGCATACATTTTTATTTTTGGGATAGGTGTGAAAAATAATATTACTTGCGAATCTATATTACCCAACATTGGATACGGTAGCAAGTAGAAGACCAAACACATGCTGCCCACAGGGTTCCGCAAATTCCTGGTCCACCCGCAAATTCCTTGTCCACAATGTCAAGGAGGTCGTGGTTCTGTTGATGAGCAACAAGTCCTTCTGTACTGAAATCGCCGACAAAGTCTCCATCTAAGAACCTACAGACCATTGTGGAGAGAGCGGCACAGCTCGCCATCAAAGTGACGAACCCCTAAGCCAGACTGCGCAGAGAAGATAACGAATAAATATCTCTGTGGTTATTTTTGCTAAATAAAAGTTAAATAAACCCCCCAAAAAATTCATCTGTTCCTGTGCCTGATCCACTCAAATTGAATCTGTCCCATCCTGAGAAATTCCCCCCCCAAGGAGTCCCCACTGTAACTTGCTTCCCATACAACTACCTCACCCCCCGACACCTGTGTCTCGCCATTGTCCACCACCTCCTCAGACAACACTGGTAAATCCCCACTGTCAGCACACGGAAACAGCAAAAGGTCTTGCGAATTGGGGCAGAGAATGTTCTGGGCTAGCACATCAGGGAAGGGGTGACTATGGGGTTCCAGGGAGTACGTGACCACATGCAATATCCATTTAAAAGTCATGCCACACTTGATGTAGCTCATAATTGACAATTGTACCGGTTGATGCTAAATTTTTAAGTTGGGGTACTGCGTCGTCATTCTAAGTACACCCGGCTGTTGTCACCCCCATACACGCTAGCCCAGGGGGCACTCCTCTGGCTCTTCCAGCGAAACCTCCTTGCCCCAGCCTGCCACCCGCCTACAGGCCCACTCTACAAACAATTTAGCCGGATAGGGGACGTATCCGAAGTTGTACTCATGTTTGTTTTTGTTCTTCTTTTATCTGCCTCCTGACCTGTGATAGGCAGAGCATGGACACGTCCCCTTAGCTGCAGTGGGAAAGACACTCCCCTGGCCAGAGCAAGCTCTTTTTCCGTTTTCCGTGTTCGAAAAATCCATTAAATATAGGGTCCCAAGATAGGGGACATATACGGTATTAAACTGAGAAGAATTGATACCATACGGGTTAAAGCAACAGTTTTCCCAAATCCATCTGGCTGTTGTCACCACCACACACACTAGCCCAGGGGGCACTCCTCTGGCTCTTCCAGCAAAACCTCCTTCCCCCCCACCTACATGCCCTCTCTCTAAACAATTATCCCATGTAGGGGTACATATTAGATATTGTACTGATTCTGAATTGCCTCCTGCAATAGACGGGAATCGAACGCAGATCAACTGCTTGGGAAGCAGCTATGCTCACCACTATACCACCAGCAGGCACAACAACTGATAAGAACAGATACTAAACTTGATTTTAGCTGCAGTGCCAGCATGAGCAGTGGTGTCACCTGCAGGCGGTGATGGACCTTCGTTGCACCTAGTTGGGTGCTTCCCTAACATGTGATGGGTATTTGCCTCGCCTTTCTTGGTCTGGGTGAGCACAATTGCCATGAGGGTAACCACCAGGCTGTTGCCTGAGGATTTGGGGTAATGGTGGGATTAGGCAGCCTCAGAGGCATCCATGCATGCTGCCCCTGCTGTTTCCTGTCCATTTCCGTGGTGTTTCCATCATTTTCTGAGGTTTCCAGGTTTTCACCCAGCCTTCCCTAGGCAGAGCCTTGGTCCCCCGCAAAAATGCTCGAGTCTCCCATTGACTTCAATGGGGTTCGTTATTCGAAACGAGCACTCGAGCATCGGGAAGAGTTCGACTCGAATAACGAGCACCCGAGCATTTTAGTGCTCGCTCATCTCTAGTAATTACATAACATTACTTATCCTGTACTGATCCTGAGTTATATCCTGTATTATACTCCAGAGCTGCACTCACTATTCTGCTGGTGCAGTCACTGTATACATACATTACATTACTTATCCTGTACTGATCCTGAGTTACATCCTGTATTATACTCCAGAGCTGCGCTCACTATTCTGCTGGTGGAGTCACTGTGTACATGCATTACTTATCCTGTACTGATCATGGGTTACATCCTATATTATACTCCAGTGCTGCACTCACTATTTTGCTGGTCAAATCCCTGTATACATAAATTACATGAATTATCCTGTAGTTACATCCTGTATGATGTACCAAAAATAAAGTTAAAAAGAAAATATATGATCAGAAAATAAGTGGGAGTAGGAGGGTAAGTTTTCTCTACATTATTCAATTCCTGGTATAAAGATGTCACTTTCCAGGATGCAAATCATCAGAGAAAAAGCGGTGCAGACATTAAGCTACCAATGAATGGTGAGAGATGTCAGCTCTGAAGCCTTCTGTATTGTGAATACTGCTCTGCATTATAATACAGGCTGTGACTCAGGATCCAATTATTATAAGGTAAGGTACTAATCAAGCTACAAAGCTAAGCTACATAACTACTACTCTAGCTACATAGCTGCTTTGACTAAATGCCTACTAAAGTCTGAAACGCGCGAGAACTCCCCCATCTACTCATAATGGATTTCATTGGACATGCTTAATAAAATTTGGCACTTTCTGTGCACCCATCGGGTGGCTGGAACTGGGTGTTTTGGATTTCTATGGCGAGCTACATTATAGTAGCTGTATTGCATATTATTATCATTTCCATTTTTATTTTATTCGCTTTCCTATTATTTTTCTCATTAAACAAGTTTTCCTCCACAAAAATCGGAGCCTGTGGGCGGGCAGACGTCAAGGACTTTCCACTCCAGCAAAGAATTGCGGAAATGTATAAAGCGGGTTTTATATATAGAAGGTATTTGCGAGAACATTGCCTTAACATATGGCTGCTTATTCCATTCACTTATCACAAGGCTTAAGCAATGTATCGTATAAAGAGCTTTTATGTCTCCGTTGGATGTTTGCATGGTCGGAGCATAAAATCATATTAAAGCTTTTTTTTTTCATGCCTATGGAGGACAATGTTCATGGCACATTGTGACCCATGTGTCCCATGGGACACTGGTCCTTTTCATGTGCCCTATATTGATCTAAGCACTTTGGGGTTTTTTTTTTTTAACCACCCTTTTCGTTTTTTTTCATGACTTTTATCCAGAGGAATTATGGTCCTAGATGAAGATTTTCTAAGAGGGGAGTGCAGGGGTGCACCTAGCCTTTCTGCTGCCTGAGGCGAAAACTGAAACACACCCCCTCCCAATGCCAATTTTGTAAGCTAACCCCTTCCCTTCAACCTATTACCCTTGTGCCCCTACCTGGTGCTGCCTGAGGCAATCGCCTCACCTGGCCTTATTGGTGGTGCACCCCTGAACATCGGTCAAGCTCATCAGCAAATACAATTTTTTGCAATGGGGGCTCTGCCAAGCACACATAGGTAGAAGGAGTTAGGAGTTGGCAAAAGATATTGTAGGATAAGGTGCAGCCCTTATGAACATAGTTGCCAGCAGTCAGGGACTGGCCCAAATTTAGGATGTCCTGGGCCAAAATGGAAGCATTAGCTGTGCGAGATGACTATGCAGGAACCTGACCTTGTAATCAAGGAGAGGAAGGTGCAAGCAGAAGAAGCAGGAGGAGCAAGGTGGCACAGAGTGGTTTGGGCCCACCTTCGGTGACTTAACTGCTATTTGCCTATGGGCCAAAAGTATTTTTTTCCAGAATGCAACAATGGATTGTGAAGTGAAAGGTATCATCACATTCAGCCAGAACTAGCCCTGCAAGGCATTGTGCCTTGTTTATCAGTGAATTTCCTGATGACAAACTCCCTTTGAAAAGCCTAATTTGTACAGGGTCTGCATATAGATGTGTAGTACCCCAGAGCGGGCACTAACATTTCTACACCCTGCTACTGTCTGTAATGGCTAGCAAAAAATGTTGTCTGTAATTGATTCCAGGTCCTTTGATATTGTGCCTTACTAATATTGTTATGTAACTGTTATTTATTGTATTTCATGCACTGTGTTTGGTTGTCCAGCATGTGGCAGTGGATCTGGCAGAAGTCCTGCTTCCTACCAAGGGAGGGGTTGCAGGAAGCTTTAGTTAGTCGAGAGTGAAATTGAGATTTGGAAGGAGATGAGAAACACCCTGGCTCTTATACTGTAGTTAAAGGGTTTCTGTCACCATTTTTTTTTCGGTATGAATCAGGCTGACATTAGAGATGTGCTAATGTCACTTGATTCCAAATATATATCTGTTTTATTTACTGGTGCCCCCATTTTTATAGAAAATTAACTTTTATTTTATGCTAAGAAGGACTCTAGGTGCAAGGGGCGTTACCCCTGCTCCTAGAGGCTCTGTTGATTGACAGGACCAGGCAGAGAAGAAACACTCCATTCACCATAGCTTGCAAGGACCTTCAATGATGTCATGACCATGTGATCAGTCACATGGTTTAGGAGGAGACAGGCTGATCACATGGTCATGACATCATTGAAGGTCCTTGCAAGCTATGGTGAATGGAGTGTTTCTTCTCTGCCTGGTCCTGTCAATCAACCCTTTAAGGGGGGTCAACAGCCAAAGGCACCCCACTCAAAGGTACCAGAACTGTCAGAAAGTCCAGCTACCAGACCAAGACAGAGTCTAGTACAGCAGAAAAAGATAAAGCAAGGTATCCCAATTTTCCTGCCAGTTTACCACAAAACCTGCTGGAGCCAAGAGAAAGACTAAATATTGTCTGGTTGCAAGTTATTCAAGTAAAGCTGTTGAACTTTTAGCCAGTCTGGACTGTTACTCCACCGCTTCTTCCACTCCAGCACTGCTCTTCAGGTCCGCCTCTGCAGAGAGGAATCTGGCCATTAGATTACAATGTTCCTAAACCAGTTGTTCCCAGGAGATAGGTTGCCACCAGAGTCTAGCATTGACTTACTCCACTCTCCTTCCATGGAAGCATGTACATGTATAGGAGAGGTAGGGAGAGATAGCTGTTGGGCAAAGAAGCGTTCGGACAACAGTTTGTGAATGTCTGTGGCCAATGTAACTCCCAAAGTCATGTACACCTGATGATAATCTGGTAGGAGACTGCAGGCTATCAGGGCATGATGGGAGTAATGTTTTTTCAATAACTAAAGAGATCAGGGGAAAATGAAGGTACTGAAGACTCAGCATTACAATAGTACAAGAGCGCCAACCCCACCCCATGTCCTTGTTTAGATCTGCTCCATTGACTTTCCTGCACTCTGTGGAGCCTTAATAATCTTTTAATGTGCTCATTGTCGGCCAATCCATGTTGCATATGGAGGTAATTAAACACTCATTAGATTGAGAGAGGAAAAAAAGTCGTCATTTTTCTGATAAATGATGCCCTATGATAATGTCACTCTGCCAGATGTTACCCACAAAGGCGCCCCATTCACATGGCTGATCCTGTGACCGCCTGCCTTCTGTCAGATTGGGGTTATGGTGTCCTGTGTCATCTGTCATGTCTTTATTATTTCATTGGGATAAACCAGTGTTCTGTAATGTGTAGACCTCTAGCTATTGAGGACAGTGCTGACAGCCATGCTGGGAGTTGTAGTTTTGCTACAGGCAGCGTACCACATGTTGGATTTAGATAACAGCAATGATCTTGATGTGAATGAAATACAACAGGGAGACTTTTTAAAGGGTTTTCCAGGACTTAGATATGACCTATAGAGGGAGGAGATCAGATACAAGGTCACAACCCCACTGATCGGCCAATTTTAAAAGCCTATGTGCATGGAACAATACAGTGGATGGAAAAGCATGTTTCCAGTGTCAGCATACTACAGCTCAGCTCCTATTCATTGGATTGGAGCAGAGCTGCAGTACCTCAGCATGGCCACTACAAAGAGGACAGAGGCTTCTGCTTCCTGTTCCACCCACTGTATAGTTTCCAGAATTGATGGCTGTCTGAAACAGTGGAGGTGCTGGGTGTTGAACACCCTCTAATCTGGTATTAATGACCTATCCTGAGGATAGGTCATCAATATCTAAGTTCTGGAAAACCCCTATAAAATGGAAATGTCACAAAATTTGCCACACCAAATAGTAGAACGGTGGCTCAGTGGTTAGCACTGGTGCCTTGCAGCGCTGGGGTCTTAAGTTAGAATCTGACGGAGGACTACATCTGCATGGAGTTTGTATGTTCTCTCTGTGTTTGCGTGGGTTTTCTCCGGGTACTCCGGTTTCCTCTGACACTCCAAAGACATACTGATAGGGAACTTAGATTGTGAGCCCCATTGGGGACAGTGTGATGATAATGTATAGCGTTGCAAAATATGTCAACGCTATATAAGAGAGCAAAATAATAATGTTTTAAACAGCAGTCTTAACAAAAAGTTCATTGGAGTAAAATGCAGCAAGTGGGTTGATTGGCACCAAACAATAAGCCATTTTCTACCTTTTAGCTTTATTGATGTGTCAAGTAGTCAAGACTATTTTCAAGGGCTTGTCCACTTTCAGCAAGCCCTTTTTTTGGAAGGGTTTCCCAATGATAAATTGATCACAGAAGATCCTGTTGTTGGCATATCCAGTGATCGTCTGTGAGCTGTTGGGGGGGATCCAGCAGGAAGTGCTCACTTTCCTTGCAGTGACACCACAGGAGAAATTAGGTATTACAAGCTTCCTTGTTAAAATGAACGTGCTTCACATGTAATGAACAGAACTGTCACTGTCAAGTGGTCAAGTCTATTTTAAAGGGCTTGTCCACCTTCAGCAAGCCCTTTTTTTGACGGGTTTCCCAATGATAAGTTGATCACAGAAAATCCTGCTGTTGGGATATCCAGTGATCGTCTGTGATCTGTTGGTGGAATCCAGCAGGAAGTGCTCACTTTCCTTGCAGTGACACCACAGGAGAAATGAGGTATTACAAGCTTCCCTGTTAAAATGAATGTGCTTCACATGTAATGAACAGAATTGTTGGTCCTCCAGGGAGAAAGATAATCTTTGGGGTCCCTCCTTGCTCTGGGAAATAAATGGAGAATGTTATGCCTAGTGCGAGGACTGAGGGGTCAGTGCATGATTCTGTTTTTGTTAATTTCCACATTATAATACAATACAATTGCAGGATTATCTTCATACTGTGGGAGTAACCTTTGAAGAATATACATACTGAATACAGATGAGCGAGTCTGGATTGAACATGCTCTAATAGTCCTGTGTATGACTTTTTGACGTCTCCTAGGACTATATCCAACCCATTCCATGTGGGATGAATCTGAAAAGATTTGGATTCTCCAAAATTTGAAACTTTTGAGAAATTCATAATGAAATTGATTCAGTAGAATCAATGTGCTCATGTCTAATATGGATGGTAGAACCCATTTGATGCACCCATACACTACTGACCACAGTGGGTGCACCGGGCCATATATTTAGCACAATGTGTCAGTGTAATGTGATTTTTAGAAGCTAATGAGCTGAGCACAGACCCGGTAACATTCATTTGTAAATAAAATGTAGTGGAAATGTAGAAGTAAATGGATTAGCTGTCAGTTTATTTGTGGGAAAGGGAAATTATGCATAACAAGTTGTGTCGAGGCAACAATAAGAAAGGATTGGATTTTTGGTAGGCCTGTGTCCGATCAATACAAATATAATTCATGGGAGTTTCTAGAGCACAAAGCTGTAAAGAGGTGGAAGGTTTAAGCTTTCAGGATGCAAAGTGGATGCTGAGGATTACAGTATGTGATGAGGGATCCTCACGGTGGACCATCCACGCTTCATGGATTTCAATTATAGATATGTATATAATCAATGCTAATCCTAAAATTGTTCCATTAGTCTAGAAGATGATGTCCAGAAACCTTCTATAGTGTGCATTAAACTAAAACAATAAAGAAAAAGAACCTGTATATATAGTATTAGACCAGGACAGATGTGGGTTCCTTGGACGAAGAAGAGGATTTGGAGGCTCAAACTATACAGAACATGGACATGTCCTCTTTTATTTGCTATTGTTAACTAGTTGGCTATTGAGAATCATTCCAAACAGAAGCAGAACCAAGTGGCAAGTGATGGACAACATCAAATGTAGAGATGAGCGAATCATCTAAAATTCGCTTCGGCGAAGCTGTGTACAAATCATATGTTATTATATGGTGTTTTGCCAACATTCGCGAACTAATAACGAATGGACAGTTGTTAAAGGTACGCAATTTATGTGAACACATACGCATAAGCGTACAAATTGCGTATGAATCCTCAGTGTACTATTGTCTAGCGATTGCGTAATACGCAGGCACGCATGGCGCTAGGCTTTGCTGGATTGGAATGGTGGAGTAGGAGGAAGGCTCTGAGTCTGACCACTGGCTACATGATACAGTGTCAGCAGATGACAGGAGATCATCTGGCTGTGATTGAGATGAGTGAGCTATCCACTCCATTACCTCATCCACTTTCTCCTCCACTACAATTTTGCGCCTTGGTGGGATAGCCTGGTAGAACAGTGGCCAACTATTGCGAATTCTACAAGTAGACGCTCTGGCTACAGGTCCTTTGGCACTGCTGCCCTGTGCCACCTTCTGCTTTTTTTTGGAGCTCGAGGTCTGGCTGGACCCCTTTTGCTTTTCCATGCCAGACATTTTCACTTGACTGTGGCCCTGCAGCTGGTCTTTGTCTCTCCCCCTGTCTTTCTCCCTGTCTCTCTCCTTATCTCTCTCCCTGCCTGATTAATTACTAGCCCTGCACTTGCCCTGCACTGGCCCGGCAGCATCCCTGATATGTGTGATATGGATTCCCAGAGCAATTACACCCAAATTTTAAAATAAGAGTTCACTGTCTCTCAGAACTTCACAGACAGTGCTTCTGCTCATCTCAGCAGTTGCAGCGCAACTGATGCGTCACTGGCTTACCGAGACTGGTACTTGGTGAGTCTTGAAGAAAGAGGGATATAAGTGGACTGCAGGGTGACTGAGAATTCTCAAACAATCACTTATTTAGTACAGAAGGACTGTACATATGGGTGATATGGAGTGAGGGCTTGTGGCATAAAGTTCCCCCTTTAATTGACTCCAGTCAATTGCCAGTCTAGTGGTAGAAACTCAAGTCTGTACAAGGTAGGAGCATCACTGTTGAATTTGTTGTCTCCATATAGCAACTTCCCATAGCCGTATCATAGCTTGACGATAGTATATACAGGTAATTGTTGACGTTGAATCCTTACCCTGAGGTCCACTTTTGACCCATAACAGTAATACTGAAAGTTTAACTAAAGGGGCTGTCCCAGCCAAACATACCCAGTCCATGTGCCCTATTATGGACATCATAGAGTGGGATTCTCAGCATGGGACAGAGAGAAGATGTACAGAGTCCCTTCAACTCCAGTAGGTTCATTGCAACAATGCATTACATGGTAGCCTGTTTATTTAATCAGGCAATGAAAGTTAATCTTCAGGGATTTAGTAGCCAAACCAGAGGCAGATCAGCTAAAAGTGGACCAGTTTCATTTGGAGAAGATTATTAGTGTAGTACCCCAGAAAACTAATGCAAAGGGTTAACCAATGTTAAAAGAATTAATGCAATGTCCGTAAATTAAATGTTGTGAAATAAGATGTCAATAACAATGTATTAGCAAACTAGTGGCTAACATTTAGCATATTGTGTTTAGGTTGCTAGGTGATGGACTGGTTACCCCCTTGTTAGTAGTTTAGTAGAGTCTAATTTGAGGAGAAGCTACAGAAGGGACATGTGTTCTGAGAGCTCCTGCATGGACTAGGTTCAAGCATAGAGAACCTCTATCTCTGAGACTACAGCTGCCAAGGAAGCAACACTGCTACCAGAGAGAGCAAGGCAGTACTACAACTGCCAATATTGTTGCTTCCACACTCCTATTGAGAGAGGATTGCACTGTGATCTACAGTCTATCTACAGTAATCTACTGCTCCCATCATCAACTCAGTAAAGAGAAAGGTTTTATTTATTGCAACCAAGGGACCTGGTTATTAACTGTACCCAGGGGCGTAACTACCATAGCGGCAGACCATGCGACTGCTATGGGGCCCAAGGCAAGAGGGGGCCCAGTCTTAGCTGGGATTATCTCCTCTTCTACTGGAGGTGAAAACTTGGTCAGGACTTCTAAAGGAACAATTTTTAGTAAATGAGGCAGTGGAAAAATGGCCCAAGGGTCATTGAAAGGGGTTTAGGTAGAAACACCTCAGTCCTGTGTGGGGACCTGGTTTGATCCCTTCTATAAGGCCTTTACTACTCTATGTATTCCACTGACTGTACCATACATCCACCGGCTGCTACATCTGTTCTTCTACCTTGCACACATCTACATAGTGCAACCTGACTACCAAAAGGCAGGGGCCCCAATACCAGGGTGTGCTGGATGACCCCTGCAAACCACTGCAAACCTTGAGTACAACTATCACCATCCTAGCCACTACCACTCCTCCCATCCTCTACTCCTCCCTCCTGGATTACTGCAGTAGATGTTTCAGATTGGACACAGATGTACTCAATGCTTTGCCCCCTCAGACCCTGAGGCAGGTAAAACCTAAGCTGAACTTACACAGGTAATGATGAGCAGATGATTGTCGGTAACAAAGAGTTCCTTCCCGACAATCACTTGCTCGTTAGTGGAGGTGAAGTGCAGCATTTACATGCAGAGATCTCCTCTTCAATATGAGGATGACCGATAGCTACTGCTGTCTCTTGTCCTCATATAGCTGCATTGTTTATACAACGCGATCAGCTGCCCAGAAACAATAATTTAGCTGCACGCGTGAACATGATAAAAACAACTAAAGCCTGTTATACGTGAAGACCTTGTGTTGACAACAATGCTGGTAAGACTCTGTAATTCTTCTTCCAACAGGCTTTATCCAGCTCTAATCCTCAGACAACAATGAAACGGAAGTGAATATCTGCTGAGCCCCAAGTGCAAGGACTGCGAAGAGACAACAATTCAAGTGCTTGATACGATGTAACTGGTTAATCTAATATGAATGGTTACCTTGTTACATTGTATCTATCTATCTATCTATCTATCTATCTATCTATCTATCTATCTATCTATCTAACATAGGCCACTGACAAACAAAATAGTTCCTGTTTCTAATTCTGGTCATTAGAGATGAGCAATCCAGTCAAGATTCATTTTGGGTCCAGTTTGCAGAATTTTTTTTAAAAAGTTTGGTTCGGACCCGAATCAATTCAGGCTGAACCAAAGTTGCTTCAATTGCCCTCAATGTTGGTACATAGCCCCCACTGGGCTCCTATGACTTGTGATTTTTAGGAATACCTGTTTTGTCTTCATTCATTTTTTATGATTTTTTTCCCCTCCAACATCCACCCTCCCCAAGATCTGGAACGTAATGACAGCAATAGTAAATGATGTCTGAGACACTGACATACATAGCTATGGGTAAACGCACATTTGACGGTGTGATCATACAGCGTGTTTAAAAAGACACTGAGTTTGCCGGTGCCATCCTCATCATCGTCCTCTTGCTCTTCCACCTTCTCCTCCTCTTGCAGTGAAAGCTCTGTTTGCCCATGGTATAGGGTGATGCCACAAATATGTTTGTGGGACAAACCCTACACAAGTCTACAACACACACAGGTAGATTGCTGCCACAAGTGGGTATTAGTGCAGTAAACACACACACACACACACATATATATATATATACAGTATATACTGCTTCTTAATGAAATTGAAAGTACCCCCCCCAAAAAAAAAAAAATTAAAATTAAATTGCAACTGTGTGGAAACTAAAAATACATAGACGACTGAGGCTTAACGCTCATTTTAAACTTAACAAACACAGGTAGATTGTTGCCACACTGTGGATATTGCTAAAGTAATCACATATATGTGGTGCTTTATTAAATTTAAAGATTCCCCCCCCCCCAAAAAAAAAAAAAAAAAAAAAAAAAATTCAATGGCAACCGTGTGAAAACTGAAAATACATAAACGGACAACTGAGGCTTTACGTCCAATTTCATCTTAACATACACAGGTATTGTGTATGTGAGTATTGCTGCAGTAATCATGTATATATGCTGATTAATTAAATTGAAAGCACCCCTCAAAAAAATATTAAATTGCAACCGTGTGGAAAATGAAAATACGTAAACAGACAACTGAGGCTTCACATTCAATTTTAACTTAACACACAGAGGTAGATTGCTGTCACACCGTGGCTACTGCAGTAATTGTGTATATATGCTGTTTAATTAAATTGACAAACCCCCTAAAAAAATGAATTCCGACCACGTACAAACAGAAAATTTGTAAATGTAAGGCTTGACACTCAATTTCAACTTAATACACACAGATAGATTGCTGCTACAATGTGGGTATTGATGCAAAGTTCAAAACAAACTCGGTTCAAACTAAACCATGATTTTTCTCAAAGATGATAAATCTGGAACCTTTTGCAGTGTCTGAATCATTCCAGAACAGATGCGTAAAGGGATTCATGAGTTGTAAAATAAAGTTAGCACAGACTCGATGGATCTTCTGCAGGCGCTACAAACATCTGACAAGAGAACAAAAACTATTTTCACCTTGAATTTCAAGACATCGCGCCTGGCAAAGTGGAGGAAGCACAGCTTGCAAATAATCCACATGTCATATAAATTATGCATTCCACCTTCCACGTGAATTTAAAGGGAAATGCACCATATGTTTTAACATATGCTAATGCTTATCTATACTCTTTAACAAGTATGTATACTTTTGTAACCCTTTACATTGCTGAGATGCCACTCAACTAAGAAAAAAAACGTAATCAAATTTGCAAATGGTCTTTATTTGTTGTTTATTTTATATATTTTTTTATTTTATTTTATAAAAATCCTACCGTATTTTGTATTTAGCTCCAATTCATATCTCATGCTATTCGTTTATCCTATTTTAGTATTTTTGCACGAAGCAGGAGACAGATCGTCAGAAGTATGGTCGCAGGTTCAGACTGTGGAGCTGTGTACACAAAACGGTTTAATCATAACTATTTGCAAAGTCACCTCTTTTTTATTGTAGATGCTTTAGAGCAGGGATGCTCAACCTGCGGCGCTCCAGCTGTTGTAAAACTACAACTCCCACCATGCCCTGCTGTAGGCTGATAGCTGGGAGTTGTAGTTTTGCAGCAGCTGGAGGGCCGCAGGTTGGGCATCCCTGCTTTAGAGCAATAGGTATAGGGGCGGAGGTAGTTTTTCTAATTCTGAATAAGCCCTTTTAATGCCTATGACATTGCACTGGTGAATTGATGGCATGACCTGTTTGTGTTATTACTGCTTGTAATTTCTCTGGTAAGTATATAACGTAGTCAAGAAAGAAAAACAAGTGTATAAACTGCGGTGATTAATACTAAAAGATAATAAAGATGCATAAAATCAGGGCGAGAGCACAAATCCCGCAATCCATACGCAGTTATTGAATTCTCAGGTAGACAATTACAAGCTCAGCCATTGAGTCAGAATAACGTAAAGCGGAGATAAAAAACCCTAATTAAAAACTAACATGAAACATATCAAGATTGAAGGAAGCCGTAAAGAAGTTAGTAGAGGCCGTGAAAAAAACGAATAAAACCTTAATTAGAGTTTATAAATGGAGCAGAACGCATTATGGCCGCGAAGCTCCTTACAGAAGAAGCAGAGAATACCTTATACTCACCTAATAGCCGATTCCTTTTTTGAGCGTCTGTCCATGGTATATTTTTATATAATAAAGCGGAACCCCCACATTTATATAATTCTTCTGCCCTCATGGAACCAACGTATAACCATGACAGTATATAGGGGTCAGAGAGACATTTTAGGAATTTCTGTATGTGAGAGTAGCAGTGTAAGATGGTGAAGCAGCCAATGACCGCAAATTGTTGTGGTAAAATCACATGGGCATTGGCTGACATAGATGGTAGTTGCTTGGCTACAGCCAAACCACCAGCTTGTACTCTTACTCCCCCAGTCCAAGCTACTGACTGGGAATTATGGCCCCTGGCACCAGGGGTGCACCTAGCCTTTCTGCTGCCTGGAGGGGGACAGAAGCCCAAGCATCACAAGTCAAGAAGAGATGCATAGGAGGTTCAAAAAGCACCAGATTATCTTGATACAATCCTTGGGGTGACATAGCTCTCCGTCTACCTTGCGGCTCACTGCAATACCTGCTAATGATAGAGTGCTCCTGTGAGAGGCTGGTCATTTTAGAGTGAGCAATGTAACACAGTGTACAGTCATGGCCAAAAGTTTTGAGAATGATACAAATATTAATTTTTACAAAGTCTACTGCTTCAGTTTTTATAACGGCAATTTGCATATACTCCAGAATGTTATAAAGAGTGATCAGCTTAACAGCAATTACTTGCAAAGTCAATATTTGCCTACAAAATTAACTTTATCCCGCAAAACACATTTCAACATCATTGCAGCCCTGCCTTAAAAGGACCAGCTAACATCGTTTAAGTGATTGCTCCTTTAACACAGGTGTAGGTGTTGATGAGGACAGGGCTGGAGATCAATCTGTCATGATTAAGTAAGAATGACACCACTGGACAATTTAAAAGGAGGCTGGTGCTTGACATCATTGTTTCTCTTCTGTTAACCACGGTTATCTCTAAAGAAACACGTGCAGTCATCATTGCACTGCACAAAAATGGCCTAACAGGGAAGAGTATCGCAGCTAGAAAGATTGCACCTCAGTCAACAATCTATTGCATCATCAAGAACTTCAAGGAGAGAGGTTCCATTGTTGCCAAAAAGGCTCCAGGGCGCCCAAGAAAGACCAGCAAGCGCCAGGACCGTCTCTTAAAAGTGTTTCAGCTGCGGGATCGGGCTACCAGCAGTGCAGAACTTGCTCAGGAATGGCAGCAGGCAGGTGTGAGTGCATCTGCACGCACTGTGAGGCGGAGACTCTTGGAGCAAGGCCTGGTCTCAAGGAGGGCAGCAAAGAAGCCACTTCTCTCCAGAAAAAACATCAGGGACAGACTGATATTCTGCAAAAGGTACAGGAAGTGGACTGCTGAGGACTGGGGTAAAGTCATTTTCTCTGATGAATCCCCTTTTCGATTGTTTGGGACATCTGGAAAACAGCTTATTCGGAGAAGACGAGGTGAGCGCTACCACCAGTCTTGTCTCATGCCAACTGTAAAGCATCCTGAAACCATTCATGTGTGGGGTTGCTTCTCAGCCAAGGGAATCGGCTCTCTCACAGTCTTGCCTAAAAACACAGCCATGAATAAAGAATGGTACCAGAATGTCCTCCGAGAGCAACTTCTCCCAACCGTCCAAGAGCAGTTTGGCGATCAACAATGCCTTTTCCAGCATGATGGAGCACCTTGCCATAAAGCAAAGGTGATAACTAAATGGCTCAGGGAACAAAACATAGAGATTTTGGGTCCATGGCCTGGAAACTCCCCAGATCTTAATCCCATTGAGAACTTGTGGTCAATCATCAAGAGACGGGTGGACAAACAAAAACCTACAAATTCTGACAAAATGCAAGCATTGAATGTGCAAGAATGGACTGCTATCAGTCAGGTTTTGGTCCAGAAGTTGATTGAGAGCATGCCAGGGAGAATTGCAGAGGTCCTGAAGAAGAAGGGTCAACACTGCAAATATTGACTTGCTGCATTAACTCATTCTAACTGTCAATATAAGCTTTTGTTACTCATAATATGATTGCAATTATATTTCTGTATGTGATAAAAACATCTGACAAACACACATAAAAACCAGAGGGCAGCAGATCATGTGAAAATATAATATTTGTGTCATTCTCAAAACTTTTGGCCATGACTGTAGGGAACTTGTGGGTGGAGTTGCCAGGGAGCCTGCCCACGAGGGAATGACGAGTGGATGGAGAGGATGTCTCCAGTAGGTAGGCGAAGATGCCAGTGAGCCTGCATACTCTATGAGAAGGCTAAATGAGGAATAAGGACAAAATGGCAATGGGAACTGCAGCAAGGTCATGCCAAGCATGATTGGAGTAAACTCCAGGGAAGAGATTGTCAGATATCATGCCCGAGGGAAAGTCTAGATGACTTCTCTGCATGGTTGCAAAGGCATAAATAAATCTAAGATAGGCATTATAGTAGTCTAAAGGGGTAAAAACTGGTGGTGGATTTCCTTTATTCATTGTTTGGACCCTTCCCCTATGACTGTAAGAAAAGCAGGCGGCCTATCAGAGAGGGAGGGGGCAGGGCACAAAGCCTAGAAAGACTCTGCAGGGGAAGGGTTTAAGAAAGAGAAGAGGCCAACACTGAATAGCATTTCCCCAAAGTGATGACTTCAGACTTTTAAATTACCCTAAGAGACTCCTAGACATTTAGGCAGTTGATTGTCTCATTGTCTACTGGCTTGGTTTGTGGTGTTCCACAGTCCCTGAAGGACTGCTGATCACAAGCAAATGGCCAAGTGTTCAATATTTTGCATGGTTGGAATGGAACCATGGATAGGTGAATGTGAATACATTTTGGTGGTCAAGGAACTCCTTTTAATTTCTTTTTTGTTTCGACCTTGATGAAGTTGGTTGCATCTATGAACATCTAGGAAACACCAGAAGGTCTTTAAAAAGTGAAAGACACTCATCAAATTCTTTTTTTTTAAAGGGTTATCTCACAAACTGAACATCTTCCCTTTCTGTGGGTGGGCAGCAGCTCATCAAGCACCTACATCTCCTGGGATGCATTAAAATAAACTCTTGTTAACTTCTTCCTCACTTGCATAGCAAACAGTCCCCCATGTGATACATAAAGTATGTAATGTCCCTACAATTCCTTCTGTCTAGAGAGAGATATAGCTTTATACTTATATGAATTTAGATGTAAGTATGGAATCTGCTTCCAATCTGCTTCTCTATGAAATGACCTCCCCAACATTGAGAGGAAGGGAGCAGGAAAGCTACTGATCATGTCAGTCCACCTCTGAATACAGGAGAAGGTGGAGCAGAATGATAAACAGTAGGGGGCGCTACCAGAGAAAAAAATTATAACACACAAAAAGTACAATATGTTTATTGCATGTATACTGCAATTATTTTTCAGTTGAAATGCCCCATTCATTACACAGTACTACTACTTTTTGTGAGATAAATTCCTTTGAAGGGGTTTTCCAGAATAGAGATTTTTTTTTTGTTTAGGATAAATATTTTAAAAAATCAGCATTTCTCCTTTCCATCCCCTGGAAACACCCTTTTAATTCCCCCAACTACATAAAGTAGACAAACCCTCCTTATTCTTTCAACTCTATTTACACATTGAACTCAATAAGAAAACACTATGTCATTACCTCCTAAGCAACCCCTAGTGGTGGCTGCAGGCAATAAGAATTTCATCATTGAACTCTATGTCCACACAGGGGATTTGGTATTCTGTAGCAGTAAAAAATACACACAAAAAACCAAATGCAAGTCCTAATGCTGAAAAGACTCTTATTTCTTAACTCACTCAATTACCACAGAACGAAATAAATATGTGAACATTCACTTTAAGTGATATGCAGTGAGCCCCATAATGCTTTGTAATCTTTGTCTGTGCAGACAGCCTCCTTGCGATTGATTATAACCCTGCACTTGGCTTTAGAGTAACATTTCTCTTTCTCTATTTCATCATTATACAGTATTGATCAGTTGCAGACATATTAAAAAGGAATCAGGTTTGCTGGCATAATGGTTTACTAAGGAATGTATTGGAGAGTTAACCCTTTGTGGAATGTTGAAAAATTTAACACCTTTGGAAGGGTAGCTCAGCTCAGACTACAAGGACTGTTTGACATTATGTAAGAAGAAAAGAATGAACCCACTGGACAGTGACAAACGCTGGTTTTGAGACCCAGCACAGCCTATTGAAATGCATTGCTTGAGCAACCTTTATGTTTCCCTACGGCATACCTGCCATAGTAAGAGGCTACTCCTTTGGTATGCGACCTGGGAAGTGAGCGAGCTGTAGCTGAACTGAACTTCCCCCATAGACACATTGACAATTCTGGAATAATGAGCTTTGGTCCTTTGCTGTCTCCTCTCTACTCAAGTGTGTAGATACCATAGCGGTATCCAAGGTGGCCTCCATCTGACGCAAGAAGGAAGGAAGTACGAAAACCGATTGGTCCATCCTTCAAATATAAAATTGTGCCAAAGACTTCCCATCTTCAGGGGCCACTATATTAGCAAATAATGGAAGGGGACAGAAGCCCAAGGATTACAAGTCTCTGTATAACAGAAGAGATGCAGAGGAGGTTCAAAAAGCACCAGACAGTCCTGATGCAATCGTTGAGACAGGTCATCAATAGCAGATCATGGGGTTCTGACTCCTAGTACCACCACTGATCAACTGTTTGAACAGGCTCGGTGACCACTGCAACCTCTTCTGCAAGCCAGTGACGTCACGTCCGTCAGTCACATGGTCTTTCTACAGCTCAGTCCCATTAAAAAAATATGGGATTAGGTTGCATTACCAAGCACAACCATTATATATTGTCCAGTGAGAAGGCTAGTGCTTTCCTGATCTCCATATCCCCTTCAAACAGCTCATTGCTGGGGGTGTTTTGCTCGTTGAACCCCCATCGATTGATATTGATGGTATACTAATACCCTGGAAAACATCTTTAATGGAATGGATGGATTGCAGTACCAAAACCAGTTGTCTTCAGGTTATTTAGATTAGAAAAAAAAAGTCAGCTTAGAAAATGTCCAAATATATAGACAGATATTGTTCTAATGATCTTTTTATATCTAGGCCTGTAATCATGACATCCTTCACTCATCATAGATGAGATTCTTTACTGTAAGAGCAGTGAGACAATGAAACTCTGCGCCAGAGATGGTTGTGGCGGTTGATTCATTGTACAAGTTCAAGAGGAGTTTGAATGCCTTCCTTGAAGGTAATATCACAAGTTGAGAAGAAACATAAGGCATAAACTGAAACCACTGGATATATTTAATGGGGCCGACTCTTGAAATAAAATACAAAACAATACAATAAAATAAGGAAGGAAGGAATTTCCCTCCAGTCAAATTGCATCCACCTCATAGAGGTTTTTGCCTTCTTATGGATCAACAGGGTAAGATTATACATTGGATGTGATGGCCCTTTGTCTTTTTCAGCCTTATCACTAGAGATGAGTGAATTTCTTAAAATTAATTTCAGGTCCAAATCGACAATGAGATTTAGTCTGGGTACTAATCAATTCTACTTGAATCGAAAGTACTTTAAATGTCTGGAAAATCTTTTTTTTTTCTCTCTCTCTTTTATCTCAATGAATTGGAATCTTTCAAAAAATTCAATTCGAATTTTTGATTGTAAAGAATAAATTCACTCATCTCTACTTATCACCTGTTTAGCTATGGTAGGTAACACCTTTTTTAAAATGAAGCTAGGCATCCTGAGCAGTAGATTCTCTTCTATGACATCTATTTGCTCTGATAGGATAGACCATATAGCCAGGGATAACCTCTCTAAAGATTCTGCCCTAGACAACCCCATGCTACAATCTTATTCAGGGTCGGAGTGGGGATTCTTGGACCTACCAGAAGAAATTAGTCTCAAACTCTATATCATTAATAAAGTCTAATAGATTTCAATCAAAGAAATAGACACTAATGGTAAAGTATTGTCCCCAAAGGCAGCTCCAAATGCATTTGTTTCTCCTTGACTTTAGGACCAACCTATAATATCAGAGCCTGGACCAACTGGATGATCCTCTGGCACTCTAGTGGGTCAGTCTGATGCTGATCTTATTGACTAAGGTGTTGAGTCGCTGGTCATAGGTGTTCATAAGGTGGTCATTGAGGTTCCATTTTGATTTTGCTGCGAACCTTCCTTTACTTACTCAAAAATTAGTGGACAAAAATAGAAAACAAACATGGAGAACGGAGGATATTTTCTGCAGCTGAGGACTGATTGGTGAAATTAGGCAAAGAAATCAACACCTGAGAAAGGGTTGACCTTTCCGGAGAGACTTCTATACTGACGGCAAGCTTTTCCACCCAAAAAAAAAAAAAAGAAACCTTTTAAAGCGTTAACCTTTTCTGAACAGACATACTGTAGTTAGCTGGTTCATGGCCCTTGCCGATGACTGGAGAACTCCCAGATTATGAAGGGGGAACATTTCTCTCCACCCTGCGCAGCCTATAAAGCAAAATTAATGTAGCAATTAATACACCTGCCTCACGAATTCAAATTATTACATTAGATATGAGGCCAACTCGAGGGAGCCAGGTGAGATCACATCAGATGTGATGTTCTTTCTTAGCAGCTGGCTCCAGATATTTAAGATGTTAAAGATACAGGCTTGGCAGCTGCTTTAAATCACTGGCAACATGTCAGGGTCCGTGAAAAAGAATAGAACGTATTCAATTTTACAGTATATTAAACTTCATCTAATTTGTGCATAAGAAAAGACTTGGCAAAATAGATGACCAATTTTTGCAGCAGGAATTACTGTTGGGCTGATGCCATTAGCTGCCCGTCAGCTCTCCATCATGCTCTTACCATAATATTGCTGGCCTATTGATGCATATTTGCAGCGCTGTTCTAAATTAGAAGACACTGAAAGATAGGGGCAGGCAATGTGTAATAGGCGTCATTTGTCAAGTTTATATGGTGGGTCGGGGGATGGAGGATTAGATTGCGGAGATGTCAACAGGGATGAAATAGATAAAAGAATCATACTGTATAACCATTCCCAGAGGGAGAGATGGAAGACATAATCCATGGCCATCCTCAGGGGTGTAACTTAAATCACCAGGGCCCTAAAATCTGTACCAGGGCCCTCACCTAATTGTGTGTGACTGCTTCCTCTTTGCTCCCATTAAATGAGCTGGGAACCATTGACATCTCAGGGTGGCCCATGGTGAGTGTCAGGTATCTGCATGGTTGGTGTGATACTCCCAAAGCATGATGTTTACACCCCCATGCTTCACAGCTGGTACGGTATTCTTGGGGTTGTATTTATCCTTCTTCTTCCTCCAAGCAAGACAAATTAATTTGATACCAAAAAGTTCTGAGCTGCTGAACCTAGCATGCCCTGCATGATTTTAATCCATGACAGCTTAATGTGATACTAACGGTAAACTTTGAGACTTTGCTCCCAGCTCTCTTCAGGTCATTGACCAGACCCTCCCGTGTAGTTCTAAGCTGATTCCTGACCTTTCTCAGAATCATCCTTCCCCTGCGAGTCAAGATCTTGCATGGAGCCCCAGACGAGAACGATTGACAGTAGAGATGAGTGAATTGAATCCTCCATGGAATTCAATCCGAATTTCAGGAAAAATTTTGATTTGCCTCGAAGCCAAATTTCCCCATGCTTCGTGGTAGGGAATAGATTTAACCTGAAATAGAGTAAAAAACAAAAAAAATCATACTTACCACCTCCATTTGCTCGCGATGGGTTGGCTGCCGCCATCTTGATTGAAGATCTTGGCATTCAGATGCCACGATCATGTATGAATACTGCATCTGAGGGGTACAATAATGGGGAGTGGCACGATCACAGCCCTCTGTCATTGCATCCTCTACTTACAAAAAAATGCACTTCACTAGGCTCCGTAGCAACAATGGAGTTGTAGATTGTGGAGTAAGTATAGTTCAGACTTGGTGAAGCTTAATTGTTTGTTACTTGAGTAAACTTGTCATAAAAAAAAAAACTTGATCTTTCTCTTGGCTTCAGCGGGCTAAAGGTAAACTGTCTCTAAACTGCAAGGAGTAACGTTGCTCTACAAGCTGCTTCCCCTGGAAGACTCCTGCTGCATGAGGGGAGTGCTTCCCTCACTGTGCCATGTCTTGTCTCTTTCCAACTCTCAACTCACTCTAGCTTCCTGCAACCCCTCCCTTGGTAGGAAGCAGGCCTAGCCAACTTCTGCCCAAATGGGAGGAGAATGGAATGATAAGTTCCATTCGATCTATAGATCTCTTTGCCAGACACACTGCCACCTGCTGGTAAACCAAGCACAGTGCATAAAATACAATACATAACAGTTACATTGCAATGTTCTTAATGCATAGTATCAGAGGACCTTGGAATAAATACACAGATGACATGTATTTCCTAGCCATTAGAGACAGTAGCTATTTGTAAGAATGGTAGTGCCCCCTCTGGGGCTCTACAAAAACAGATATATTTACTGTACATTGGGTGTACATCTATGCAGCGTATGCATGACCAGGGGTGCACCTAGCCTTTCTGCTGCCTGAGGCAAAACTGAAATGGTGACCCCCCCAATAGCAATTTCTTAACCTAACCCCTTTGCCACAATGAAAGCGCTCATTGACCTTGGCCCTTCCGCTGCCCCCCTCTTGCCCCTACCTGGTGTTGCCTGAGGCGATTGCCTCACCTGACCTCATTGGTGGTGCACCCCTGTGCATGAGATGCAAACGTGTATAGAAGAAGCTGGAGTACAATAATGTGATATATGTTGATGTAAAACAATATATCATACATGTAAGGCAGGGAAATAGGAAACAGGCTGAATTTTCTTTGCCCATAAGTTATATGGTTAGAACTGATTTCCCTGATATCAGTGGCAATAAAAAATAGACTGAAATAACAGTGAAATAGTAATATGTCAAATTCTGCAGGAACGCAGTGTGCAGGTGAAAGATGGCCTCGATTTTCTTGTATTGTTATGTAGGCACAATATTCATTCATTCTTATTGATTGCATGAATACAAATAAAGGCCTTAAACGTATCAGTGGAGAATCGCTAATATCATTAGTTCATTAGAAGTGCTCATTATTGCGGGTAATGGGCCAGGAAAATCAAGGTGAGTGGAGGAATTAGTGGTTTAAATGGAATTTTGCAAATTAATTGATGAAATAACCTGATTATGGCTTCATATCCTGCGTCTAGTGATCTGACAAGCTTAGAGATCACCAGGAGAAATACATAGAATTTATGGTATTTTAGGCCAGGTTCACATCTGCGGGGGAGGTTTTGTTAAGATCACCGATTCTGGCAAAAACAAGATACAAGCAGGACAAAATACTGCTGCATGCTGCAATATTTTGTCTGGCGAAATTACGGAAACTGGACTGATCCCAAGTCCACCATGCCGCTGGAAGTCTGCTCTAGCCCCATTCACTACAATGGGGAAGGGACAGAGGTCCGGCGGCAGCATGTGAAACATGCCGAGAGGCAGCCGGACAAAAACTGCATTGTGTTGTAGTTTTATTCCGGCCGCCTCTCGGCATGTTTGCTGTGCTGCGGCCGGACCTCTGGTCCGCTCCCATTATAGTGAATGGGTCCGGAGCGGACTTCGGGTGGCACGGTGGACTTGCGGTAGCACGGATCCATCTGGCTGTTCCCCCGCCGGAACAGCCTGCCGGAAAAAGCTACTGCAAGTGTGAAAGTCGCCATAGTTGAAGAGGTCCAACAGGCACTGTTGGTGTCAGAATGTTCCGTTCCAGCACTATTGTATTTTAATTTTTTTTCCCCGCTCCTAAAATATTGTAAATATGGTGTGGCCCCGAAATCATAATCTTTATGGTGAAATCTCGATTAGAAATCCTGGAACGCAATGTGAATGTATCTCTATATAAATAGTTGTGGGTCTACCAACCATGTCAGAAGTGTTGCAGTTGTCACAGAATTATTTACTCTGTCCATATGCCTAGGACACGTCTGCTGCCGACAAATTTATGAAAGATGTTATCACCGGGCAAACGAGAATGATCAGTGGCACAAGTGCCAACTATCGGGAACTAGTATCACATGAAAGTTCATTCCCAATAACTGGCCCATTAATATTTATGTGTAAAAAGGCCTAATGCAGCAGAAATATCTGGGCAAAAGCTTCTTTCATTTCTACCATTTCTATTTCAATAAGGGTTTGTCCCCCAAAGAATGTTCTACATTTTTCGAAACTGCCTCCTGAATCTGAATAGTTTGGGATGTGGTTAAAAATTTAGCATAGCCGCTGAGTTATTCAATAAAATCTATCTGTATAGTGCCACCTGCTGTTCGTTCTTTCCTTATTTCTCTGTCCAACTCACTGAGTTGGTCGCACATGCTCAGTTCCATCCTTCGACTCTCACCAGCCGTATCTACTGTAAGAAGCTGTGACGGTTACAGGGAGAGAGTTGCGGTAGAAAGGACATGCTTCTTAGCTGTAATAGGGAGTGAGGTATAGATGGACAAGCTGCAGCAGAAAGGCCATACCTCCTTAGAAAGGACATGCCAGCTTGGCTGCCAGCCTAAAAATAAATCTTGCAGAATGAATGGATCCATGTGAGGTACAGGGCTGGTTCTAGCTTTGTCATGTACTATTTGATGTCTGATTTTCATTTTTTACTTTAATTATGGGATAACCCCTTTAAATATTCCATGGTATGACATTTTACATAAATTGTTATAAAATATTGGTGTGTTTTATTTATTGTGCCTCTTGTTAGACTGTCTGTACTTTTTTTGGCTTATTTTCCTATGCCCTTCCTTACTAATCAAGAATTAGACTTAAGTCTCAGATATTTTTACTATTTGCCTATATTTGCTTCCATTTCCAGGAACAGACAGTAAACCTTGTCTGTGTATGAACTATCATCCCATGGACCTTGAAGAAGATCAATAATACTATAGGTCTGTAAGAGGGCTGAAAATGCTATTACCCTCTCTTACAGAAATATGCATTCTTTTAGCGTTAACCACAGGTACTGTTCCTACGGGTTAACGTGAATCCTGCTTTGGCGGCACTAACACCTGTGTTGGACTGCTATATGGCTGTCTACACGTTAACTAATGTTGAGCGACTCAAATTTCACGGATAATTTAATTTCCAAAGCTGAATTTCCTCATGCTTCGTGGTAACGAATTGATTTTCCCTGAAATGGGTTAAAAAAAAAAAATCATACTTACCTCATCCACTTGAACACAAAGAGTCGGCCGTTGCCATTTTCATTGAAGATCCCGCGCAAAATCCCGTGCGCGGTGGATCTTTATTCAAGATGGCGGTAGCCAGCTATTTGCAATTAAATATAATTTTTTTTGTATTATAGACTTTAATATTAAACTCAAATGCTTCAATCATCGATGAAAGCGGCATATGAGGGGTACAATGACCGCGATCGGCACCATCGCCGTTCCCTGTCTTTGCACCCACTACTGGAAATGTGATTTGTGACTAAGTAATTAGTCAAAAATAAAAAATTTTTAGCAAAATTCGGAAAAGCAGCCAAAACAAATTTTACAAAACTTTGCTCATCACTAGCGTTTACCATCAAGTTTACCTCTACCGCTTCATCTGTACTTTATGTATATGTGATGCATCTTGATATACGGATATGAAGGATAATGTATGTAATTTAAAGTGCTTTAGTCACACTGTATTGGTTGAGAGACTGCATTGTATATGGTTGGCATATATTTAGAAGTAACAGGCCAATTGCCATGCAGGCTACAATGTTGGGGTGAGTCAGGAGTCAGAATAAGTAGTGCTTAGCAGAACCTTGTGGTCGGTGTGCAGAAGTCAGTGCAGCCGCTGGCATAGAAGAAGACAAGCCACACTGCCTAGAAGTTAGCTAGCAAGTGGAGGTGCATTACTCTTGGGTGGTAGATAAATGTTGAAGCAGTGACACCCACAGCGAAGGGGAGCATTGAGCAGGGGGAGATGACCATATTGTTCCCTAGGTCTCCATTCACTGTAGGCGCTGTTTTCAAGATAGAAGGAGGTGGGACCCAGACCTATCAAACATTTATGTAATTTCCTATTGATATGCCATAAATATTCCAGACGAGAATACCCCTTTAAGAGAAATAATCCCTTTTCACTGCCAAAAAAACTTCTCAATCAGATCTTTAAGTTCCTTTACTTCCATTTTGTATAGTGCAGTTTGATCTGTGGGATACTTAGGGATACAAATCCTGAGCCTTTTATCTTAAGATACTTTATTCTCATAGAAACCTCAAAAGAATATATTTTCAATGATACAGCCAATAGTATACCTGGTGGGAGATCCATTTCTTATTCATCATTGTCCTTCAGTAGGAGAAAGCCTGCAGAGGTGATACAAAGAAAGACATACGGTATTGCCAGCACGGAGGAGAGACTCCGAACATCTCTTGAGTCTTGGAAAAACGTACACAGTGTCTAAGGTGAAGCTATGTTTAATTGTAATATTATTAATATCCGACAGGCTCCAAACCAACTTGCCAAGAAAGCTATTTCTTTTATGAAAATTACATGGCATATAAAACGGAGAAATGGGTTTGAATTACCAAAAGTGACCTGGAAGGGATTTTATGCTTTGCCATCAATCAAGGCTAAAGAATTTACAGTAGTGCTAGAATTAGGAAGGCCACTCGAGTTAAAATGTGCTTCAATAAGCTTGCATATAGAGAAGAAGAAAAAATATCAAAATTAAAGATATTTTTTGGGAAAAGGTTACTAATGGAAAGTAACATATTTTTCTACACCATAATGGTCCTCTTGAAATAATCTTTTCCAAAGAACTAGTAGTGTTCATAGTTGACCCTAGAGACATATATTTAACTTCCAGGATCCCAATGCAAAAAGCCCTCCCCAAACTATTTGGGGTTATTTATAGCATTCATCTAATCACATAAAATGAGCCGATTTCTACAAATTCAAATCAGGTCAGATGTAGCTGAATAGACCGCCTGATTCAATTTTGGTCTTACTAGAACTGAAAGTTCCCCGATTGACTTGAAAAGTTCTCCTCCTCCTCCTCTCTCTCTCCCTCATCTTCTGTCTCTCTCCCACTCTGTTCCTTCTCTCTCTCTCTGTCCCTCTCTGTTTCTCTCTCTCCCTCTCTGTCACTCCCTTTCTCTCCTTCTCCCTCCTTCTTTCTTCTCTCTCCTTTTTCCTCCTTCTATGTTTCCCTTCTTTTGCTTCCTCCTCTCTCTCCCTCCCCCTTTCTCTGTTCCGGTCTTTCCTTCTCCATTCTCTCTCTCTCTCCTTTTCTCTCCATTCTCACCTCCCTCCGTCCTACTCTGCCTCTCTCTCTGCTCCCTCCTCTTCTCTTTCCTTCTCTCTCCTCTTTCCTCCTTCTATGTTTCCCTCTCTCTCTCCTTCCTCCTCTCTCTCCCTCTTTCGCTACCCCCTCCTTCTCTGTTGCCCTCCCTCTCCATTCTCCCCTCTCACCATCTTCCTCTTTCTTTGGTTAAATTTTTGAACTTTACAATCTATCTAATCTACTACATTGAAGAAGAGGACATTTTTTGCTCCCTTAGCGCCCAAGTCCCAGATGTGACTATATTCTTCATAGTTGGCTGACTCTAGGACTAATGATACCCATACACACTAGATTGGCAGCTATTCCTCTAAATTTGTCAGGGATGGCTGACAATATTTATGGAGATGTCTTAAATCTCTCCAACAACTAAAGAAAATGGGGAAATTTACATGCCCGATCCTTTAGTTCTTAGGAGAGATCAGTCTGGACCAGGTGTCTGTGCACCACCATTCTCCCCTTTCCCCTATAGAACACATACACACAGTTAAACATGTATATTTATGAGGATGAAAAGGAATACTTGTGGACTCAAATGCTACTGAAGGTCTATGTCCACCTTAAAGGGGTTTTCCAACCACAAAACCACTTTTCATTATACTCCGGAACGTGATCTCCATATTGTAAAAAATCCACTCATCTGCTTCCCACCACTTCCTTTCCAGCATCGTGAGTTTGGTTTGCATTCATTTCATACCCTGGAGTGTAAACATCTGTCGAAGGTCCCATGCATCCATTCACTGGCCTCAAATATTAAGTAGGTGGCAGGTAGAGATGAGCGAATCATTCAAAAAATTATTCGGCGAACATTCGCCGAACTTTTCCTAAAATTCGTATATTCGACGAATAGATTTGTTGTATTTGCGTACAAAATATACGTTATTATGTGCTATTAGCGAACATTCGCTCACTAATAACGAACGTTCATTTACAAAATGTACGCAACTTCTTAGAAGACGTACGCATGAGCGTACAAATAGCTTACGAATCTCAGCGTACTATTGTCTAAGCGATTACGTAATACGCAGGCACGTACGAGGAGAGGCCGCGGCGTGCACTCCTCAGAGGCAGAGAGAATATTCTAGACACATATACGGTAAATAGTGCAAATACATTATTATAGGTATAATATAAAAATTTTAAATATCACCTACCTAGTATGCTCACGGACACGTTTAAGTCTCTTTTCTTCTGACGCTTGTCATAGAACTGGAGCAGAGTCCCAAACTCAGTCGCAATTTGTAATCCACATAGGTAAAATTGTAATCCAAATGGGTAAAAAAAAATCAGCAAAGGTTCCTTAAAAAACCCTCTTTCAAGGGGCTCCCCAAATAACCTGAAAATGGGGAAAAAGGGATGAGGCGCACGAATGCGCAACTTAATTTCCTGAGTTGCCTCGTCATCCTCCCGCGCTGGACAAAGGGGCGGAACTACCAGGGAGGAGTCTGCATCACTGAATTCGTACGCGACAGCGTATAGAGTAACTAAATTATACGTAGAATAGCGTATAATTTATAGGACACACTACGTAGCGAATGCGTACAAAAGCAAAGCGAATCACCTAATATTTGGATTCGCGTCGCAGCTGAAAAATCGAATCGAATACGAATCTACGAAGCGGCGTATAGATTCGCTCATCTCTAGTGGCAGGTAACCCAGCATGTTACAAGGACTGACGATTGTGGCAACTGCCTTGTGTAAATGTGCCGCCAATCATTTTGCATCCTTCTTCTGGCAACCCAAATTATTGTTTCTGGGCAGTGCATCATCCTGTAAACAGGAATTTGCAACCATCTGCATGGGGATAAGAGATCCCAGCGCTCTATAATGTAAAAGGACCTTACGGATATAGCACTTAGAGGTCAATTTCAACAAATTTCCAGATATACTTTCGTATTTCGTTGGTTATTCTGCTTCTGTAGCCTAGGCATTACTGCACTTGAGAAACTACACAAAGTGGCATGATATGATACTTTTGCACTGGTCCCTTTTCCTGCTTATTTGGCACCATTTTGGTGCATTGTAGATGTTTCTTCCACTGTGGCAGCAATGAGGGGGCTGCTGGAAATCTCCAGGTTTCTGCCATTGCCTTGCAACGCAGTCATTATGCATAATGTATATATCATATAATGAAATAGTAATAACGATAATATGCTGTTGCTATGCATACTGTACCATAGCTGAGCAGATGATGAAGCCAGTGCTGTAAATACATCTTTTGTTTCCATGCTATCATCTTCCACAGGACTGGCAGGAAAGACAGTGTCACTTAAAACAGATTGGCAATAAATTTCACACTCAGATCTACGAGCTTCGCTGAATGCATTAAACTAACTGAGCTAAACTCGAGCTGAATTATGCAGAGTATTTCCTAACAAGCAGAGTACTGTGCATGATGTATGCAAATACCCAGCCTATTGTTTGTGATTGAACTTCATCTCAGCTTTGGTCCACTGACTGCGAGCGAGAAATAAAGAAGCATCTTGGGAAAATATATCTGGATAAGTTTCTATTTTTTTTTTTTAAAGGAACGCGAGGGAACCAAAAATGTAATGCTATGACTAGTGTGCACAGTTGTAATGCAAAGCTCCTGGGCCCTGATGGAAAATCTGTATCAAGGACCCCAGCCATCCTACGTGGTAGATGGGCCATTTGGTCCCATAGGCCCACGTCCTATGCTGGATTTCTACCTCTCCGACCAGTATTGGTAACAAAAGGGAGTTCAACAGATAAATAATTTTGCTAAAATGGGCGCTCATTCTTTTTTACTACTTTCTTCTGTATCTAGAGGTTTCTAAGATCCTCCATTACAATTTATATACAGTAGACAACTCTAAATGCAGCAGTCTCATTTTCATCAACTCTTGGAATAAAGATGGATTTACGTTGCCCAATTTTTAGGCTCCTTCGAATGCTCATACCCGACAATCTGGCCATCTAAGATTTGCCTACAATTACCGGAAGAAGGCAGGGGCGTAGCTAAAGGCTCATGGGCCCTGGTGCAAGAGTTCAGCTTTGGCCCCCCTTCCCTTAGTGCTCTGTGTGTCTTCTTATGTGGCATAAGGGTCTTTGGGCCCCCTCAGGCTCCTGGGCCCGGTAGCGTCTGCTACCTCTGCACCCCCTATAGCTACGCCCCTGGAAGAAGGACAAAACACTCATTCATCGGGTGATCCTATCGTTCATGCAGGCATATCAATCATCGTTTCTGGGCAGCAGATCGTGCTGTCTAAACAGCAATCTGCTGCCCAGAAACAATGATACTGTGAAGGAGATCTCTGCACGTAAATGCACTGGTCTCTTTCACTGAGCGAGCAGTAGACTGTCGGGAAGGAACGATTTCTTCCCAGCAATCGGCTGATACATTGTGCGGTGTAAATCCACCTTAAAGCAGGTCCTATGATCTGTTGATCACCACTGATCTAGCTTCTGAATCTTATCTATAGAAGATCACACAATATAGTATTACTTGGTGGCCATTTAAATGAATTACTCTTTAAAGGGGTATTCCCATCTCACAAATGTAGTTTGTATAGTTAGATATAGCCATACCAATATTATTACTAATAGAATGTATTTATATAAAATGTACCATTTAGAAGATTTACCTATTTGTATATCCATTGTCCCACACACATCAGTCAGGCCGTTGCCCCTAGTTACAACCACCGCGGCCATGTAGTAGAGGTGGCCGGCTTGCTGCTGTTCAAACCCGCTCTGAGGTAACTACTGTATTGTGAACGCACATTGCATGAGCATGCGGAGACACATCTTAGGGTACTTTCACATCTGCGTTTTGAACGCTACCAGTCCAAAATGCAATGGTCAGGATCCGTCCAAAATGCAGACATTATAAACGGATCCTGCTCCATAGAGATGAATTGATCTTGAAACAGGAAACGTTTCTCTGCGTTTTGGAAGCGAAGACAAAAATGCTACGACCCTAAGATGTGTCTCCACATGCTCATGCAATGTGCGTTCACAATACAGCAGTTACCTCAGAGCGGATTTGAACAAGAGCAAGCCGGCCACCACTACTACATGGCCGCGGTGGCTGTAACTAGGGGCAACGGCCTGACTGATCTGTGTGGGACAATGGATATACAAATAGGAAAATCTTCTAAACGGTACATTTTATATAAATACATTCTATTAGTAATAATACTGGTATGGTTATATCTAACTATACAAACTACAATTGTGAGATGTGATTACCCCTTTAAGGAATACATGAATGGTCCAGATCCAAAGGGCACTTGTAAGAAGGGCTTCTGAGTATGCAGTACGTACCCCACAGTATGGGGTATCTGCATGTTGTCTATTATGTTATGTAATATAATGTTTTGTCATGCTATATGTCACACCTAATATAAGCAGGTATGGATGGCACAGCTGGAGCTAACAATCTTGGCTCGGCTCTTGTAAGAGGTTAGGTGTGGACTGGCTTTAAAGAAAGAACTAGAGAACCTAAAGTCTGACAGAGCATGACAGAGCACTGGAGTCAGTATTGTAACCTGCCACAAAAGCTGTTAAGACTTTACTGCAGTGAGGCACACTAATAAGCCACCCTTCACACCTAGATATGACCTGGCCAGTTGTATCTCTAAAACCCTGTATCCCTCAGTGGACATTAGAGGCACCATAGATACTACTGGAAAAGACTTGGCACAGATAAAGAGGAAAGAAGGCCATGACTCCATCTGTTCCAAAATCCACACATCATTATCTGATAAGAATGGTACTGTTGACAGTTGGAGCTACGTTGACGCTGTTTTCCTCCTCTTGGCCAGTTATCAGCCTCCACACAAATATTCGTTCCTGATGATTGGCCTGATCATCTGCCTTCACATAATACGAAGTTCCCTAAGTGTTGATTCCTCCATTCTTCTTACCCTAAATTGAGGCTGTACAGGAAAGTGCTTTTACTATAAACAGGACCCTGTACATGGACTCATATATCAAGTGATACCTCCTATCAGGTGAATTCATACCAAGGACATAACTATGAGAATAAGCTATAGCAGCTGTTATGGGCCAAGAAGACGGAGCCCAATTTTACATCACAAAGTTCAGATTTGAAGATGATCTCAGTGGGTGGGGAGACAATAGAAGAAATGGAGAAAGAAGATGCCAAAGACTGGAGTAGAAACCCTGACAAGGATAACATTTTCATTTCTTGACTCTACCAGATACTAAATGAGGCCATGGCAAACTGGGACCCCATTACAATTTTTGCTATTCATAAAACATTCCTAGGAATTTAACCGGAAGAGAAAAGTTCCTCACCAGCTTCCTTTATTTTCTTTATTCTGCATTGCTGTGCTTCACAATTCCCATGCTGGTATCAGCTTACCTAAAGTTCTCATCTTATATTCCTCTCAGCCGACCGTGTCTTCACTCATCATCTTCTCATCTCCCTCTGCCCTCTCCCCGTCGTGTCCTCCACCACTGTGGTTTAGCGGAGAAGTGCCTAAAGATTGATGGGTGGCTATTGCAGAGATTTATTGCGGTGTTTTTGCTCTCCTTATCAGTTATGACAGTCATAAAGTGATTTTTATTTTCTTTTGCCAAGTATAACTTTTCTGATATGCAGCATTTAAACAACAAACTGTGGTGCTCATGATATTGACCTGGAATAAAATGGTGGGCCAGGAGATGCTTGGATATTTCAAGAACCTGAATATTTTATATACATGTTGCCCATTCTTCATAACAACAGTCACATTCCATGATACTGTAATTATGTCATTCGCACAAAACCACTTCCTACCATGTGCCATTTGTTATGCTGGATGTCAGCTTATGGCCCCCTCAGGCTTTAGGGCACAACTGCCCCCAAGACTATCCCGAGATGCTAAGCACTAATACAAACTATCCTGTAAGGTGCCTATTTTGTGTTATTGACCCGAGTCAAGTTAGGCCCAGCCACAGGCAAGTGGTAGAGCTGCCAAGGTTCAGGAGCAACTCATAAGAAAGCCCAAGATGTGGGCCCAGGATCGACTTAACCGCAACACTTTTGAAAGTGATACAAAGCCTGTATTGCTCGAGCTGGTAGTATCTCTCTTGGGATGGATAAAACAGATTGTTCTTTTCTCCTTCATTACCACTTGTCTTCCAATTTGAAATCAATGTCAGGACTGTCCACTACTAAAGGTACATATCTCAGCTGTCCCTAGCAAGTTCTGCTAGATAGCCTTGACCCTTCAATCAGCAGACTGACAGGGATGCAGAGAGTCATACCCCCACCGAACTGACGTGGGCGGCCTGTCTTAAGAAGCTAAGAATAGGAATCTAAGGATAAGCCATCAATTTTGTAGAGGTGGGGAACTTCTGTTTTGGCACATGGGCCAACACTGGGTTCCTAATTAGCCTTGATGGATGATATACAAGTCAAAAAGTTGTTTAAATTACATTTCACAAGGCCAGATGCAAAAAGAATAATGGTGGATGAATGATCGTTACTACGATTATTCATCCCGATTCAGTCAGCATACGATACAGTTGGCAAAATATCCCCTGGTCTATGTACTGCCAACAAAGGAGGATGCCGAATAAAAGATGCGTTTGCCCACATTTTCATACAAGGATTATTCACAAAAACTGTCCCTTACTCTGGCACAGGATGAATCTCATCACTTGGAGATGGTGGTGGGATAGGTTAGAGGCCGGGAAGTCAGGAAGAGGGGTAAAAAAATATACTAACATCCCCCCTCCCCCCAAAGTGTAACTCTTATTGCCAACTGTCTCTGACAGTTGTATCTGAGCTCATGGTAGGTGTCGGAAATCTTGTGATGCACATAAAAGCAGCTGCTGCTGACATTCATCAGAAAAGAAGATTTCTTCTCTTTGCCTCCCTTAATTCCGTAAGACAACATCTGCTGCTGTACCGTCTAAGATTTGACAGCTATTGTAATGATATTTCTCATTTTACTCGCCATTCGGGCCCTTTTGTATTTGTATTTTGCTACTTTCATGTCAGAAATATTAATATATTCGGCAGTCTTATCACACCTGCTCACAAGTGTTACCTTATTACCAATCTGATCCTCGCTGGATGGGTTTCTGAATGGGATATGACTAATCTATGGCCAAGAATACAGTTTACATACAGGCAATGGCAAATTTAGAAAAGATTATTGTGAAGCCCTCCGATTACTAGAGTAGGCATCTCACCAGATTGTTACCATCTCTGCCTCTAACGCCTCTATGTTGTAGGAGTACGGACATGATTGACATCTATCATTTGAGGTTGTTAATTTTTTGTAAGTCTGTCTTTGCTTTGTGTGTCTGCTCCGAATTTACTTTGCACCTTAATAATATATTTGGCATGTGTGCAATGTGGTTTATACCCATATATGTACCTAAAAGTACACTAGAGGTTTGCCTGGAGTAGGTTACAACTTTTTTGTAATTTTTGCAAAAGTCGCACATAGCAAATGTCTTTGCAGAGTATGGTTGCTGGGTGCAGCAGAGTCAGTTTAGATCAGACATTGTCGAGTAACAGGAACTGGGTTTATTGGAACATGCATGCAATAACTGAAGGTCACCTTACATGGTGGATGGCAGAGACAGGAAAAGGAAATCAGTGAGTTCACCTTAATGTACAGGAAAACACATCATAGAAATGCAGAGACTACAAGTTAACATTAGTAACAGCGACTAGTGTCTAGATCTAGTGTCACAACAATAAACCGCAGTCAATGTAGCAGAAGTCAACAGACTAAGCTGCAGTTGTTGTATCTCCAACAAATGTGCCATAACCCAGGTCTAATCTCACTTTTAGCTCTTAAATATAGACTACTTTGAAAAGTGGCAAGAAACACCAAATGTCACAAAAATTGACCAAATGTCTCAGAAAAAGTCACAATAGTCATGTCTAGAGACTTTTTTTTAAGCCACATAACTGATGCATTTGATTTGATAAATGTCCCCCATGGCCTGCAGAAGATAGGAGGCCCAATTTAAAGGCATACTTAGCTAACAGTCCAAACAGCGACAGAATGTACCACCATGCAAGGAAAGAAAATATTTGTGGCCTAAGAGGTCAGGAGGCCCTTCTGGTCACAAGTGGTTGCTGGATCAGCTGCACAGAGGTCCAGAGAGCAACAGTAGAAGGGACCAAACTACACTATTAAGCTGAGAATGTGGCTTAGTAGGCCAACTGGGGAAGAACTTAGAGGTGGGATAAGATGGAGCTTAGCGGTGTAATGGGGTGGAGCTTAGTAGTGCAATAGGGAGGAAATTGGTGTTGTGATGGGGGCCCCAGACATAACTAACATAACAGACATAATAAGGACCAATAGCCAATCTTATCTGTAAAATGCATATGTTAGTCATGATAGGTCCATTCCGGATATCCTCCTGATCAATGGTGATATCATCAAGTCATCTACTGGCAGTAGTCAATGCTACTTGGCGACTTTTTCTTAGTTTTTATAAGTCATCTAGGTATAGTGTCCATCCTCTATCAGGGGCATAACTATAGGGTAGGGGGTGCAAAGTTTGCAGTTACACTTGGTTGTGAAGACTTAAAGGGTTCAAAAAGTCCCTCTCCCTCCTATCAGTAGGCCAGAACTTAAAATAATAATCAATAGTTAAAGAAGGACCCTGTTAAAGATTGTGGTTTTGGGCCAAGAACCTACTGTCTGCTGTTAATATAGCACTGACATTATTCTGCAGCCAGCTATGTAACTATAAGGGGTACTTGAGGGGTCCATGAAGTCTCTCCTTCCTACATGAGTACTATAAATAAAATGTGTAGGTGGTGGCCATGTTGATGATTTTGCATTGGGACCCAGGAGCTACAAGTTAGGCTTCTGTCTGCAGACCTGAAGACAACATAACAACTCTTTTGGGTTGGATCACAATGAATCCTTCCTAGCTGCCCACCATCATGTCAACATTCCCCTGTCATCTTATTGTCCTGGCACCAGTGTTTTTCGGAAGAAAAGTAGAAGGTATCTGGCATCTGATGTCATGATAAAACAATCACAGATTTAATTTTCACCTCTTATGTGTTTCATGCATCAAGGACTTTATTCACAGCGCTATCTTAGTGGCTTGAGCTAGTTTTGATAGTTTTGCTAAGCCACCATACTGGAATAAACTTTGGCATGATACCCCACATTAGGCGCAAAATCCCTATTCTTGTCATCCTAAATCTCCTAAAGTCATTATAGATCTTCCAAATACTTGGAACATATCAGGACTGTAGATGCAGAGATGCACCATGAAGCTCCTGGACCCCAATGCAAAAGCTGGTACCTTTCCTTACCAAATGGCATATTATTGGTGCCTATTGTACCCCCTCATGCACAAGTCACGGCTCTCTGCATATTCTAAAGTGATACCCCTGAGTATACGTACTGTATGATGTGGCATAAAAGAGACCTTAGTAAAATGTCCATCCATCTTGTGCGCTAGAACCTCCTTTAGAAGCCTTCATTAGAAGATTCCATCATGTTTGCTGGAGAAAGTAGTGTGTAATATTATTCTGTACTGCACAGGTCCAATAAAACTGGATCTTTATGGAATTGTGATGTAACAGCACAGATAATTTCCTGCATTTTGGGCTTCTCTAGCTCTTATTCATAGAAAGCTGTGCATGCTATGTACAAGGCCGAGAGTAGCCCGAAATGCATCTTGGACCTGTGCAGTGCAGGATAATCTTGCGCCATGTATTGGCTAAGTATCGACTTCCTCGGAATTCCATAGACATGACAACAAGGATCAAAGATTAACAAAGATCCTGTTGGACCTGGTGTTTGGCACGGTTGCCTTTCTGTGGAAATGTGGTCAACTTGACTCTGTTGGTGTTCGTCCAATTCTGAATCCAGTTCTCCGTCATTTTTGGCAATGCATGTGTAATTCCAGCCTTGTGACAGCAGGTTGTCTCCTGTATCAAGTGCACAGCGAGTAAATCTTATGGTAATCCTGGAACCCGTCTAACCATCTTGGGAGTTCTTGTGACGGACCTGACTGAGTCTAGACACTGAGCAGATGTTCCATCTGGATGGGATCAAGAGAGAGAAAGTGAAAGGGAGAGATGGGGACGTGTCCTTTTACATATAATCTCCAACATTACGTAGACTCTGATCGCTTCACTAAGGTTTCTATCAGATGATACGCCGGCTCTTAATAACTCCAACCTTGTCCTGTTCTTTTCTAAAATTAACTAGGATCTAACGGAGAAGAACAGAACAGCTGTCATTTGACTGATTATAATATTTAGCGATACATGTGGAAAGAATAGCTGTCTTTAAAAAAAAAATAAACCTGCTTGTGAAAGAAGCTTGATGGTGGGTGTAGTGACTTGTTTCAATGGCAGTGGCTCGAAAATCTGCAGCGAGCAGGAGACTGAAAGGCATAATGTTACTAATATATAATGCAGGCCTTTAATTGCAGTGTGAATAGAGCTTCTACGTGACCTGTTTTGCTGTAATTTTACAGGAGACTTCATAAATAGCTTCTGATCCATGGAAGTGTTGCAATTTCCTACTATACGGAACTAAACGCTACCTCTAATTTCCCATATCTTGCCGACAGTGAGATATATGTACAATATAAAGATCACTAGAAAAATGCAGTACATAAGCATCCAGTCAAGCCTTTCTGATGCCCCTTCGACTGCCCATAGCATAAGCTTCTATGACTCCATGAACCTGTATAGTTAAACTCTATGGTCTAGCTACTATATGGGCAGGATAAGCAGCCGATTTACATCTAAGGAGCTTAAGAACCTACAGTCTTAAATTTCACCTTAGGCCACACCTAGAGGCGTTTTCCTGTTTGCATCAACATCCTTTATGAAGGATGATGTAATCTTCTAATGTATTTCTATTACCTTTTTTGCTCCTATCTCCCGTTCCGGGCTGTGGTAACGTGACCATGTCCATGCAGCTCTTTCCTATTTCCTGTTATGTCCATGGGCGGGGCAGTGATAGGGGAGTGTCTATGTAACTAGCTGGGTGGGAGGAGCTATAAAATAGCTGGGCGTTGTTAGGGGCAGTGATAGGGGTGTGTTTATGGAAAAAAATTGGATGGGAGGAGCTATAAACTAGCTGGGCGTTATTGGGGGCAGGACTGGAGCTGTGGCAGAGGAAGGAGAAGTGCATCATGGGTTTGGTGGGTTTCTGAAACAGGAAGTGCTACCTACAGGGTGAAAACAAACCACAATGACTGGTTTACATGGGGAAAATGGATCAGGAGAGTCTGAATTGTAAAAAAAAAAAACATGGGGAAGATGTACATTAGGTAAGCAACTACTTGAGTACGTCTGTTAAAAAACTATAGTAATCCCCTTTAAGTCACGTATAGTTGTGTCTCCTTCAAACTGTAGAACATTGCCAGTGGACCCAAAGAACATATACCTAGATTAGAGATGAGTGAATCTATTCGCTGCTTTGTAGATTTGTATCGAATCTTGGGATTTTTCAGCTGCGAAGCGAATCCGAATATTAGGTGATTCACTTCGCTTTTGTACGCATTCGCTACGTAGTGTGTCCTATAAATTATAAGCTATTCTACGTATAATTTAGTTACTCTATACGCTGTCGCATACGAATTCAATTCAGCGATGCAGACCTTTCCCTGGTAGTTACTCTATACACTGTTGTGTATGAATTCAATTCAGCGATGCAGACTCCTCCCTGTTAGTTCCGCCCCTTTCTCCAGCGCGGGAGGATGACGAGGCAACTCAGGAAATTAAGTTGCGCATTCGTGCGCTTCATCCCTTTTTCCCCCTTTTCAGGTTATTTGGGGAGCCCCTTGAAAGAGGGTTTTTTAAGGAACCTTTGCTGCTTTTTTTTACCCATTTGGATTACAATTTTACCTATGTGGATTACAAATTGCGACTGAGTTTGGGACTCTGCTCCAGTTCTATGACAAGCGTCAGAAGAAAAGAGACTTAAACGTGTCCGTGAGCATACTAGGTAGGTGATATTTAAAATTTTTATATTACACCTATAATAATATATTTGCACTATTTACCATATATATGTCTCAAATATTCGCTCTGCCTCTGAGGAGTGCACGCCGCGGCCTCTCCTCGTACGTGCCTGTGTATTACGTAATCACTTAGACAATAGTACGCTGAGATTCGTAAGCTATTTGTACGCTCATGCGTACGTCTTCTAAGAAGTTGCGTACATTTTGTAAATGAACGTTTGTTATTAGTGAGCGAATGTTCGCTAATAGCACATAATAACGTATATTTTGTACGCAAATACAACAAATCTCTTCCTCGAATATACAAATTTTTGGAAAAGTTCGGCGAATGTTCGGCAAATTATTTTTTGAATGATTTGGTCATCTCTAACCTAGATGTTTTCCTTTCACTCCCACAATATGGTATGGATTTACGCTGTTTATTGGAAATTCTAGGGTTGTCTTATGGCATACTGTACCTAGATTTAATTCTGGTTTCGGGTAGGACATAATTGTACATTCATGGCAGATTATCATGACTACAATGTACCAAGCTTTAAAAAACTTGCCAGGAATCGGAAGCTAAGGTCAGTCCAGATTACCCTTCAAGATCTTTTCTGAGATATCAATATTGATGGTTTATCTAGCTTTGTCCCATAGCTGTGCAGTAACCAGAACAGGCACTACTAAGTGCTGACTTATATAGAGATTTAAAAAAGTTTGCAGCTCTTGCCCTAGTGCCGCAAACTCTTTAAACAGCTGATCGGTGGTGGTGCTAAAAGTTGGACCTTCACCAATCTCCCATCGATGGCCTATCCTAAGAAAAGGACAATAAAATTACTTTCTCGGAAATTCCCTTTAGGTTGGCAGCTCCCACAACTTTACCTGTAGGGGTGGAATGTCTTGCACCTTCTGAATTCTCACTCACAGAGGAGGTCATGCCCTTCCTCCTTTACGTGGTATGTTAGCTTATCGTATCAAATGTACCAGTAATGTAACAGGTAGTCCCTAACGAAGATTGAAATAGGACCCAATATAAAAAGCCTATGGGGGTCATTTATTAGGATTGAAATTTCTATTAGTAAATAACCCCCTATGTTTATTTGGGCCCTTCTGTTCTATGTGTCCATTTCCTCCTTGCCTTGGATCTGCAGTTGACTCTCCCCTTCAATTATACACAGTGACCTCTATCTAGAGGTGTCTCCCCACAGTAGGTACAGTAAATCCCATTCCATATGCTCCGCCCAGTACCTAATAGTTATAGCTATAACTAGCCAAATAGGGTTAGGTGTTATATGATTGGCTTATATTTTGAATGAAAGGGCATATTTCATGTTAAAAATGGTGTCTGATCTGCAGGCAGCAGGTTATAAAGCAGGAGGAGTTGAACAGATTGAATTATGGTTTTGTTACAAAAGATTTATTATAACTTGTATTTTATTGATTGAAACCTATGCTCTTTCTATGCTTAGGAGTCCAATGGGCGGTCCTATCAGTGATTGACATCCTTCCCGGAATAAATGTGCATACAGATTTATGTCTTAACACTTCAGTCTTCTGTCAGTGATTTCCATCAGTGATTTTGAGCCAAACCCAGATGTATTCATGTCAGCTACTTGGACTACCTCGGTGTCAGGTACACCATTGGACCAAGTTGATTTTGAAAATCTCAGAAAGCCAGTGAAAAACTTGAAGACTGCAAAATAAACCAACATAATTTTGTTTCAATTTTCCAATTTAACACCCAAAGAGACCCTTTTCAGCCTTTGCTAAGTGTCATACATCCTAAGCATGTCCATAGGATCCCATTTGAGTTCCATTAACCTAGACGGAGGCCAGAAATGTCCTTTGGCCTTTGCTGGTACATGTCAATATACCACAAAAAACTTCTGGTATAACATAGTAGATTTACAACGTGGTATATGTACTTTTCTTTCAAATGGAAATTCTTATTTTACTAGATGAACCACAGAGACCCTGGTTGTTGGTGGATAGACTGTAATCTCTGCTCACACCAGCAGGTTCGAGAAGTCACCTGCCCAACATGGTGCCCTACAGTAGACGCTAATGCTTGACTATCTTTCTTGGACCTACACTTGTCATTCTGCCCTCAGCCACTTGCCATACCTGCCATTATAAATGTAATTATGGTTTAATGTTACTGTGAAAATGAATTGTAAAATGCAAATCAACTTCTACAAGCTTTTTTTAAAAAGTTGACTTCTCTTTTATGCTGCTCTGTAAATATTGCAAAATTCCCATCGCTCATAAAAGGAGACACTGTAATGTTCAGAATAAAATGCATGAGGAGATTGAATAATGGATTGCTTCTTTTATTCATATTGATCCGGTGGTAGACTCCCTGGAAACTTCTACCACCTTCCTGAAATTATTTCTTTCTCTGTGAAGATATCTTCATCTTCCTGATTACCTATTTGTGAGAAATAGAAAAAAAAGAAGCATAAAAAACGTCTTATCTACCAGGTCAATCAACATCATTAGAAATTGCACACAATTTTAATATTCCTACAAATTATAGAACAGGTACCTAGAGAGCATGTTTACCATAAAAGAGACCTTTGAAACCTCTGTTTTCTTCACTTAGCCACAGAGATAATTCCTAACATTTTACTTGCCTGCTGTCACCACTAGGGGGAGCTAACTGTAGACAGATGTATACAGCTGATTAGCTCCCTCTATTGGTGTCCAGCAGAAGACCTTTCCGTTAACATTTGGTGTTCTGTAACTCTGTGTTGCCTGAAAGGTCCACACACAGGTCTCCTCCTAAATGTGTTTTTACCAAAAATGTGGTTAATATTACAATATGAAAATTTTAAGCTAGACTCTCTGCAAAAACTAGACTCTGTTCTCACTTGGTTTGCCTTTAGATGAAAACATCTATAATCTGAATAGTCCAGTAGCTAGGGATGTGCCACCTCAACATGGGTTTACATGTTATGGATGTGGTGCAGCTTTTGCAGCAGTTTTCTGTGATTATGATACAACTGCTGAAATTTTGGAGAACCACAGCACTGTATAAGACCAACCTGTTGTTTTTTTGCTTGCCTTTTTATTCCATCTGAGCTATACTGTGTAGTCGATTACTTTGAGAATATCATGTAGGGAGTGACTTGCTTCTGGTTGCAGAAAAGTGGTTTACATGACACCTGGCTTCCCTATCCATGAAAAGAACCTCGGTTTGTACCACCTTACAGTACAGACAGCCAAAGTAATTGTTTACGTCTAGATTTCCCGGCAGAGTTGGTTGGTGATCTCCAGTGAGAGTTGGTGGAGGAAGAATAGTTTGCCATTGACTTTGCTGCACCTCTCTCTCATTACTGCTGCCACTTTACCAATGTTGAGAGTACATGAAACTGCCAATAAAATGTCCCTATTGACCTGGGAACTGCAGATGGACTAGTGAGTCGTTACTTGACACAACTGCTGCAATTTCGGAGAACCACAGCAATGTAAAAGACCTGTTCTTTTTTTGCTTGCCTTTTTGTTCCATCTGAGCTACTTTATATTGTTTAGTCGATTTAGTAAATTACTTTGAGAATATCACATAGGGAGTGACTTGCTTTAGATAGCAGAAAAGTGGTTTACGTGACACCTGGCTTCCCCATCCATGAAATGAACCTCAGTTTTGTACCACCTTACAGTATAGACAGACAACTTAATTGTTTATGGCTACATTTTCCTGTAGAGTTGCTTGGTGATCTAAGTAGCTAGATTCAACTGAATGCTTTCAGCCACAGGCCTTCTTCAGAGTCCTAGATGAGCCTCACCAGGAGCTTACAGCATGTCAAAGGGCACAATGGCCCAAGTGTAATGTGGCGCAGGAAGGTATAGGTCAACTGCCCTGTATGTATGGAGCTGTATGTATTGACCTGGGAACTGCAGCTGGACTAGTGCAGTCGTTACTTGACACAATATACTATATCACCCAGTTGGTTTTTAGCCTTGTGAAAATTTTTGTTCCACTTTACTTGATATTATTTGATGCCACTTTGCATCTTTGCATGAAAATCATCAAAATATTTGTCAGCTTTACTTTCCCTTATTCCCCTTGAAATGAACTTTTGTCAGGCTTCACCAATAAATATTATATAAATGAAAAGAAGCAAATTCCCCAGCACTCGAGATGACATTTTCTTCACAAAGTAAAGAATTGTAAGGAGGCAGCAGCACTCTGATGTCTAAAGTGGACTTGTCAACATGAATTAACATTTTGTGTTCGGTAATAACTGCATTTTTACTACTTCCTCTGTATTCTTTTTTTGCCTCATTATTTTTCTCATTGTCTGATTTCTATAAAGGCTCCACTCACATTCTGCATTTTAAGTGAATCAAGATGAGCGTTTATAGCTATGGACCAGCACCCGATTTATTGCTTATTCAATTGAATAAGAACAACAACATGATATGTGACGGTTTTTGTAATTAACCATAACTGTATCCATTGATGCACATTGTCACATGCATAGGACAGTTAAAGGGATTGTCACATCTCAGACAATGAGAGTCTATAGATCTATGGGTTCTATGGACAATGGGGGTCTAGAGACAACCCCTATAACCACCTAACTGTTTTGCCCAAGTCCAGGTCGGGCAGTGTGAAAAGTAGCTAACTGGAGGGAGGAGGGCTGCCTTAGATGGTGATATCTCCTCAATGGTAGCAGAAACATGAAACTGGTCTTGTTTGAAAGCTGACATGCCAGACTTTCATACAAGAATGACAGCTAAAGTCCAAGCAACAGAGGAAAAATCACTGTTAGAAATCAAGTTGGGAATAATCGCAAGTAAAACCTGTTTTTACTTTCATTTTCAGCTGCATTCACGGCATCCTGATTTCTATCAGTGATATCTTTCTCTGTCCTGAGCATATTGCTGTCATTGTATTGTCTGAAAGCTTGGAATGTCAGCTTTTAAACAAGATCAGTTGCATGATTCTAGCTGCTACCATTCAGGAGGTAGCAGCATCTAAAGCGGTCCTCCCCTCCAGTTAGCTACTTTTCCCACTGCTGGAGCTCCACTCCACTCCACTGGCAAAACAGTTAGGGGGTTAAGAAGTTTTTTTGGATAAGATTTTCAGTCTGTAAAGGGAATCTGTCATTAGAAAATTAGTTATTGTTTAAATCACATTTTTAAGTTTAACATATTTTTAAAGAATTCTTGATATTACGTTATTTTTAATGTCCATGTCAATCTCTATATTTAGACAAAAACTATAAAACCCTGCATTTTTCACACTGGCCACTAGACAGGCAGATCAGCAAGCAATTGTCTTCCCTCCCAGCAATCGCTTGCTAGCTGACAGTGGAGATCGCTGCAATTACATGCAGTGAACTCCTCCACAGCATGGGGAGCGAACTCTATCTCATCACTCGTCCCCATGCTGTATAGTGTTTTGCTGCTGGCAGATTGTGCTGTTTTGTTCATCGGGAAATTGGCGGCAGTATTACACTGCAATATGATCATTTAAGCCTTGTTCACACATCAGTTATTTGATCAGATATTTCCATCAGTTTTTGTGAGCCAAAACCAGGAGTGAAGGCTACACAGACATAAGGTATAATGAAAAGATCTGCACCTCTTCTGTGTTTTTGACCCACACCAAGTTTTGACTCACAATAACTGATGGAAATAACTGATCAAATAACTGATGTGTGAACAAGGCTTAACAGGTGTTCATGCATGTGTTCATTATCGGCCAGTGTAATACAGCCTTAAGTCCAATTAATAAGCGCCACTTCTTGGTCTGTACAGTTCACGTTACCGCAGTTATCTGCTTATCTGTCATTCTAATCCTGCCTGTAATGATATCACCTCTGTGTATAGATAAGACAGGATCCATCATTCACAATAGGTGATATCACAACTTATCTACTCCCTCCTGACCTCAGCACAGGTCACAGAGCATGCCTAGAAAACTCTCTTAATGCTTTCTAAATGCTGCTAAGTACAGCTCAGGCAAGATGGTCGCCCCCATAATCATGTTCAGAAATATAATTTAAAAAATCTGCTATCAGAAAACTAACAGATTAGAAAAAAGGAATATGTTTGGTTTTCGGATTTTAACTGGCAGAAAACTTTTGGTGACACATTCCTTTAAATGCGATGCCCTCTCCTCAATAACATCCCTGTCTAAATGAGCAAAACAATTTCAGATTTTCAGTGTCAACGCCTTGAACTGAAATTGCATCATTTCACAAGTTCTGATGTAATAAATAGAGATGAGCAAAGCATTCAAAAATTCGATTCGGCTGCTTTGCCGAATTTTACAAAAGAAATTTTCTTTGTGACTAATTACTTAGTTACAAAGTGCATTTCTTTGTAAGTAGTGAGTGCAATGACAGGAAGCGGTGATTGTGCCGCCCAACCCCCCATCATTGTACCCCCTCAAATGCCGCGTTCATCGCTGATCACGACATCTGTTAGCAATAGTAAAGTGTCAAATAAAAACAGCATAAAAAAACAATCATACCTTTTCCATTTGCTGGAGACGGGACGGCTGCCGCCATCTTGATTCAAGATCTAGTGCGATCTAGTGATGTCATCACGTTGTTCAGTGTGGTTATATACGTCACCGCGCACAGGATAGATCATCAGCCTCTGATCGGCGGCGGTCCGCCACCCGGGATCTCCGCCGATCAGCTGTATGAATGGAGCTTAGCCCCGCCCAGGCGGTAAACACAGAGAAGGCCGCGGTGCTCCTGCAGCGCCGCTGCCCTCTCAAACAGCTGATCGGCGGGGGTCCCGGGTGTCAGACCGCCGCCGATCAGAGGCTGATGATCTATCCAGAGGATAGATCATCAGTTTTAAAGAACTGCAGAACCCCTTTAACACTAGTAATCAATGACAAAAAATGTAGACACATGACCAGATTGTATATCGATGCTACTGCAGTACACAAATGTGGACAAAAAAATACCCTAATGGTGTTTTGAAGGAAACAAATATAAGACACCTAGAGGGTAACAACCTCAAAACCCACCAAACCTAAAGCAACACAAAGGACCATTCATGTATATAGGCTATGACGTCAGATTTGATTGACTAAGTTCATAAAAAAGGGATCTCAGTGAGTTTTGGGTGAAAGTGGTGGCATCCAGTGATAGTGAGGTGTGGGATGTTAAGAGAAGGTTACAAGGTCAAGCATGGAATTGGATGCCCAACTATGAATCTTGTAAAATTTACACAATCTAAAAATTCTGACCGGTCAGATGATTTTGGTTATAGGTGAGATGGGCCGCCATCATCCAAGAGTTGCCTTTGAAATTTGGAATCAGTGCTTCAGATAGATGTGGTTTGCCACCAGACGCCCAACACAATACAGTCTTTTGCTTCTGCTCTGCAGGATTACTGTATTACACACTGTTTTACTTGCTTCTCTAAGTGTGGTTGACTGGAAAAAAAAAGATTTTTCGTGACACGTTACCTTTAGCAAGATGAGTTTGAATTAGGCTTTTTTGGAATACACCATTCTGCTAATGCTTTATAAGAGAGGCACTTGGCTGGTATATTTGTATAGCCTATGAATATTTGATGCACCCCTTGCTTCCTGACAACTTCGTGTCAGCATACAGTATCACTACACCAACACTTCTGAAAACAGCTGACAAAACGCTGCGCAATAAAGAGAATTAAATATGCTCGGTCCCTCAGCTCCTTCAAGTCCATGGAAACTCTCCACTTCCAAGCTGGAGAAAAAAAAGTTAATTTTCCCTGACAATTTAAACAAATGCATTTCTACCGGCTTTGGTTAGTACTAAACGCTTTCACATTGTGTTTGGGGGCGTGAGAATTGATACACCATGTCATCCGATCAGACAGGGGAGAATCTCAGCTAGACTGGGCTTTCTCTCCAGACGGCTCATTGCTTTAATGCTTTTCCTGGGTTGATGTAATGGAAGGTGACACTCAACAGTCTGTTAGCTTTTGCATCTTCTTGTAAATTCAACAGCAATACACTAGAACCAAGTAGAAAAGCCTAAGTCTTCTTATGACATATGACATTTACCCTCAAAGCCAACGGGCCTACTTGATGACTAACATATTTTTAATATTTTTTGCAGGAACGACCTTGAAGCCCAAAACTGAAGGAAGTTGTAGAGTCTTTACAACAGTCAGATCTTCATGTTCTCATAACATTCGATTAAAATTAGACATCATATAGTACATGGCAATACCTTCCCAACAAATCTAGAACCAGCCCTGTATTTCAAATGAGCCCAGAGATCTCCACACTCATTGCTCCAATTGGTCTACTAGATTATCTTCGGCCTGGCAGCTCAGTGTGTCCTTTCTTCTGCAGCTACCCCCCTGTATCTGCCACAGCTTCTAACAGAACATATTGCTGGTGGCAGTTGAAGATTTAAACTGAGCATGTGCGACCACCTCAGTAAAGCGGACAAGAAATAAGCAAAAGAACAAACAGCAGGTGGCTCTATACAGATACTTTTTATTGAATAACACGGTGGCTATACTAAATGTTTAATCACATGCAATTAGAAAAATATGATAGTGTAAAGTCATTTCAGGTCATTTTTCAGAGTAGGCTGCCATATTAGTCTACAGGAGTAACAATGCTATTTCTGGCCATGACTTGTGTATGGCATAATCTCAGGATTTTTATCCCTCTGGGAGGAGACTAGTTGGGATCATGTCGGCCTATACACAGGACATGGAGCAACAGGGATCCTGCTTCCTTACTCTCTGTGACCGAACAGTTTTGATGTATATAAAGCAGTGAAGTTAGACAGTAAACCATTTGTAAACCACTTAAAATCCACCAGTAGTCTCTGTGACAGTCTCTCTGTCTCTGCCCATCTGCAGGAAACTTTCCCTTCTCTTCTTCCTTGTCTCTCCCCTCTCCATAGTCATCAATGAAATCTGATCCTTCAGAGAGCAGGCAGCCCGTCCTCACTGAAAATAGATTTGAGCAGTTAATTTAAAGTTAGTGAAGAGGAGAGGAGAGCAGCAGAGGAGTCTGATAGGAGAATGAAGCATCTTTCTCTGATAAGATCTATTATATTCTCAATGTCTTCAAATAAGTAGACTCATTGACTTATAAGGTAGCTACCTGAAGAGGACTATGCATGCAAGGCATCCCATGTTGGACTTGCACCTATCTGACATTGGTGGATTATCCTAGTAATGTGCCATCATTGTCTGAGATGACATAACCCCTTTCATAAAAGCATTCTTTTTGTCATGACATAATCTGTACAAGTATATATCCATTACATGAAATATTCGATATGCATAATGCAAATATTACAAAGTGTACATTGCCCTAAAAAGTAGACAGAGTGGATCAATACTCTTTCCCTATAAACTGCCAAGCAGTAGACAAAGAATATGCATTACGTCAATAGCAGTGCATTCAGCAAGCCTTCGTGTAGCAGGGTTCTTGCAGGGAAGCTTAGCATTTCGCTTTTGTGTTATACACTGGCACAGTCCATGTTTCCGTCCATGCTGGGATCTCTCACCAACTGTAAGCTCTGGAGAAGCATCATCCCTTGTCATCGGCATCATTTGTTGTAATTAAATGCTCTGGCTAAGCTGCCAGCTCTGGGCATCCCAGGAATGTGCACACTTTCCTTCCAAATAACTCCTTAGGGCTTCCTACAGTTTACAGATCCTCCGGGTGGTCAATGAGCCGGCAACGAGCAGCTGGGTGACAGTACTGGATGCAGAATCATAATTATTTAATGTGTTCACTCAGCATGTCCTGGAGGAATGTGGCATTATACAGGTGGAGCTGGCATCGCTTCTGCTTTCACTATGCAGACTCTTTCTAGAATGAAATCCTCCCTGTGTCAAGGAAGGAGAGCAGGGACATTCAAGGAAGATAGAATATACAATAGTATCAAGATTATTAACAAGAAAAGCTCGTGACCAAGGAGGAGAGAGGGTCACAAATCTTGCAAAATTATCCTGAACAGTGTGCATGAATATACAATCAGGACTGAGCTCCTCAGATCCAATCGGTAGAATCTCTTAGAATTAGAGATAAATGAATCGATTCTAAACTGTGAATTTGGGAGAATTATAGAAAGAGAGAGAGTGGGAAGGAGGAGTGGTAGTTAGAGAAGCAGAGAAAGGGAGAGGGGTGGGAGAGAGAGTGAGGAAGAGAGGAAGAGAAGATGGGGAGGGTGAGAGAGAGGAAGAGAGACGAAAGAGGAGACAGAGGGGAAAGATAAGGAGAGGTAGAGAGGAGAGAAAAGAGAGAGGGAACAAGAAAGAGAAGGGGGTAGAGAGAGAGAGATAAATAAAATAGAAAGGGGAAGAGAGGGGACGAGAGAGTAGGAGAGAGAGAAAGGAAGAGACAGAGAGGAAGAAGGAGAGAAAAGGGGTTGGGGAGGGAGAGAAGGAGATCAACAGAGAGAGTGAAAGAGAGCAAGAGAGAAAGAGGAGATAGGAAGGGATAGAGAGGTAGAGAGAAGAAGGAGAAGACAGAGGGGAAAGAAAAGGAGAGGGGGCGAGAAAGATAAAGATAAAGAAAAGAGAGAGGGGGTTAGAAAGAGATGACAAAAGAGTAGGAGACAGAGAAATAAAGATACAGAGAGAGGAAGAAGGAGAGAAAGGGGGTTGGGGAGGGAGAGAAGGAGATCAACAGAGAGAGTCAAAGAGAGGAAGAGAGAAAGAGGAGATGGGAAGGGAGACAGCGAGGAAGAGAGAAGTAGGAGGAGTGAAATGGGGAAGAGAGAGACGGGGGAGGGAAAGAGAGAGATTAAGAAAAGAGAGGGGGCTAGAAAGAGATAACGAGAGAGTGGGAGAGAAAAGCACTGAAAAACTGGACCGGATTTAAACCAGGAGAGACAAAAAAAGAACCAAGTCAGCAAAAAAAAAGTTCAGAAACCATACCAGGCCGAGGTCAAGACCAAGAAAGTCCATCAAATCAGAAGGGATGCCAAAGCATGAAACGATACAAAGCCAGGGTCAACACCAGGAGAGTCAGTAGAGCCAAAATCAGAATCCATAAAGCAGGGTCAGATGAATGGCAAAGGTCAGAAGTCAGGGGTCCAAAAGTCATATACTGAAAACCTTAGAGAGGCACAAACTACCATGCACAGGCACTTACTGAAGTAAGCAGTCTGTTTAAATATCCTGCCCATTATACTGTGGGATGTAGGCCACGATTCCGATTGCCCAAACGTCCCACATGACCCAGAAGTGACGTTCATGCATGCAGGCCACTAAGGCCACCACCTATTGGCCCAGCGACTGTGTGACTGCATTGTCACATCACCCCTGGCCCTGTTGGAATGTGCTGTCAGGAACTTTACGACAAAGCTGATGCCCTCTCCCAGGGATGATGCTCGCTGTGGGAGCGTGGAGCGGTGAGTTCATCACATAATGAAAGTTTGATTATTTTAAGATGCTGCAGAGTTCTTGCAGTTGATTTCATTTCTAAGGTTGGGAAGAAGTTTACTACATTTAAAGATCAACTGAATAAAGGTTTTTTTGTTTTGTTTTGCATTTGAACCAAGAGTCTGAAGTCCATTTAAGGCCCTTGCCTAAGAACATGGACATGAATTCATTTGCTTAAGGGCACTTTGGAGTTTAGATGTTGCTTAATTAAATTTATAGAGATTTTTCTTTTTAACGGCGCATGTTACGTTATACTCTAAATGCTTGTAAAAGTCCTTCCTGTGAATGCCAGCACATTTGTCGCTGATGCTTCCAACACTTACATCTCTGCCGGGAGAGTTTAATCAGCGACTGTGGTTTAGAGATGAAAATATAACTTGTTATCCTTAGGGATGCTGGTGTCTAAAGGGGCCCATATGCACCTCTGCCACATGAGGACAGCAGGACCCTTAAAGGGGTTGTCCGGGCTTTTACTATTGATGACCTATCCTCAAGATACAGTAGGTCATCATTATCAGGTTGGCGGAGGTCCGACACCCGGCACCCCCGCTGATCAGCTGTATGAGGAGACGGCGTACGAAGTGTACGTGCCTTCTATCCCTTCTATCTTCCTGTCCTCCTCTGCTGTCTATGGTCTTTGGGACTGAGAAGCTTCAAGCTACATCATTGGTTCTAATGCTGGTATATCACGGTGTGATGCTGCTTTTGGTCATGGACAGGTTTCAAATAGTCTCCTTGAGTACTGTGACTACCAAGGACATATGTCATATAAGTCCTGACTTTAAAGAACACTTTCAACATTATTTGACCAGTTATACTGCCTGATAGGGTTGTTTCTGCTGAATAAAACGATACCTGTCTTGTGAAAATCGGTTTTGTCATTAAAAAAAAAAAAAGACTTTTATTCTTCATACAAATTAGGAATTCAGTGTAATGAGGGGCGTGGCATTTCCCATTGGTGAACATTAGCTTTCTAGTGTTGGCCACTCCCCTCAGTACGCTGAAGCTCCCAATTACACTAAGAAGAAAAGTCTTTTTTCTCAGCAACGCCACAACTGATTCACAAGACAGGTATCATTTTAATCAGAAGGATCAACCCTTCCAGACAGTATGTCCAGTTTAATAGAGTTGATCTTACCGACAGGTGCTCTTTAAATGCTTACTACAGTTAAAATATTACATCTAAAGACTTAGGACATAGTATGATTTTGATTGTATCACTCACTCATCTGTATATTACATCTTAATTGCAGATGCATTGTGCACCTAGAACATATATACAATATACATGCAGTGACCTACTGTATTTAGAAAATTATATATTCCATAGGCAGTATATTTAGAGAGTGGGAGTTTTCTCTAGTTGATGTTGCTAGACAGGGCTGGCACCGCCCCTTCCTGTCCAGGAGGAAGTGAGTCAGTCTGGTATAAGCTGTGGATGAGTAAGCACCATAGAGCAGAGCTGGCAGAGAAATCCTCTCAACCCTATGGATTAACATGCAGCGCATATGCCAGCCCTTGAGGGACAGAGTAAATCCCTATTGGACTAGACAATAATCGGATCAATTATTAGGGACAAGCATTCCTAGGAACACTTTTTCACGATAATTGGCTCGTATAATCAAGCAGTCAATCCTCTGATGAACGAGCAAACACCCGTTCATCAACTGATGGGCGACTTTCATCAGGATGAAAGATGCCCGATTATAAGGCTGCCAATATAACAGAACGAGGGAGGAACCAATCGTTCTTCTTGCATTCTATTTGAGTAATCAGGACAATGCAAACAAGCACAAATAGATGTCTTATCATCCATCAGTGCTCCCATTGCTCATACATTGGGCAGTATAATGCCACCTTTACTGAGGGCAGCAGAAATTTTAGGGTCCATACAAGAAGGATTGCTATGTATCTGCCAGAGAAAGGTAACACCACTATATTCTGGTTACAGACTTCTCTGCATGTGCCTGGAGCATATAAACTTCAGGTTCCCAGTCATATCAAAAGGACAGAAGGCAGTGGCATACATGGAGAAGTAAGGGCCCCATAGCAAGGATCAAACCAGGCCCCCCACACAGGACAGAAGGGTTTCTGCCTAAACCCCTTTCAATGACCCTTGGGCCATTTTTCCCACTGCCTCATTTGCTAAAAGTTGTTCCTTTAGAGGGTAGAGTCCTGACCAAGTTTTTACCTCCAGTAGAAGAGGGGATGATCCCAACTGGGCCCCCTCCTGCAGTTGCATGGTCTGCCGCTATGGTAGTTATGCCCCTGACAGAAGGGTTCATAGTTTAGAGACTGCATTTCACCAAGTCCTCATCATTGACTCTTTGGGGAACCCTGCCTTGTACCTCAGAACCAAACACCACCAAGGGCACCTACTACCACTGGGCAGGATAATTTCCAAAGCCAAAAAATGCCCTGAAGGCAAAAAAAGTGCACCCTTCTCATCATTGCGCAGCTCACGGAGCGAAGTAAGAACAGCCACCTTGAGTACAACTATTCCCAGACTCGCTGCATACATCTGTCACTTTAAATGGCAAATCTCGCTTTACAGTGCTATGCCATTAAAGGGATTAGGCTGGCACTCTATCAGTAGAATTCCACTGATGTGACAGAGAGTAAAAATTGTCATCTCTCAAAAAGTGCTAAACACAGAACTCAAAGTGAACCCATACAGCAGCAAATAGGAGACACACAAGAATAAAAAATGTGGAGCTTCAAGTTCAGATATTACCGCAATAATGTAGATGAAATGAAGAACACATATAGTATTTACCATTGGGAGAGTGAAAGGAATATTTTTGATGTACTGTATAAATTTGATTGGTTCTTATACTAAATTATATATAGGAAAAAGAAGAATAAATTTAGTGCCATAAAAAAGTATCAAATAAAGAATATTCACTATTAGAATGTGTTGTTTTAAAACTATGAAATTTTGATGTGGACATTTAGGCACCAAAGTCCTTGAAGTCGTGAAGGAGTTAAAAACCAGACTAGTCATGGTGCAGCACTCAGAAGCAACCCAGAAAGCTTTTCCTTCTGTTTCTGTGTCTCTGTAAGGAAGGATTGGGAGGGAGAATGCTTCAAGCGACATCAGGTATTACAGCGACATCCCATGGCTGCTTCTGCTTTACTCACCAGTCCTGGGTTACTGTGTCCCATAGGAGTGGGCCTGCCTCCTGCTCTCCACTTCCTGGTGGGCCTGGCCGCCAGGGTTGCTCTGTCGCTCCCCTTAGTATGTGCCCTGCTTGCTGACTAGACCTACTTTTCCTGTGTCCGTAGGTCGCACTCGCTCACTTCGGCTCTTTAAGGGCCAGTGTACGTGCACTTTATTCTGCTCCAGCCAATATGTGGCAACCCTGGGGTACTTAAGACACCTTCACCTGTAGGGAAGTGCCTCAGAAGTATGTTTTTTTAACATGCTAGTATCTTGCAAAGGCATCTGTTTTGTTGTCTGCCATTGTACTGACTTTCTGCCCGTTTTCTGGATTGCGACCCTCCACTGTCTGACCTGACCTGTGCCTGATCATTGTATTGACCCTCCTTAGCCTGACCTGACCTGTGCTTGATCATTGTATTGACCCTCCTCAGCCTGACCTGACCTGTGCCTGATCATTGTATTGACCCTCCTCAGCCTGACCTGACCTGTGCTTGATCATTGTATTGACCCTCCTCAGCCTGACCTGACCTGTGCCTGATCATTGTATTGACCCTCCTCAGCCTGACCTGACCTGTGCTTGATCATTGTATTGACCCTCCACTGTCTGACCTGACCTGTGCCTGATCATTGTATTGACCCTCCTCTGCCTGATCTGACCTTTGCCTGATCTTTGTATTGACCCTCCTCTGCCTGATCTTGGACCATTTACTGTGCTGCTCATACTCTGCCTGAACGTAGCCCAGCTTGTTCCTGATTATGATTCTGCCTGACTCCATGGTGATCTGCACTGGTATCTCAGACTAGGAGACTAGTGGCTACCAGAAGTCAGAAGTCAGTGGCTACCATATAGCAGCTTGACCCAAACACACTAGGTTCAGTTTTGTAGAAACCCAATTTGCCTATTTTTGGAGTGTGGGAAGAAACCAGAATACCCAGAGGAAACCAATGCCAACACAAGGAGAACATACAAACTCCATGTAAATGTTGTCTTTGGTCAGATTCGAATGTAGAACCCCAGAGCAGAAAGGCACCCTTGCTAACTGGTAGGAGCTTTTCTTTATGTCATCACCCCCTTTACCAGTCAGAAGTATGTATGCCGTTCACTTGAATGGGAACTAAGCTGAACGTGTACAAAGCCGTGATGTTCCTGGAACTGCGGCTGCTGCTGGCAGCTGATCGGTGCGGGCGGTGCCCGTCGCACCTGCACTGATCTCATATTGGATAGGTCATTGATATCTACAACCTGGAGAATTTTCAGGTCAAATCCCAGCAAAATAAATAATCCTCAGTTGGTGCATTTCAAAGGTTTTGTTTCATGATATTTTATTCAATTTCATCTACTATTATTATACTGTTCTCCCGAAGTAAGATACAGTGACTGGAGCGATGCCAGCTGTCTATTCTAGTTTAGCATTCGGTGATATTACGCTCTTCTCTCCCTTGACACGTTGTGTTTTTTTGAGGACGGTTTCCGCCACTTCTGATTCGGGGGAATATTAAATGAATTGTGCAAGGTGTCCCTGGCAAACAGCTGTGCCTGCACCGCAGGTAATATCATTTCATTATTTGCCTTGATCGAGGAATATATTTCATATAAGGGTTGCTGGGAAATTTAACAATCCTATACCAGGCAGTCAGCGGAATATAAAAATACGAAAAATAAAATAACATAAAATTTGCATCATCTCTTTGAAATTTCCAAAAAGATGAAATCTTTTCCTCTACGCTATCTTGTCCTCCATACCTAGAACGAGCCAGGAGGGCAGGGACAAAGCTCGTGTTACACCGCAACGCCGTGACAAAGACCAGCTCCTTTTTCGAAGTCAATTCCATTACGGTGACTTTCACCATGGGAGAACGCAGACGGGAAGCAAAATTGTTGAGAAATGATATTGCTTTTCCGTCAAAGAGCAATAGATTAAGAAGCTTGTTAAAAATTCATCTAAAAGAGGCGAGGCAGATGGGGCATATCGGAATGAATATTTATAAAGCGCGCGGCTTTCAGCGTCACTTATTAAAAAGCGCGGAAGCAAAATGCAAAAGGTGTCACCGGCGAACGGGACAATGCAAGCGGTTGCGCGGCGTGGAGGTGCCTGGGATTTCCAATCACAGGCTGGGTGCAGATAAGGGCAAGCTAAACGGCTTCAACTTCACTTTCCATGCCTGGGTAAGCAGAACGAGAAGCCAGCTCGGTAGATACACTTCTTTGCTATCAAGGAACGAGGAAGGAGAATTGCCATCTGCTCTCACTGTCATCAGACGTAGGAACTAGAGGACAGTTTAGCTCTATCACAAGTCGAAATCCTTCTCAGATGTAATGCGTATCCTTAGCTGGTAGAATGCCAAATGTCTCGTCTCGGCAACCCTTCTCGGGCTCATCTGTCTGTACTACATGGTCGGCCATTCATTCATAGTTGGCTTGTAATACTACATATCGGTAGCCGCTAGAGGAGAAATGCTTAGCCAGCAGTAGCTTCCACTGGTGATCAAAGATGATATCTGGAGGTTTCTACATCCAGACCCATAAGGACGAATGTACGTGCGATGGCTTAGTCATAGGATATTCAAGAGATGCTTCCATCAGAAAGGATACATTTCAAAATCCATAGAACACAAATTGTTTTAGAATTTTTGGCTGTTGTTCTTTTTCATTTTGGCAGTACTATGACCTAGAAAATTACATACAAAATAGCGTTCTTTTGTAGTAGTTGGCACAAATGATCAGACCTTCTATATAAATATGTAGCCAACGTTATCTTGCCCAGCTCAAAGCGTTACCGCAACAAATCCCATTTTATTGATACAAAAAATCATCATACAGGCACTCCCAGAGTCAAGATAACACTGGTTACTTCTGTAGGTAAGCCATTTGGAGTTTACTGCTGCTTTGAAGGACATATGTTATCTGAAGGGTAATCCTCGTGATCACAGTAGATGTAGAATTAAGATAACAGTAGGACAGCTCCTTTCTTCACTTTGATAGGGTTAGATAAAGATGCCCACAGAAGAGCATAGATTAGTGTGATGTCTGAGGTCCTAATTAAGTCACTACAAAGTCTCTCTTTGGTCGCAGTGATGGTCTGACTGAAAGAGTTAAGCGAGTGCTATAAGTCCAAACTAAAAGGAAGCTAAACAACAAGTAAAGGAAGGAGAACACATGGAGTGACTTAAAAAAAAGCTGCTTTTTTATTTAAAAAAATGAATGCATAAAATATTCTCGTATGGTTGTTAATTAAAAGAAATGTTGAAGGAAGTGTCCCTTTAACCATGTATTAGTGAGTTTATCATCACATGTGATACTGTCAGCAGTAAAGTCATCTTTCTTCTTTTTCTCCTTATACAGTACTTCTTCTGTTCTGTCATGTACAGTAGGTCACTCATTGTCCAGTCCTTGGGCATAACTACCAGGGTAGCGGGAATAGCAGTTCCTATGGGGCCCAACAACTTAAAGCCCAATCTCAACTCAGGCATTAGAAGCAAATTATTGTGCTGTGACATCACTATATCATTTCTGTACCGTGATATCATATTTGCATTATACTTGCATGTGATGTCACTGTTCACATCATTTCAGTGTTGTTATATCACTGATTAGATTATCCCTTTTCTATGACTTCATTGCCTTTGTTATCTCTGTGTTACAAAATGACTGTGTGTACTATGCCAATACTGTGACATTCATATGTGCAGTATGCCTATGCATTGTTCTTCATTGTTCTATCATTGTTATTACATCACAGTATACGTTACTCCTGTCTGTGACATCACTACGTGCACTATCCATATACTGTGACATCATAATGTGCATTATCCCTGTACTGTGAGATCACTGTGTTTATTATCCCTATACTGTGACATCACTGTGTTTATTATCTCTGTACTGTGACATCACTGTGTTTATTATCCCTGTACTGTGACATCTGTGTTTATTATCTCTGTACTGTGACATCACTGTGTTTATTATCCCTGTACTGTGACATCACTGTGTTTATTATCCCTGTACTGTGACATCACTGTGTTTATTATCTCTGTACTGTGACATCACTGTGTTTATTATCCCTGTACTGTGACATCACTGTGTGTATTATCCCTGTAGTGTGACATCGCTGTGTGTATTATCTCTGTACTGTGACATCACTGTGTTTATTATGCCTGTACTGTGACATTGCTGTGTTTATTATCCCTGTACTGTGACATCACTGCGTTTATTATCTCTGTACTGTGACATTGCTGTGTTTATTATCCCTGTACTGTGACATCACTGTGTTTATTATCTCTGTACTGTGACATTGCTGTGTTTATTATCCCTGTACTGTGACATCATTGTGTTTATCTGTACTGTGAGATCACTTACTGTGATATTAATATGTGCATATTATTCTACTGTTTTTACATCACTATATACGTTAGGGAGACCAGTCATAAGCTTTCCTGAAATTGCTGCTGAAAGTAGTTATGCTGGATTGGGACCCCTTTCCAAATTTTTCTATGGGGCCCAATGGTTACTTGTTATGTCCCTGGCCCAGACACAACAAGTTTTTCCAGAATATTGCCAGAATGATGAGTAGAGATCTGTAATATTGCTCCATATAACTTAGAAATCTACTGTACTCAGGTCATGGGATATTCGTACAGTGTTATATTTTGCTCTTGTTACAAAGCTAAGATGGTGCAAGTACCATTGACTTGAGTTTGCAGAAGAAAAACTTGGTTTCCCCAGCTATTACACGTGAAGGGCTCTGTCATCTATCCAAATACAGCACAGAAAGAACTTCAATTCTATCAGTCTCTTCAGTTCTAAATTAAATTTCTGAGCAGTCATATGGAAGAAGATGGTTATCATTTCTTGAGATGTACCATATGGCTTTCAAGTACAATGGTGTTGCCAAAGTGAGAGCTCTCAATACATGGCCACTCTTTGTTCCTTTCCCATATGGTGCTGTCAGTTACGTTGCAGCTTCCGTTGTAAGATGCACTGAGCAAATACTTAATATCTGTTAATATCATCCAGGAGGGCCATATGGTGCTGTCAGAAACAATGCTACCCCCAGGGCAGACAATACTGTTCATATCGCACTATGGGGCTATTAATATGTTAAACCAACCCTTGAATATCCTTATGCATTATAATAAATGATTACGAGGAGATGACAATACATTCCCATCGTTGTGTTCCATCGGCGGAAAGTGCCATTCTGTTTTGTGTCATTTGTTGAAAATGTGGCAGCTGGTGAAAACTTTCTAGTACTGTAGATCTGAAGCCAGTATCTTTTAGTAAAATCCAAAATAATTTTAGTAGAGGGATATATTTTACAAAGGACCTGTCACCTGTCCTGATCTGAAATGTCTGTTTTCGTAAAAATTTTTGCATTTCGTTTCTGGGGAGTCCTCTCTCATAAATGTGCTGAGCTGTTCTTCTGATGTTCCTTCGAAATATTTATTAGTGATGAGCGAGCATGCTCGGCCGAACTCGCTGTTCGGCCGAGCATGCCATCGCTCGGGTACACTCGGTTCTCTGCCGAGCACTGGGTGTACTCGAGCACCATGCTCGAGTCCCCTTCCTCCCCGCACACTCACCGCCGTGGAGCCCAGGCTCGTCTGATTTGTTTCAGGCTCTTTCCGCCCCTGTCACTGCCTCCGCCCATCCGCCCTCCTCTTCACTTGCATCCTCCATGTCTTCTAGTCTCCCCCCGAGCCGGTGCATGCGCAGTAGCTACGCCGATGCCGTGCCCTCAATGGGCAATGCAGTGCGCATGCGCCGGCTCGGCAAGAGCCTGGAACAGACGGAGGACCCAAATGAAGAGTAGGGAGGACGGGCGGAGGCAGTGACAGGGGCGGTGAGATACCTGGCCACATTTATTTTTATTTTTATGGGGGACCACTATAAACCGGGCACCCTCCCCTCTTCCGAGCGGGGGGTGCCTGGTTTACTCCCATTGACTTCAATTATGCTCGAGCACCCCTGAGAGCACAGAGGTGCTCGATCATCACTAATATTTATCAATAAATGGGTGTTACGATTCCCCACGTCAAAGAGGTGTATTCCTACACAGCTTAGCATTTGAAGCACTGATTGGACAGTGTTAGAGTGTGCAGGAACATTTTCCCCCACCAAATGGTGTGTGACTTGTATGGTCGGTTCTGGGGAATCTGCTGGGCTTGGGAGAGATGCAAGTTGGAAGAGAACCAGTGTGGGTTGGGTTCTACTAGACCAAGTCATCAGCCTTGTGGACAGTGTTTAGATGGAGATCCGATGCCCTGAGACCCGTAGTGTGGCCTGCTTTGTTACATCTTAAAGTATAGTGGATACAAGCATACTGTAGTAGGAGGGATCTGATGGTGAAGGGGTAGTGCCCAAATAGTAGTGAGCTTCTTTTTGTGTACATCCTATGAACAGTGCAGTAGAGTTGAGGTTGAGCCATTGCTTAGTTGCTTTAACTGCTGAGGAGCATACTGAAGTATGAACTATGCCAACAATAGATGCAAGCATTAATACCTTTTGGGAAAAAATCTGTGACACTATGTGACGTATAGGCAAGGTAAAAATTCACCCAACAGTAAAAGTTTGTTTACTAGGTCTCTTAAACGATGTTAAGGGTACTAAACAAATGAAAACATTATATACTCACCTTTTGGCAGAGAGAACAGATATAGTGTGCTGCTCCTAGTTACCTATATGTGCATCCAGCAAACAATGAGAAGAGGAGCACACACATCTATATGTACCACCTAATCAAGGTCGCCAGTGAGATTGGCGGGGAAAAGTGCACAAAAATGCTACTCCTAGGATAAAATAGAATAATCTATAGGTTGGAGTGAAGACAACAATAGCCTGAAAGTCCACAGGAAGTCAACAGAGATTTGGTTAAATTCTAAAGACTGTTTAAGTTATGTTCTGAAATGTTCAAGCAATAGCATCACCTAGATCTGCAACCATCAAGCTTCAGTGCCCTAGGTGGGTGTTCTAGCCATCAAGTGTATTGTGCCTCTGTATTGTGAAGAAAGATGTAGCTTACTCTAACACCCTAAAGGTTACAAATGCAATACAGCCTATACTGTATGTTCCGTAGATGACAAAGGGGCCCACAAGAGAACTGATGAACCCAGTATAGAGAAACTTGCAACTTCTAGAAGGGGAACGCATACTTGACCTCTTCTCAAACCTCTGTCTGGAAGTAATGTCAGTGCTTTACTTTGCTGAGGCTCAAAACTTGTCAGATGTTTCAAGCACGTTCATTTCCACTTTGACCAAAATGCATTCCTTGAAATTCAATTATAATTTTAAAGAAAAATCTAAAAAGAAAGAGCCCTGGAGTTCCCATGTAACAAAAGTGATGAATCATAAACAGGAATGTGGAGGGTCTTTATGACAGCAGTCTACTGACATCTGCTTCTATCGGATATTACCATTTTGCTTACTGTCTGTGAGCATTTCAAAAGGCTCCAGTTCACCAGCTACTTCTACAACAGACGTGTAGAGAAAACAAGAGCAATCTGGAATTTTATTGAACAAATAATGAAATTCTCCTATAATTTAGCACTAATTAAGGTGATGGTTTTTTCTACACACAGCTCGTCGTGCTCACAAATTACAAAATACTGTAAGCGAAGGCAAAACACAGCTGCGTCAGGAAGAAAGCCGTGTTACTCAGGGATTTTTCATCTAACTATCTATCTATCTATCTATCTATATATCCATTATCTATGTATTAGTGTTGAGCGAGCATGATCGGCTGAGCATGCCTACGCTCGGGTCCACTCGTTGTTAGGCCGAACACCGAGTGTACTCGAGCGCAATGCTTGAGTCTCTTCCCGGCACTGTAATGTTGATTTGTACGCTAATGCGTACGAATTTGTATGCTAATGTACATATTTTGACCGCTAATGCGTATGTATTTGGTACGCTAATGTGTATGTATTTTGTATGCTAATGCGTACGTATTTGTAAAAGCTAATGCGTACATATTTTTGTATGTTGCGTACAAATTCAGTTAATTAGCATACGTTTACGAGTGAAAGGAGTAAAAGAGGAGAAGTCGCGTTTCCGAGCGGAGGGTGCCTGGTTTAGTCCCATTGACTAACATTATGCTCAGGTGCTCGGCCGAGCACTCGAGCAACTCCTAGTGCTGGGCCAGAGCACCCGAGCATATGAGCACAGAGGTGCTCACTCAACACTACTATCTATCTATCAATCTCTATATCATACCTTCCAACTTTGTAAATATAGACACATTTCGCGGCACGCAAAGCACTTTTTTAAGCACTAGGCCACGCCTCTAACTCCACCCAAAACATAACTATACACCTAATCCCACCCAGTCCCCTTAATGCCCCCACATAGTAATTATTCGCCAGTTATGTGCCCCCATTAATATGCCCAGCTGTGCCCCCAGTAATATGCCCTGTTATGTGCCCCCAGTAATATGCCCAGCTGTGCCCCACAGTAATATGCCCACATTGTGCCCCCAGTATTATGCCCACATTGTGCCCCCACTAATATGCCCACATTGTGCCCCCAGTAATATGCTGTGCCCAAAGTAATATGTTGTGCCCCCAGTAATATGCCCAAATTGTGCCACTCACAGAAAGTAAAAAAAATAAACACCACATGCTTACCTTCCTCCTAGCAGCAGCAGGACATTTGCTGCTCGAGTCTGTGGAGGCTGACTGCCGGCCGGCCCTGCCCCCCACACAGACCAGAGGTGTGGAAAGCTGGCGGGGAGGAAGAATATTGAAGCAGGGAGCCGATGCCGACTCTCTGCTTCATCATAGCAACTGTCTCTGCTTTCTATGGATGCCAGGACAGCGGGATAGCCACTGCAATCCGGGACTGTTCCTCTGGATCTGGGACGGTTGGGAGGTATGTCTATATGTCTCTCTATCTCTCTGTCTCTCGGTCTACCTATCTATCTCTATCATAATAAAGTAATGTCATATCTTAGCAATATACCGTTGCTGTATATGAAGGGACTACCCCTTTAAGTTAGAACAATATGCATGATCGTCTTTAAATCATTTTATATAGTCACAACATGCGTTCCAATAAAACGTAGACATCAGAGCGCTTGATATGGGAATTGCTCATGCAGCATTATTACACTGGGGTTTATTAATGTAGTGTGCAGTGTAATCTATGGATTAGTCTAAAGATGCTTTACTGTCTTAAAGTCTAATAAATGTTTTTCTGCCCAGATGATTGGGATTGCTCCTCACTGCACAACTGCAATTCTTCTGTACGGAAAACTATAATGCAATTTAATAATAATTACCTATTACCTGTCCTTTTTTGTTATCTTGTTGTTACCTTTTAGCACTTTAACTTTTTGTATATTAAATCTTAAATATGAACTCCCGACAAAAATTTTATTCCATGTCCTGCTAGAAATGTACATGATATAATCTGTAGTGAATGCCATTTTCTTACCAGTGTCTGAATTTTTTACTTATATCATCCTGAAGTTTCTTATCTGTGTCATGTGACCAGCAATTAGACCCACCAACTCACACAGAGACTTATGTGTGGACAGGAAGTCTAATTCTCTATGTATTCCTATGAGACTGAAAGTGAGGCTCCCATAGGAATGGATAGAGCAGTTACTGGCTTCCTGTCCTGGGTCAGTTGGAGGTCAGGGAGTTGGTCACATGACCCAGCTACACTAAGAAGAGAGGTTTTTACTCACAGAAACAGTCACTGATAAGAAAATGACAATCACTACAGATTATATCATGCACCTTTTTAACAGGTCAGAGAATAAAATCTTTTGTGGGAGTTCTTCTTTAAGTTTAATAAGTTGCTGCTAGTGTTGAATGAAGTGGAATTTGGTCCAAATTTGGGGAAAAATTTGATTCTAAACTAAGCCGAATTTCCTCACGCTTCTTGGTAATGAATCATTTTTTTCTAAAAAGATACTCACCTCATCCACTTGCTCGCACAGAGGAAGTCCACTCCTCTCTTGATTGAAAAAGACCGCTGAAGGACCTGCGCTGAGCATGATGATGTCACCGCTCACTCCCAGGGTGATCTCTAGCGTGACCTGAAGAAAGGTAGCTATCCTATAAATCAATGTTTGACCTCTTAAACAGGCCTTGAGGCATAGCTTAGGATAATAGCCAAGCCAGTACTTCATCTACCGACTTGGAGGAGCTAGGAGAAAACACTTTGTTTTGGAACAGAGAGAGCCCAGCTTCATTGAAGACATCATCAGGTTAAGATCTTTTGCTATCATCATCACTCTTTGAATCATAAGGGCTGAGTTCCATGTTGGGCGCTGGCTGATCTGGAGCCAGCCCATCTGTTTAACTTATCTCAGTGATTGTCACCTACTTTATCTTTGTATATGTCTTGTAAGGGATCACTCTCTCTCTCAGGGGTCGGCAGTGATAGACTTCTCACTAAACAGGTGGTTTTCAAGCTCAAACGGTGCTTTATTTGTCACACAGCACATCGAACTTCCAAGTTTGGCATCACTCGGCACCATGAAGTCGCAGCTACACATCACAAAGTGTTACATCAACACAAAACAACAAACCCTTACCCAGCTAGGCACTCATTATACAGAGGTCTCCCTAACTCACCTCTAGGTCAGTGTTCACACTGCGGTATTCAGCTTCGGTCAGACAGCCTCCTAGTTGTGACCAATGAAACCCACCAGTCCTCCGGGTGGAATCAGCGAAATACATTGGGGAGATATGGGCCAGCAGTCCTCCTGACTCTGACCATGCAACACCTCTCTTCTTCAGGTGTCGCTGTGTCCCCCCAAACTCAGGCTTCCTCACCCTTGTGGCCATCCAGCCCTCCTGGCTGGGACCACACAGGCCCTCTGCAGGTCTGTCCCCTGGGGCCTAACTCCTCCTCTCACACACTGAGGATTGCTTTATCCCCAAGGCCAGGTGAACACCCTCCTCTAACAGGCTTCCTGCACCATTCTAGAAGACACATATCTTGCCTCACAGTCTTTTATCATAGTTTTGAAAATTTGTAGTCGTGTTAAGTTTATTTTTTTCCCAAGCTTCTGATCCCATGATAATACAAGGCCTCATGCACATGGCAAATCCATGTGCTCCCAGATGAAATATTGGGTGGCTATTCGACTAAGCTATGTCTCAAGGCCTGTTTAAGAGGGCAAACATTGACTTATAAAGGTACAGGTTTCTTTTCTGGTTTAGAAAGAGGGATTTGTATAGTTTTTTTTCCCAGAAGAACATGATCTATAAGACTCCATATGTCTACTAGGCGCTCTACATAAGATGAAAGAGTGCTCCCCTATAAGTCTGTACGCTCCGTCTTATAAATGCTTCATATCAGCAATGTAGTATGGGCCCATATACTTCTTCAGGTGCTGCAATACAACTCCTTACAACTTACAATTTTATACTATGATGTATATGAGATCTGATACTCTCCCAGATAATTGACTGTTTCCAGAGAAATTCTCACTGACTATAATATTATATGCATTGATATAATATTAATTTGATGTTGTACATGGGTAAAGTAGGCAAAAAGTAAGACACACGTGATGATTATTCCTTCTTCGTAATGTTCACACTGCTAAAAAACCCTTTAGAAGACTTCATTCTTGAATAACTTGAGTTCATGCTCAAGGCTATTTTTACTTAAAGTGAACTAAAACTGTGACAAAACCAAAGTGTTGCTTGGATAAAGTGATAATTAACGCATTACTAGTGTTTTTCTCTCTGGCTTTAATCAGATGTACAGTCAAAGGCAAACTGGCAACGCAAAAAAGTTTGCCATCAGAGAAACTTAAATGTAATACGTACTGCAAGTCTTACAATATGAGCTCAAAGGGGCACTCCTGGCCAAATGGATACATTGTGTTATGCCCAGAGCTGGGCTTGAGGGAGCAGAGCTTGACACAGGGACCTTACGAAAGAATTCATGGCTACCTCAGACCCAAGTATTACAAAGTATTTCAGTTTCCTAGAGTTGGTTAGCCCATGAATAATATAAAAAATGAAAATCAGACATCATATAATACATGACAACCTCTTTCTAACAAAGCTAGAACCAGCCCTGTACCTCACATGGATCCAGAGATCTCCCCATTCATTGCTGTGCTAGATTTATATCAAGCTGCAGCTCAGGGGGAGTGTCTTTTCTGCTGCAGCTAAGGGGGCGTGTCCATGATCTCCCTATCACAGCTCAGGAGGCGTGTATCAGCTCTCCCTATCACAGCTAAGGGGGCGTGCCCATGCTCTCCCTATCACAGCTCAGGAGGCAGTTAAAGGATGACACTGAGCATGTGCGGCCTTCTCAGTGAGCAGGACAAAGAAATAAGAAAAAGAACAAACAGCAGGCAGCGCTGTACAGATACATTTTATTAAAAAACTCAGTGGCTATAATATAGTATTTAATTACATGCAATTACAAAAATATTCAGATCCAGGTGCTGGTTTGAGAACTGTAGAGTATTTTTCGTGGGACAACCCCTTTAACTAGAGATGATCAACTCGTTCAAAATTAAAATTTTGGGTTCGATTCAGCCAAATCGATTGACTAATTTGATTCAAGTCTAAATAATTTCTACCCAAATCTAAAGTGCCCCAATTGGCCTGAACATTTGCATATGCCACTATGAGGTCTCCTAGGACTCATATTTTTCTCTCTTGTTTCACTTTTTAACTTTTTTTTTAATAATTTTTTCTTAGTTTCTAAATTTCCCAAATCAGATCACCAAAAATGTGGATTGAGATGCAGCTCAAATTCAATTAGTTTGATTTTTTTAACAAAATTGGTCTGATTTTTTTCCACATGTATCTTAATTTAAAGGGGTATTCCCAAATCACACGTGAATGAGGACATGCCATCAATATCAGATAGGTGTGGTTCCCTCCTTGCACCATGAAAGTGCCACCACCCTTCATTCACTTCTATGCACTGGCTTGGCTATTTCGGGTAGTCCTATAGTGGTGAATGATGAGGTGGCAGTGCATGAGTGGTGTGCTCTCCATTCAACACTATGAGACTTCGGATAACAGGAGAGCAGTGTGCTCTCCTTCATCTCAGGTAACCAGTTCTGGAGATAGCAGTGGGTCCCACCTCTGACACATCTGACATTGATGGCATATCTTAGTGATGTGCGATCAATATCTGAGATGGGGCAACCCCTTTAAAACCATAATCATTGATTGGTACAGAAGCCGGTGGGACAAAAACCAAGACTGTACTATGCTGCGTGCTGACACTCTGGCAATGAATGAGAAGCCTGGCTGGGTTTAATTAGCAGTATGATCTACTAAGGGACAGCCCAGTATGTTGAATGGCCATAAGTGTGTACAATACCTTGCTGTCCTTGCAATGCATGGCCTTGCAGATTCTGGACCTTCTAATTTCTTCTCCCTGGAGCATTTTTGATAAAGTTGCTTCCTTGGCCATGGATTGTCTCAGAGATGAAGTTTCTCTGAGCTCGGGCCTAGCTCTGAGGAACCGCCACAGATAGACTCTCTACTAACTAACCAGGAGACGGACCCAGGTCCATCTCCTAGCAACTTAAGGGGGTGAACCAAGGTGTTAACCCTAAACTGTCCATAAAGTGTTATTAGGTCTACAAATACAGTAAATTACAATATTTGACTTAGCAACACAACATTACAGCAATTTACGCTTTGCAGTGACCATATTCTGGGGTACTGTACCACCAGCATGATTTAGCATACTGCTAGCTCTTAGAACATATTGGAAGCTTTTATTTTGATAAGATAAATACCTGACACTCAGATCCGACATGGCTAACCATTATTTAGTGTTGCCAGAGCCATCTGCTGCAGGAAGCCACATGTCCTCCAGCTTACCACTGCAAAGACTATTCCACTGTGCTGGCGCTGCTGACAAAGTGGCTGTCTTCTAACCCTGTCCTGTATTTACAATCTGCTTATGTTAAGTAAGGATTGAGGCAAGCGCTGCCATCTGTGAAGATCTGGTGTCCACAGCCCTTGTAAAGCTCTTATCCTAAATATGTGTCACACAAACAGCTTTAGTTTAAAAATCTGTTTTCTTTCTCTGTTTTTTTATTTATTTAATGCATATTTTTTGTATTTTATATTTATTTTTTACATAATTTCCATATTTTTATTTGTATTATTTATTTGCTGTTTATTTTATGCATGATATAATATTTCAGTATTTTTAATTTATTTTTTATATAAGTTCTGCATTTTTTTATTTATATATTTTTATCTGTTGTTTATTTTATGCATTTTATTTTATAACTATTTTTATTCATGCAATTTCTTCATTTTTTATATTATCTTTTTTTATTTATTTTATGCATATTTTTGTAATTTTTAGTAATTTTTTAATATAATTTCTGCATTTTTTATTTTATGCATATGATATTTCTGTTTTCTATGTATGATGTATGTCATTTATCTAATTTGCACATTTTTTATTTGTAATTTCTTCACTATATATATACAGTACAGACCAAAAGTTTGGACACACCTTCTCACTCAAAGAGTTTTCTGTATTTTCATGACTATGAAAATTGTAGATTCACACTGAAGGCATCAAAACTATGAATTAACACATGTGGAATAATATACTTAAAAGTGTGAAACAACTGAAAATATGTCTTATATTCTAGGTTCTTCAAGGTAGCCACCTTTTGCTTTGATTGCTGCTTTGCACAGTGAACGGATGGACTCTACATGCCTGGTTCCCACCGTGTAGCATGGAGGAGGAGGGGTGATTGTGTGCGGGTGCTTTACTGGTGACACTGTTGAGGATTTATTCAAAATTGAAGGCATACTGAACCAGCATGGCTACCACAGCATCTTGCAGCGGCATGCTATTCCATCCGGTTTGCGTTTAGTTGGACCATCATTTATTTATCAACAGGACAATGACTCCAAACACACCTCCAGGCTGTGTAAGGGCTATTTGACCAAGAAGGAGAGTGATGGGGTGCTACGCCAGATGACCTGGCCTCCAGAGTCACCAGACCTGAACCCAATCGAGATGGTTTGGGGGTGAGCTGGACTGCAGAGTGAAGGCAAAAGGGCCAACAAGTGCTAAGCATCTCTGGGAACTCCATCAAGACTGTTGGAATACCATTTCAGGTGACTACCTCTTGAAGCTCATCAAGATAATGTCAAGAGTGTGCAAAGCAGTAATCAAAGCAAAAGGTGGCTACTTTGAAGAACCTAGAATATAAGACATATTTTCAGTTTTTTCACACTTTTTTGTTAAGTATATAATTCCACATGTGTTACTTCATAGTTTTGATGCCTTCAGTGTGAATCTACAATGTTCATAGTCATGAAAATACAGAAAACTCTTTGAATGAGAAGGTGTGTCTAAACTTTTGGTCTGTACTGTATATATATATTTATTTATTTTTTTATTTGGTTTATTAATTTTTTTATTTTCAAATTTAAAAACAATTGATAGAGTAGTATGCCTCTTTTGTGCGGCACTTTAATATTAATCCCATATCGTGTAATTTTAGTAAGGGCTTGAGAACACGGCCTTATTAAGGCTACTCTTTGAACAATTAAAGTGGACTTTAGAGGGATCTGTACCTCAATATGCATCTGAAATAAATGTGGCATGCTCTGTTAGGTATGGTGGTGTCTCACCTAGAAGGAGTCAGGTTTTGCAGATTTTGCAGTTTTGGAAGCAAAAATTAGGAGTGGATCATAAAAGGTCACAAAGTATAAAGGACAGATCCAACTTCTCCTCTTTTTTGAATTCCCTCCTGGTTTTGGCTTCCAAAACTGCATGCAGAAACCTGACTGTGCGGCCGTACCCTTATACAACAGTAGGGGCATCACTCAACTTCCCACAAAGTACCAATAAGATGGAAATTGTTTTGGTGCAAATAAATTTTCCTACTCATTCTTCTGCTCTCTCTCTCTTTCTGTTATTAACCTGTAGTGTACTTCTGGTCTTATTTATGAACCAAGAAGATCAAGACGAACACAGCTTCTCAAGAATTTTTAGACTGAACCATCAGTGAGTGCCGCTAACCCATGTAGAGCCCTTGGAATAGCTCTATAATGTATTTCTTCTATTGGCAGTAATGACTTCTTAGAGGTTTAAGTGATTGAACCTTGACACTATAAAGATTCATCGTGCTTTATGGTTAGGAGACTCTTAGATGATTAAGTGCTTGGTTTGACCTAAAGGCCATTACACTAATCCTTGGAACTCTCTGCTACTTTGTCCCAGATTCACTTGCTTGAAACAATCCATCAAAACTCATTTCGGAGACAAAAAGTTCTCTAAATACAGTTATTACTTTCTTTTCTACTTGCTCCTTTTCACATCTTCATTTGTCATTTGTAACAATCTTTTTCTGCTTAAATTTTCAAAAATGAATTTCCTGGGTCTATTTTTATTTTTTTTTTGCTTTAGATGACGTGATCTCATGCAAACCATTCCATAAAGCAAGATGGTGGCACTGAAATGATTGAAGAGAAGTTGTGACTTATGGTTAGGGATGCAGGTTGTGTGCAGGGGTTTACCAAGGCCATGATGACTAACTACAACTCCCAAGATGCACACTTGCTTGGCTGTTCTCAGAACTCCACAAAAATGAATGGAGCATGCTGGGAGTCGTAGTTTCACCACAGCTGGAGTGCCGAAGGGGAAGGTTGTTGTGGTGTCGGGTGAAAGGAGGAGGGTGTCAGCTAGCCATTATACCTTGTCCAAGGACAAAGATAGTAATTTGTCCACAACCTCTATATCTTTCAAGTTCTCCAAACTGTTTGTTAAAATAGCTGCAAACTTGCAAAACTAATAAGAGGCAGGATCCAATTCCCTGAATTCAATTATACTGTATCTGTTCCTTAAAGGGGTTGTCCAATAATTAATCTAAAAAAATAAAATAAAATCAGACATCATATAGTACTTAAGAAAGTGTAACAAAGCAAGAACCAGCTCTGTACCTCACATGGATCCAAAGATCTTCCCATTCATTACTCACAAAGCCTTGCTAGGTTTATCTCAAGTTGACAACTCGGGGTGTGTCCAATCTCGGGGAGATGTCCTTTCTCAGAGGATGCGTCCTTTCTGCTGCAGCTCTTTCCGTGTAATGTCATATATCTGGTGGCAGTTGTAGGATGGAACTGGAGTGTGTGACCACCTCAATGATGTCACTGAGGTGGACAGAGGAAAAAGAAAAAGAACAAACAGCAGGTGGCGCTATCCAGATACATTTTATTGAATAACTCAGTGGCTATACTAAATTTTTAACTTCATGCAGTCACAAAAGTATTCAGATCCAGGTACTTTAACTTGATGGACATGTGTCTTTTTTCAACTGTATGAACTACTGTATGTACTGGTTTGAATAATGTAGGATATTGTTCATGGAGAAACCCCTTCTAGACACTTGAATATTTTAGAGATGCTGCTGATCCTCCTAGGCTTGTTGCCTTCTATGTGATGGAGGCGGTGTTAAGACAGCAGTGGCCAAGACAGCAGCAAAAAGATGGTGTAGAAACACTGGAAGATGAGTATTCTTAGGGTATTCTTAGGGCACAGATTATGTCATTAAAGGGGCAGAGCATGGGAGCTCCAAGTTATTCACTGTCTATATACCTGGATCTTATTGGCTTGCTCTTCCATCGTGCATAGGGTTGTTTGGAGAATAACTTGCGTTGGGATGGCTGCACATCTGGTTTTCTATCTTCAATATCAAACTGTTAGAATGAAGTCAGTAGAAAACAAACTTGGAAGCTGGAGGCACAATATTCATGACACAGAAGTATCAAGATCCTGACAGGAGAATAACCTGAATCTCTGAGAGCCAGAAATAGACGAGAGCCTTATGGGAATCCCCTCCAGGGTGGTCCATGCCAGTTAAGTACATCCAACCCCCAAGGGAGGCATAAATGTGTAATAAATTAATAATCATAATCTGAGGGTTAATGTGAGTAGATCAATTACAGAATTGCTCAAATGACAGTTCCCAGTCTGGATGCCCACAGTTACCTCCTGTATTACTTATATATAGATGGTACAGCAGAGTGTGTGCTGTCTCTAGGAACAGATGGTGTACAGGTCCTCCCCTAGACACCAGGGACTGAAACGGGAGATGCATTTAGAGCTTGTTTATGCTTACAGTAGTTCTACCCTGACTTGTATTGGCCTTCTGCTGCTCACCTTCTGCTGATTCTGTCCAAGTCTACACAGAAAAGCTAAGCACAAATATCTTTCCCTCTTGCTCTGACTGCTGTCTGCAATCTATATGTGCAAGTAAAAAGTATCAGTCTCAAGTTCAAGCCATTTAGCTCACAGAGTATTGTCTAGACTGGATACAATTGTAACTTTTTACATTAGACCTACAAGTGCAGTACCCTGGTGCAGGGAGTATCTGCAAATAGTTTGTAATGTAATGTTATGTATGGTTATGTTATGTACACCCAGCATGACCTAGTATGCTTGGAAAGGACAGGATTAAGATGTCTGGGGGGAGAGACTAGACTAGAGTAAGTTGGTGAGGAGAGAGAAAGCAAGTCCATCTGCTCTTACTCCTAATCCAGAGACTAACATAGCTCCATGAGATTTACTGCATATGCTAAAGCAAGAAAGGGAGAAAGAAAGAAGAATCTGCATGGTCATGCATAGGAGTCAGCAAAGTAACCTGCAACTACAGCTATCCAGACTTTGCTGCTTGTGAGGGATTACATTTAAGACACCCATCACTCTTAACCCCGTCCTGTCTACACATGCCTCTAAAGACCTGTATCCTGCAGTGGACACTACGGCCACACTGGCAGCCAGAGATTCTAGAGAGAAAAAGTCTAGCAAGGTAGCATACCAAAGGGACCATTATTTGCCACTTTGCCAGCTTCCATACCTCACCATTTGGGAAAAGGATTTGCACTGTGTTCAGATTATTGTTGGATGTACTACAACTACTATTTTGCACTGAAGTAAAATTAGACTTTTATTCTTCTACCTCAGGCCTGGTTTCCTGACTCTTACCACACCATACACTGGCCAATGCCCTACTAGACCTCCTGCCAGGCACCCATACAACTACATCAACAACAAGGGCACTCCAAACTACCATCGGGCAGGAGCCCCAACTAGCATGAGTGCCCTGAGAGAAGAATGAGTGTTCCCTCCTTTCACTGCTCCGGCCCTAGGGAGCAGTGGCCTGAGGGAAACCACTGTGACACATTCTATAGTCAGAGCCACTACCACTCCTACCCTCTGCTCCAGCTCGTTGCTGGAGCTCCAGGTCTCGTTGCATAAGCATCAATTTTGAAAATCTTGAGCAACTGAAACACTAACTATAAAGTTGTAGCATTTTCATTATCCATTCCCACCTGCTAACCTATAGACAGTAGGAGGCGGGGGTCATAGCAAAGAGAGTAACACATGACTGTAGAATCAGACTACACACAGTGTCAACTTTTAGTCTGTAGTCATGGAAACATATAGAGCAGCACAGGAGCTGAGTACCCAAAATGGAAAGTTTTCTTAATTTATTTTTATTTAGATGCATCAGAGCAGTAAAATACTACTTGCAAAAGTTATCACGCCTCGTAATATTATATATATATATATATATATATATATATATATATATATATATATATAAAATGTACATTTCGGAGAAAGTTATAACATTCCCTGCAATTTACACCATCTCTCACATCATTTATTTAGTGCTGAGGAACATCAGATCCCTCACGTACAGTAGCGTTTGCCAAATCCTCCCTTCTGGCAAAGGTCTTTCGTGTACACAGCGTGTGGTACGGTGATGGGCAGTACACAGTTAATCGCCACCTCTCCATCTATCTCTGCTTGCTCGTGTCATCGTGAGAAGCAGCAATAATAACAATTTAAAACAAATATGGAAATTTTGCCACCTTAAGAGCCCTTCGTGTTGCCTTTTATCTCCTGCAAAGCATCGGATAATGCAGGCTGACACCTTACTCATAATGAAATCTCCTTATTTTGAATTCCTTTTCACACAACTTGGCGAGAGAGGTTTAAAAATTAATTTTCTATTGGCATACCGGCTGCGTGTTGAGAAGCTGAGGCGTCTTATAAGGTCCTGCTGAGACTGCCGGGCATGAATAAGCAATTAGCGGTAGATCTGGTGCAACTAAAAGAAGCATCTGAGTGTGAAATACAAAATTGCTGAAGACTTTCGGTGAGTTTAGCTTTTACTGGGAGAGGAGGATAGGGGCGTCAGTTAACTCTTTAGTGACTGCTGAGGTCACCAGACGTAATTTTGGACAGGTTAATCAATTGGAGTAGAAAAGGCCAAGTGCCTTTCATTTTTTCACAGCTACTGAGAAAGGCTAGGCTCACATGACGATGTTTGTTTCGGTGCTGAAAACCACAAGTAATCTGCTCTAAAACTGACGCCCATTGCTTCAATGCAAGGGCCAGCTGCAGTTCATGCATTCGAGGATTTTTCACATGCGGTTTTCCAGGCTGTGCCAAGAACGTGCAAGTTTTTGGTGCAGTTACCAAGAGAGCCACCTTGGAAAGCCATGGCAGAAGCCCGCTCCCAATTTACGTAGCTCTGTCCAATGATGCTAAACCGAGAACGGGAGAGCAGTAGTCACAATGGAAAACCATGGCAGAAAACACTGAGGTTTCCACTATGGGAATAAGTGGCAGATTCTGACACAATCGAAATCCGTCATGTAGACATACACAAGGATCAGAAAATCTGTTCAAAATCCATTTGGGGCTTTCACTGCAGATCAATGTTCAATCCGTAGCAAAATCTTCATGTCTAACATGATTTGCGGGTACTATATCTCCTTATGGAGAGCATCTTAATCTTGAATGAGCAGTCTTATTGGCCAGGAACAGCTTCTCTTGAATTCTGAGAAGAAAGTATGCAGATGAGTTCTTAGCAAGCTCTGCCTCTGATGCCACCAAATGTAAGGTAGCTATACTATAAGTCTATGTTTTACCTTTTTTATATTAGCCTTGAGACATGACTTGGAAAATAAGTAAGCCAACATCTCATCTGTAGACAGCTGTTTCAGGGTGATTGCCCCTCATCAGTACAGAGCAGAGAGTATGGGCTTAACTAGGTGAGAGTCCTAGGTCAGGACTTTCCACAATTCCAGAGGAGCATTGCTTGACCTATAAGACTCCTCACGCCGATTAAGGTGCTCTCCATAAGGAGATATAGTAGCCCCCAAATCCTGACCTAGGCCTCTCACGCAGTTAAGACAGTACACTCTGCAACCCGAAACAGTTGTCTGCAGATGAGATGCTGGCTTACTTATAACCCAAGTCATGTCAACTCCTATTTAAAAGGTCAAACATTCACTTATAGGATATCTACCTTACTTTTGATGGCATTAGAGGCATAGCTTGCTAAGAGCTAATTTTTATAACTTCTTCCATATCTAACATAGAGATATATCTATCTATTTCCTATTTATTTGCAATTGTTTTTTTTTTTTTGGAGCTGTGAGGTACAGAACGTCTATTCTAAGTTGTATAACACACCAGCACAGTAAATTAGAACATATTAGAACCCAACACAACAGTGACTAGGTTAAGAATAGGTTAAATGGCAAGCTACACGGGTGAGTGCTCTCAGTTTCTTGCATCAGACCTTGAAAAGCTGGTATTAGCAGAGCGTGTTTTTCTTTTACCAAGTGCATTGAATGGCGTATTTAACTCCATTTTTCCATTATTCCTTTATTCACTTGTCAACCCCTGAGGCACTGATCAATAAGGCGTCCGCTCCTGTGTATTGCCCTTCTATGTGACCTGCCAGCAGTACTGCAGGGAAGGGCTCGGGGAGTCAGCACAACCACTGAATCTCTTATCACACTTTATTTCCTTTACTAAGAGGGAGGATTTGCAAAAGGACTCAATAAATCATGAGGCAGAGAAAGCAGCAGAGTTATCGCCCAGATCAGCCATCCTGATGCTTCTAATTACTGCAAGCTGCTCTTCTACAAGGCCGTCTGGAGAGATGCAAACAGATATGGCGCCAGGCTTCAATGGTTGTATGTCTTACCTGGCACACTTGTCCAAACTTCACTTTTTCATAGTACAAATCTATTCAAGGCAGAGCCAAAAACATAGAGATTACCCTGTATATATGGGTATACAAACCATACCAAACAGGCAGACCATTTGTCTACTATAGTAGAGCCCTCGGCAACAACGAGTCCTTCAAAAGGACTCCCCAGAACAATATAGGCATTACAATTGAACCTTTCCTGGGTGGTCCTTCAACTGGGGATATAAACTTCTGTTTTATTGTGAATTCTAAGATCCAGAAATAAAGTAGGCTTAACAAGGCTTAGGTGCATAAAAATTTTACTAAACAGTGATAAAATACATAAAAGATATATACAAACAGATCACATAAAGAGTAAAGTAAAGTAACAAATTACCTAGATTCAACATGGCATCTTTTGTGATAGCCTCCCTTTCTCTACCAGTCTATTCAATATGTCAGACCCTTCAGTAGCCTAAGGGCAGTCAATGTCTCTGTCTGCTGCTTGGTCTATTCTGAGCTGGTACTATCACAGCTCAATCCGGCAGACAATGGTTCCCAATGTCTTCCCATCTTTGCCACCACCCCATCAACTTCACAGTGACTTCCTTCAATAACATGCTTTCCTATATTTATAAGGGTCCCAAAGCAAAGATCAAAATGGTCCCTTCATCATGGTGCCAGGAATGGACACTCAGGGATGTAGTTTCCGGTGTTTGCATAATTGCCATCAGTCCCAAAATTACATTGACATTCCCAATTTTTCAGAAATATTCCTGGCAAATTCCTAGGGTAGGAAATAGACAGGGTTTATATACGCCCCACCCATAAGTGAGAGACCATGGGTGGATTTGGGGACTTTGCCTGTTTTGATCATCATGCCATAAGCATGACACTCGGGCCAATATCCAACCCCCTTATTTACTGAAAATGTATTTCCTCTTTGGACAGCAGTTCTATAAAGGTTCTCACCACCCAGAAGCCAAGGGAATAAGACCAACCATGTCTTCCCCGACCCCACCTCTCCCCAAGGGCTTCATCTGAGGCACACTATCTGTGTGTCTATGTCTAGTTTTATATACCGTATGCTATTTTCTTCCCGTATTATTGAAAATACCATGTCTATGTATTCATATTAGTCCTGAATGAGTAACCGGCCTTTCCTCCTCAGTAAGTGCTAGCAGTCCCAGTTCATTAATCACACATGGTGCATGTTAATCAAGCATACAGGAAGGACCTGGCATTTGGGTGATATATGGTCATATAGCACAGGATTTAGTCTGACATTATATATACAGGAACAGCTGGATTATATATCACAAGATTTGCCATATCGTAAAAACACAAACAGACAGGCCAATCTATATCTATGTTAATACTGCTGTATATTCATGAGCTTCAGCCTTGTCACACTCTGCAGCACAGCAAGATGAGCGCGTATCGAGCTGCAGACATGTCACATAGATACAAGACAGCATGTGTGTGAGAGATGAGAACAGGTCACACATGGCATTCCTCTTACTGACATCCACTTCTACTTAAGGGTGCTTCATGTACTGTAGATGGTCCATAGGACCTGCTCTTATACTGCACTGGATTTAGATACCATATAGTTTGATGGCAAGTTACATTCAGTAAAACTTTAAGGGTTCTGGTTTTTGCAGCATGGTGCAAATATTAAGGGGGGTTTCCAGGAATTAAGTTTTGATGACCTATCCTGAGGATAGGTCATCGGTATCAGATTGAGATCAGATCAGCTCTTTGAAAGAGACTCAGCACTCGCCCCACTGCCTCTTCATAGTAGTACTAAGCACATTGCCATGCATCGTATAATGGCTGTATTTGGTATTCAAGCTTAATGGGATGGAACTGAGATGCACAAAGGTCATGTGACCAACAGAAGTGACATCACGGGCCGAGGAAGAGCCTGCAATGCTCACCCAAGCAGCATGGCCTTTCGAACAGCTGATTGGTGATGGTTTGGGGAATAGGAGCTCCACCGGTCAGATGTTGATGAGCTATCCTTTGGATGCAGAATTCCTGGAAGAGCTTTTCTCGAGATCATGTCTCAATGCCACATCATAAAAGTCATACTATTTGGCAGATTCTCTTTAAAGGATTTCTGTCACCAAAATTTACAATATTAAACAGAATGACATTTCCAATGCCAAAATGTCATCTCATGCTTAAAGGGGTCTCTCGGGGAATTAAGAAAATGAAAATACTTAAATATTACTTTATCATAAGTATATTCCCAAATACCTTTCATTACTTATAATGGCTCATTTTGTCTGGGGAGCAATCATCAGGAGAAACAAAATGGCCGCCATCCTATTAGTGCACACAGAACCTGTCCTAATCACACAGGAGGACAAGTTACTTCACAACACTGAGGTAAAGAGCTGCCTCATCCTCCTCTCTGCTCTGCTTGTCAAGGATTATGAATGTATGATCCTGAATATAGTTTTTTTTTTATAGTTTTATAGTTATTTGTGGGAATGGAGTTCATGAGGAGACATGAAGTACAGAGAGGACGGACAGGACAGACTGTGGTAATGGAGACTGCATACAAAAGCTGCTGCTCATTATCCAAATCTGCTCATGAACTCCATTCCTACAGAGAGTCAGCTGAAGATCTTATCATCTGTATTCAGGATCATAATCCCTGACAAGCAGAGCAGCGAGGAGGATGAGGCAGCTCTTTACCTCAGTGTTGTGAAGTACCTTGTCCTCCTGTGTGATTAGGACAGGTTCTGTGTGTACCAATATAACAGCGGCCATTTTGTTTCTCCTGATGATTGCTCCCCCGACAAAATGAGCCATTATAACTAATGTAAGGTATTTGGGAATATATTTATAATAAAGCAATATTTAAGTATTTTTATTTTCTTAATTCCCGGAGAACCCCTTTAATATGTAAATTATGTTATTCTCTGCTGCCCCATTTTGTAGAAAAAGTAACTTTTATTATATGTAAATTAATCTCCTAGGAGCAAGGGGGGCGGTAACCCTGCTTCTAGAGGCGCTGTTTTGCCCACCTTCTTTTTCTTGATTGACAGGACCAGGCAGCTCGCTCCATCCTCTGCCGGCCCTGTCCGATCCTAATCCTGCGCCAGATTTATCGAACCTATGTTCTGTGGCTATTAACTGTTGTGCCTATTTCATGCACATTCATTTATCCATATAGAGACAACATCTCCATCTACATATCTCCAGCTATTGCACAGCACAGTATAAAATCTATAACTCACACAGCTTGCTTTGGTAATCTGAGCACCTAAAGCAAATGTCCATCTCTTAACACAAGGTTATGTTTAGGTACTAAAAAAATTATAATGGTGTTTTTTAAAAAATATTATTTTCTGATTTGGATCTCCAAATCTGCTACATAGGCATGGATTTAAATGATAACATTTTGTCTCCTGCATCCACCACTAGGTGGAGCTCAGGAGCACACTGTATACTGGTTTATTACTGGGTTGAACAAATTGTTTTTCAAGTGTAGAAACTTGCTTTAAAGCAATCCTGCGCCTGCACCGTGCATCCTTCGTTCAGCGCAGGCGCAGTGAGTGTAGCAGGCTTCCGGCTTCCTCACTGCGCCTGTGCCGACTTCTCTTCCGGGTGTACTGTGACATAGTCGGTGCAGGCGCAGTGAGGAAGCCGGGAGCCTGCTACACTCACCTGCGCTGAAGGAAGGACAAACGCGCAGGCGCAGGATTCCTTTAAAGCAAGTTTCTACACTTGAAAAACTATTTTTTCAACTCCATATATACATCCAAAATTCTCAGTGCATACTATGCATCTGTTCAACCCAGTAATAAACCAGTATACAGTGTGCTCCTTAGCTCCACCTAGTGGTGGATGCAGGAGACAAAATGTTATCATTTAAATCCATGTCTATGTAGCAGATTTGGAGATCCAAATCAGAAAATAATATAAAAAAAAAACACCATTATAATTTTTTAGTACCTAAACACAACCTTGTGTTAAGAGATGGACATTTGCTTGAGGTGGTGCTCAGATTACCAAAGCAAGCTGTGTGAGTTATACATTTTATACTGTGCTGTGCAGTAGCTGGAGATATGTAGATGGAGATGTTGTCTCTATATGGATAAATGAATGTGCATGAAATAGGCACAACAGTTAATAGCCACAGAACATAGGCTCGAGAAATCTGAACCCTATTTTATAGACATGTCAATGTGATAAATTTGGTGCATCTTTAAGTCTAACACATCTGTCTTGGGATGTTACTCCACTTTCTGCTCCTTTACTGGAGTAAGATTGAGACAAGATTGGGTAAATCAAATTAATATAACTAACTACACCCACTTTTGAAAACTGGAGTTTGAAAATCTAAAATGTTACAAAATATTTGCACAGATAAGCCCAAAAAGTTCCAAAGCCCTATTTTGCCACTTTTTGAAACCAGAATTCTGGATTGTGGGGCGTGATAAATTCTCCTTATGTTCATATTTTTATATTCGTTGTCTGCCCTGCTTGAATTGTTTTGTATTGCTTGTATGTATTGTTGGATCCTTTGTTACTACGTCCATATCCTCACTAGTGATGAGCGAGCATGCTCGGCCAAACTCGCTGTTTGGCCGAGCATGCCTGCACTCGGGTCCACTCGGTGTTCGGCCGAGCATCGAGTGTACTCGAGCACAAAGCTCGAATCCCCTCCCCGCACCAAGATGGATATGTCATGACCCCAATGCAAGTCAATGGGGATGGAGCCGTTTGTTGTGACACAATAGTAAATGGATCCGTCCTCCATTGACTTTCAATGGAGTTCATGACAGATCCGTCCTTACCTTTCCCAGCAGCTCCCTCCTCCCTCCAGCAGGTGGCGCTGTGGTAAAACTTACCACTCTGCGCCCCGTCTTTTTTGCTGGAACAGGTCGGGATCTGCGGGGAAAGGTAAGTAGTGTCTGTGTCTGTGTCCTTTTTTATTTTATTTGGGGGACTTGTGTAAACCAGACACCCCCCGATCTTCCGAGCGGGGGGTGCCTGGTTTAGTCCCATAGACTTCAATTATGCTCGGGTGCTCGGCCGAGCACTCGAGCACCCCCGAGTGCTTGGCCAGAGAACACGAGCATCTCGATCAACACAAGTCGTCATTATTTGCACTGTTCGGAGGGTTATCTTAATTTTAACATTTCATTTCGGAAGCCAAAACCAGAAGTGAAAAAAAAAAGATGTATTTGTCCTTTATACTTTCTCTCCTTTTATGAACATTTCCTGATTTTGTCTTCCAAGCTGCATCAGGAAACCTGATTGTGTGGTAGTACCCTTAGAAGACTTTCCAATATAATATTCATTAAGCCCCCCATGATGCCAACGAGTAAACAATGGAGCATCACTCCAATCCGTAAATAGTTGACCCCCTTTCTCACAATGTACAGTGAGGATCTCCCTGTGGGTAGAGCCATCTACAGTGAGGAGAGCCTCTCTGTACAATATATAGGAGTTTGTAGTGTTACATTTTTGGTTACTACTTTTATGTTGCTTTATGTGTTCACTTTTTATATTGTTAAATCTTTTTATTACTACTGCCATGTCTTTTCTGTATGAACTGCTGAATCCTCTGTTGCTACTTTTATGCATTCAAGTTTGCGTCGCGCTCCTCCTCCTTCTCCGGCCGGTCACCTGACTACGTGCAGCGTAAGGTAATAGAGCGCGTACTACGCCCTGATGCTGTACGGGATCAGGACTGTGCATCGCCGACAGACAAGGGAGGGTAAGTATCTTCCCCGCTCCGAGCACCTAATGTATACTAGCGAGCACTCACTAGTATTCGCTTTATAAGATGCACGTCAATTTTCCCCCCTCTTTTTGGGGGAAAAAGTGTGTCTTATAAAGCGAAAAATATGGTAGATTCTGTATGACTACTTCCATGTTTTCCCAATTCCCAGTATGTACTGCTGAATCCTTTGTTGCTTCTTTTATGCATTCATTTTTATTACTATTAGATTCTGCATTTTTACTACTATGTTTTCCCTGTTTATACTGTTGAACACTTTTTTTTTACAACTTTTATGTTGTCACTTTTTATGTAGTTAAATCCTGTATTACTAATTCTGAATCTTTCCTTTTTGCACTGTTGCATCTTTTGTTTCCAGCTTTTGTTACTAGCAGTAGATCCCCTATTACTACTTCCATGCTTTCCCAGTATGTACTGCTGAATCCTTTGTTGCTTGTTTTATGCATTCATTTTTATTACTATTAGATCCTGTATTTCTACGTCTATGTATTTATACTGCTCTACTTATATCTGTTTATACTGTTGAATCCTTTTTTACAACTTTTATGTTGTCACTTTTCTATAGTTAAATCCTGTATCACTACATCTGTATCATCCCTTTTTGCACTGTTGAATCTTTTGTTACTAGTTTACACTATGTTCCAAATTATTATGCAAATTATATGTATCTCTGACTCTGATTTTCCTAAATGGTCGGTGCAAATGACATTATAATAAAAGTCATCACCCGTTAGAGTATATATCGAATTTTATTAAACAAACCTCCCAATGATAACAGTATATTATTCAAAAATTAAAAAAAACTCAAAATGCACTGTTCCAAATTATTATGCACAGTAGAGTTTCTAAACATTTTATATGTTTTTAAGAACTGAAAATGCTCATTTGTGGAATTTGCAGCATTAGGAGGTCACATTCACTGAAATAAAAAGCTATTTAAATCCAAAACATCCTAATAGACCAAGTTACATGTTAACATGGGAACCCTTCTTTGATATCACCTTCACAATTCTTGCATCCATTGAACTTGTGAGTTTTTGGAGAGTTACTGCATGAATTTCTTTGCATGATGTCAGAATAGCCTCCCAGAGCTTCTGTTTTGATGTGAACTGCCTCCCACCCTCATAGATCTTTTGCTTGATAATACTCCAAAGGTTCTCTATAGGGTTGAGGTCAGGGGAAGATGGTGGCCACACCATGAGTTTATCTCCTTTTATGCCCATAGCAGCTAATGACAGAGAGGTATTCATTGCAGCATGAGATGGTGCATTGTCAGCATGAAGATGATTTTGCTCCTGAAGGCACGTTTCTGCTTTTTGTACCATGGAAGAAAGTTGTCTGTCAGAAACTCTATATACTTTGCAGAGGTCATTTTCATACCTTCAGGAACCCTAAAGGGGCCTACCAGCTCTCTCCCCATGATTCCGGTCCAAAACATGACTCCTCCACCGCCTTGCTGATGTCGTAGCCTTGTTGGGACATGGTGGCCATCCACCAACCATCCACTACTCCATCCATCTGGACCGTCCAGGGTTGCACGACACTCATCAGTAAACAAGACTGTTTGAAAATTAGTCTTCATGTATGTCTGGGCCCACTGCAACCGTTTCTGCTTGTGAGCACTGGATAGGGGTGGCCGAATAGTAGGTTTATGCACCATAGTAAGGATCCTACACCTTGAGGTTCGAGGGACTCCAGAGGCACCAGCAGCTTCAAATATCTGTTTGCTGGTTTGTAATGGCTTTTTAGCACCTGCTCTCTTAATCCGATGAACTTGCCTGGCAGAAACCTTCCTCATTCTGCCTTTATCAGCACGAACACATCTGTGCTCTGAATCATCCACAAATCTCTTCACAGTACAATGATCACGGTTAAGTTTTCGTGAAATATCTAATGTTTTCATCCCTTGTCCAAGGCATTGCACTATTTGATGCTTTTTGGCCACAGAGAGATCCTTTTTCTTTCCCATTTTACTTGAAAACAGTGGCCTGCTTACTATTGTAGAACATCCAGTTATCCTTTAATTGGGCTCACCTGGCAAACTAATTATCACAGGTATCTGAGATTGATTTCAGTGATCCAAAAAGCCCTGAGACACAATACCATCAATGAGTTTCATTGAAAAACAAAAAATGTAATCTTTATGACACTTAAATCCAATTTGCATAATAATTTGGAACATAGTGTATCACTATGCCCCTGTTTTCCCTGTTTGTGTTTATGTTGTCATTTATTTCTACTGTTAAACCTTGTATTACTGCTTCTATGTCTTCCCTGTTTGTACAGCTGACTCCTTTCTTATTACTTTTATGTCTTCACTTTTACTACTATTAGATCCTATATTACTACTTTTATGCATTTCCTTTTAGTACTCCTGAATTCTTTGTTACTACATTTAGGGTACGGTGACACATTCAGGTTTCTTAATGCTTCCAATGAATAAACCATTTGCAATAGAGAGCTACAGTGTTTCACTGTAGATCTCCCAGTTGGCGCTTAGTAAATGAGTCACATACTAATAAACTGGATGATTACAGATAATTAATGGAATAGAACGGCTGATGAGGATTTTTTTTAAATCTTTCCTTTATTATAGTGACTTCTTCCAGACGTCTTGCTGTCATGGCTGTAACGCCTATTAAGTTAAAATGGTTTATCCAACGTAACAGACACCACTTGCTCCTTCTTTCTGCTCACTCACTTGTCATTTTGGTCTACAGTCATGATGAATCTGTTCACAAAAAAAAAAGAAAAAACAGCAGAACTATTTTTGCTTCCTGCACGCAGACACCATTATAATGCCTTTATACTATGAAAGATGCTGCTTGTCTGACAACCCAATTGTAATGCCACTCAAGAAGAGCATTCCATTCTATCTTAGCTCCTTATGTGAACGTTGAAAGAGGTAGAGAACAATTCTAGATCAAGGCATTGTAAAGACTGTGTCAGGAAAAAATCATCCATCTGTACAAAAAAAAAAATATTTTTGAATCATGCTAATAAAAAAATTAAAGGAGATGTCCAGGTTCTGGATATTGATGAAGACCTACCCTTGGCTAGGTCATCAATAGCAGATCAGTGAAAGTATGACACCTGGAACCTCCACCAATCAGCAGTTTTCTAAACTGGACATCCCCTTTGAGTTGGATACATGACTCCTAAATTACTTTCTCTCCTCTCACCCTCCTTCTCTCTGCTTTTTAACCAGCTGCATTTGCAACAAGCCCCCAAGGGGTCGGTGCAGAAGATGGGGATGGTAGTGGTCCTGATGAGATTGTGTTGTCTCACAGGTGTACTCTCTCAGGCCATCGATCCCTGGGGTTTGGTGCAGTGAATAAGTGATGTGAAGGGACCAGGCAAAGATTGTCGAACAAAGAACCTCTTTCTTTACTGAATACAAAGACAAATACCAGCACATCCAGCAGCAGTGTCTGGTAATGTGGCACAAGGTGACAATGTTAGTAGCTGATAATGTCTGTCTCCTAATTCTCTTCCATACGGCTGTACTCTGGCACCTGTGGCTGTAGGTGTCCACTGTATGAGGCAGACTTCTAGCTATGTCCTGAACTGCGGTGGTGGTGTCTAAACGTGTTTCCCCTCACCTTGCAAAGGAGTCTGTAGAGCTTCATTTCTTAATCACTGCTGACACAAATATGCCACAGTTTACAGACCTTCTGTAACTTGGGACCCTGCAGGCTCTCTGGGGTAGTGGTCCTCATGGCTTGGAGGAACAAAAGCTGGATCACATGCTCCCTCACATCTTACTCTCTACTTTCCAACTCCCCTAACTAGCTCCTTTAGTAGGAAGTCGGATCAGCCCATTTCTACCAGGAGAGGAATGGGATGGTAAGTCCCATTCCTGTTGGCAAACACTGACAACTGTACCCCATCTGCTGAAGAACAAAGTGTATAGCAAGAATCGGTTACCTCCGGCACTCCAGATGTTCTGAAACCACAACTCCCAGAATCCTTCCTTCACCTCTATGAGAGTTACAAGAACAGCCAAGTAAATATGCATGCTGGGAGATGTAGTTTCACAGCAGCTGGAGTGCCGAAGGTTGCTGATCCCTGGTGTATACCATGACATTAAATTGCATTACACTACAAACCATTTACAATAGTACTACCCTCAGGTCAGGGTTGTTACACATCCAATTGCCTCAATTACTGCCGATTTATCATTGTGTCAGCCTCTTCCGATCCTCACCAAAGGTAACGTGGGTGCTTTACCCCATGTCTGCTTCCTGGCACCTTCACCTATCTGACCTGTAGTGTTGACCTTTTACTTCACATCCACCACATCTTCACCGGCTGGGTAAGGTAGAGCAGTTACCACTGATCAGAGACAATCCTGGGAAACTCAACCTGGGAAGAACCCTACAGTATACAGTATATAAGACTATACCTCCCTGGGAGGGTGAAGGGTGAGTACAAAGGGTTTCAGAGACTATGCACCCCAGAGTAGCATGCAATGCATCAATCTAATCTTAGTCAGAGAGGGTCCACTACTTGTCCTCGTAGCAGATGCAGCTAGGATCACAACCTTCAGACATTCATGGGAGCTGAGCTAAGTACTTTATGATGTAAACATAAAAGCCCGTCTAGTGGACAGCACCATTAATCAAGCGGCCAGTAGTGTCGAAGATGCTTAGATTATTCAATTTAGGTCATTTTCACTTCGCTTCTCCGAGAAAACACATTTATGTCAGATTTAAGGGATTTGCATTAATAATGCAATGCAGCTCTGGCAAAAGGTAGAGAGCTTGCAAATTTAAGATGCAAAAAATGTTAAAAAAAAAAGACGAGAAAAGAACAAAAGATGAGCAAATGGCTGTCTGATCCCTTCGGTAATTTAAAGTAAGATATTTCAAAGTCAGGTCATTTGTTTTGCTTTTTCGTTTCTTACTTTTTATGTCTACGCTTTTTTTAATGTTTTTATCTTAACTTGTTTAATGGAGAACTTCAAAAACAAAATTAAAAATGAGCTAGTGTTTCGAAAGACTCATATTGTAGTTCTACATTGCAAGTTTACCTTTCACAATCTGTATATAGACCTTGTCATTAGAGATGAATGCGAATCATCCAAAATTTGCTTCGGTGAATATTCGACAAATATCTAACAAGATTCGTTCTTAATACGAATTTATTTGGTCGAATCTACGTTAAAAAAACAATTGTTGTTTTGCAAACATTCCTGCACAAATTACGTACGTACAGTCAGCGTAGTTAAAAGTACACAATACGTAAGCATTAGCGTACAAAAGTGCGTACGAATCCTTAACGTACTATTTACTCGCGAATACATCATACGCACGAGGCTAGGCCGCGGCGTACAGTCCTCAGAGGCAGTCCATATGAGGTAGAAAAGTAAGGTGCTCACTGCTAGCTATCCAGCTAAGTACATAATTTACTAAAAACACCGTACAATAAGTGCACAATAGGACACATTGCAGTACCGGAAAAAGAATACACACAATGGGCTAAAGTGCTGAACCAGTAAAAACAGTGTAGCTAAAATACAGCAAAGACATAAGTATGCAGACATTTTAGTGCAATCAATTTCACATTTTCAAGCATAAAAGGCTCAGATATACGTTTGAGTCTCTCCTCGTGGCTCCTTAGCATGATAAAACACTGTCTGGAACACATAGTCCAAAATTCAATTGTAATCCACGTGAGGTAATATTGTAATCCAAGCAAGTACTGTGTTATCCACATGGATAATAGAGAATAGCAGCAAATAGAAAACCCTTTTTTGCAAAGGGGGCTCCTAAATAACCTGAAAATAGGCGCACTTCGGCGCAACGGGGAATTTTCTGCAGAATGGGGGGAGTCCTGACAGCCATGTCCATCTGGGTGAGAGTCAAACGGGGGCAATACAAACTAAACAAACACAAAATGTGCCAACTAGCAGCTCACCCGTCTGGTGCAGCCCCCATTCTTAAAGTGTGCTTGAGACAGCCAGTAGTTGGGTTCCTCAGATGAGGGACCTGAAGTCCTCCTCGCTTGAGCTACTGCTGAACGAGATGAGAGGACGCTCCTGTAGGCCACGCTCACTGCCGTGGTGGAACTCCACTGCCCTCTTCTTCTGGAAGTCGGACTTGATGAATTGCACACAACTCCAGGCACATTTAATGGAGGTGAGAGGCATCCAAGTGTCACATCAGACCATTCGAAACCGTTTACATCAGCACCATCTGAGTTTAAGATGACCTGCTAGATGACCAGGCACAGGCTTCATCGTTTTGCATGGGCCAGGAAGCATCTGCGCTGGACGAGGGTCCAGTGGGCCTCCGTGCAGTTGATTTTGCTGGGCAGAACTGATGGCCAACAACAATGTTGGAGACGTCAAGGAGGGCGCTATGCATCAGCCACTGTGGTGGTGGTGTTACAGTGTGGGCAGGTGTGTCTAGTGAACAGAACTGTCCTACACTTTGTGAATGGTAAACAACCTACAAAGAACAAAAAAGTCTACTTGGCTCATAAATATAATCTTTATTAAGAAAATTCCATAAAAAATACAGATAAGAAGAGGTAAGAATGAAGAGTTCAACAAACAAAAGTGTGACTCTCCTAGACTAAACATATCCCCTCTTATGTAATATATTTGGGCAGTACAGACATTTGGTTTAGCTGACCTATATAAAATCAATAAAGTGCACATCAATATCAAAAAGGGAACGGGTGGTGTATCAATCGTCCCCCTGTGCATCTACAAATAGTACCAAAAATAAAAGGCAGCACAATGACCCCCAGAGGAAGGCGAGGGGCCGAAACGTGCGTTGGGGTGTGTGGCTCTCCTGGACTGACTCCCCATTTGTGGGTAAGTACTGTATACTGATAAGACATTGGATTGTGCTGCCTTTTATTTTTGGTACTATTTGTAGATGCACAGGGGGACGATTGATACACCACCCGTTCCCTTTTTGATATTGATGTGCACTTTATTGATTTTATATAGGTCAGCTAAACCAAATGTCTGTACTGCCCAAATATATTACATAAGAGGGGATATGTTTAGTCTAGGAGAGTCACACTTTTGTTTGTTGAACTCTTCATTCTTACCTCTTCTTATCTGTATTTTTTATGGAATTTTCTTAATAAAGATTATATTTATGAGCCAAGTAGACTTTTTTGTTCTTTGTAGGTTGTTTATATTGATTTAGTCCGCTGCTCATTTGAATAGGGGTTTATACATATGAGTCATTAGTTTTCTGTTGAAGGTGTGATTTGCATGTTCCAACTTTGTGAATGGTACAGTGACAAGCCCATACTACTTGAATAACATTATTAATCCAGTCATTGTGCCTCTACATGAAGAACACAGGCCTAATTTCATCTTTATAGAGGACAATGCGCCAGCTCATCGAGGTCACATCATTAGAAATTGGCTGCTGGAGACTGGGGGACCTCAAATGGAGTGGCTGCACTTTCTCCAGACCTGTATCCCATTGAAAACCTATGGGATCAGCAGTGGTTGCTCCGGGAAGCCAGAATTTTATACTTTAACTTTATATGTGTCTTACTGGAAGCATGGGATTTAGAGCTGTGAAACAGAAAAAGAAAGTTCCAATCTCTACGAAGGAACTAGAATTTACCCTTCACATAGAAGAGTATGGGCATGACCAGCTGTGGATAGCTAAGCTAGTGGTACTCATCATCATATTAGCATTTAATTATGTTGGGGATCAACGCTATCCACTCCTTAAAATCCTGATGCATCTACCCTTACTTGAACATGAATTTGGTTACAGACAGGGTGGACTGGGAACCTAAAGTGGCCCTCGAAAAAAAAACAAAATTAGCCCCATTTTGTAACTGTGTCCAAATTGACAGAAATCGGGCCAACACAAGTAGGTGGGGCGGGGTTTTTGTCCTCCTCCTCCAGTTGTCTCTGATTGGGAGCTTAGGAGGTGAGTGTGGGTCACAGCAGATAGATTCAGAAGGGCATGTGGGGTTGCTGGTCAGGTACATGAATACCTGATTGCTACCTCTCTTCTGAGATATCATTATGTAGAAGGACTTGGGTGCCCCCCTGGGCATGGGTCCACCAAGAAATTTCCCTGTAAGGTCTATGGCCAATCCACCCCTGGTTACAGATTCCAATTTCCCATGTATAAAATTCAATACAATATCAGGGTGAAATTCACAGCACAACCACAAGGTGACCACACAGAGACAGATATAGGATAGACATCTCATGCCAGAATATCACAAAATCATTTTTTTTAAACTGGTCATCACATGCCACCCACACATCTTGGGATATGAAGAACCAAGAAGAGAGGTAGGAAGGTTCTGTTACTGTTATCCTGGCAACAAGTAGAGGCAATGCGTCAGAAGAGAGGGAGAGGATCATCTAATGCAACCTACCATCGATGCTGAGTTCCATAGATGTTACGTAACACACTGAAATGCATCCAAAATGGCAAAGACCGCTTGTAAATTTTGTGGTGCGGCTTAAACAAGTAAAATATTTGCAAACATTTGCAGTTCAGTCAAGGCCATTAACCCACGCAGTCCCTGAGAAACCCAAGTACTAATGAGATGGTAATTGGTGCTAATTACACCAAAACATATAAGCAATTAGTAGCGCATTTCAGCTATTCACTTCACAAACAGAAGACTGGAGGTCTCGTACTCTGAACTTTTTATAAACTGGGGAATTCAGATGCTCATAAACAGTACATCCAACTCAAGCGGAGGATCACAGCTCATTTATTTCACGCAGTCGTTCACACCCTACATTTCGGCATGAAAACTGGGTATCTGTTACTGATAAGCCGGCCATAAACACCGGATAAATGTCGGCCAAACCAGGCACTTTTAGAGGGATCGACCAATCATCTATTATGTACTGGAGCCTGTTGACTGCCCCCAGGCGGCAGACGTCAAGGGAAACAATGATCGGGCAGATGGGTTTCAACAGGCTCAATCCTTTTGCTCTCAGGGAGATAAGAGGCAACATGCTCGATCCTTTCGCTTTCAGGGAGATAAGAGGCATCTGGTGGCAACTTTCTCCTCTCTCTTTATTGAGAGAACATGCATGCTCGGCCCTTGTATGTTAGATAGGGAATTTGCTTGTGAGCGCCAATGATGATTAGGACTGATATGAATGTTGATGGTAAAATAATAAAAAGGGAATTGAAGTTTTTTTTAGGTCATCAATGTTTAATCGATGGGGGTCCGACTCCATGCACCCACCCCGGTCAACTGTTTGAAGAGGTGGGTGAGTGCTGCGACTTCCTCAATAAACACAGCGCCATCACTGTACAGTGGCTATACTTGATATTGCAGCCCAGGCTCATTCCTTTGAATGGGACTAAGGTCGGGTTCTCACCAGCGTTAGGAATTCCGTTACTGTTTTTTTTTCGGTTTTACATGACAGGGGTTTTTTCCCGTTATGAATAACGGAAAAAAAACGGAACCATTATGTGTGCCCATAGAATTAGGAAGAAACAAAAGGGAATGCAACAAAATTTCCGTTATATTCCGCTATAACGGAACTCCTAACGCTGGTGAGAACCCGTCCTAAGCTGTAAATAAACCATGCGACCAATGACTGCAACTTACTGGAGCACTACAGTTGATTGTTGGGAGTGTCGGGGGTCGGCCCCCACACGATAAGATATTGATGACCTATTTTGAAGACAGGCCATCAATATTGAACTCCCGGAAAACCCTTTTAATGAATGAATGAATGAAGATTTGTTGCAGATGTTCGGCACTGAAGTACGCTCCATCTGTGCAGTCCGAAGATAATATCGGACACCAACAGCAAAACAGGCAGTGTAATTAGATCATGTAAATGTCACACCTAGTGCGTCTGTTCACAGACCTCTCCAGCGGAGCTTCGGGATAATTCAAAATGAAGTGCAGAGAGCAATATGCATAAAAAGGATTAGAAGGGACGCAACGCAGCACATGGTTATGTAGCACGAAACAAACCAGGCATTTTACTTCAAAGTCTTGTACAAGGGAACATCTGGATTATATCTGCATGGTGTTATCTGTTACTTATGGTGGCTTTTCAGGGGTAATCTCTTTGTGCTAGAAGGGTCTCTTGATTTTCTGATTGAAGGGGGAACACAGATCTCATAGAGGCCCATCGCAAAATCCCAGTACACACACTTCCCCAATATGAAAGAGTGCTACCCTCCAGATTTCCAGCAAATTATTATTTTTTATTAAAGGGTTATTCCCATCACAGACAATGGGGGCATATCGCTAGGATATGCCCCCATTGTCTGATAGGTGTGGGTCCCATCTTTGGGACTCACACCTACACTGAGAACTGAGTGGGGAGAGTGGTGGCTGGAGGACCCCGCCAAGCTCTCTCCCCATACTGCCCCCATTGTTTGATAGGTACGGGTCCCATCTTTGGGACTCACATCTATGCTGAGAACTGAGTGGCGAGAGTAGTGGCTGGAGGACCCCACCAAGCTCTTTTCCCATACAAGTGAATGGGAACTCCGAGAACGGAGCCGTGAAAGAGACGGAGGCCACGGCTCCCATTGATTTGTGGGGGGGGGGCGACGGAGATAGCTGAGCCAGCGCTCGGCTATTTTCGGCGGCCCCATAGAAATGAATGGAGGGCGCCCTCCGTCGCCTTCACCGCTCTGTTCTCGGTGTAGGTGCGGGTCTCAGAGGTGGGACCCGCTCCTATCAGACAATAACCTAGCAATATGCCCCATTGACTGTGAAGGGAATACCCCTTTAAGTGAAATACATTTTTAATTACAAAAAAAAAACTGTATTAACTGTGCTCCATCTCACCCGGAAAAAGTGGGAGCAGGTGCTGTGTAAATATAGCGCTCACTGTGAACATCATATTTCTTATCATATATTTACATCAGACAACTGCTATAAATACATTGATACATTTCCAGTTTCCCTTCACACAGTACATTATAAAACGCTATGTCTCCAGCCACCACTAGGGAGTACTCAGTGAATGGGAATTTATGCAGTTACCATTTACATCAGTGGCAGCTGTACATAATCTCTTTGCCCCTAGTGGTGGCTGCTGGAAAATGCAACTATGTTAGGGAAAGGAGAAGCAGTTCAGTGCAGGCCCCCCACCCAGGGCACTATAGTGGTCATGTGGTCTGCCTCCATGGTAGGTTAGCAGTAAACTGTGGGGAAACATGGCAGAAAGTGTTCAGTTACCCTGTGGCACCCCTTCCCCCCCAAATTGTCTGCCTGTAGCCACCACTAGGGAGATCTCAGTGCATATGAAATTATACAGCTACCATTTAGATCAATGGAAGCTTTACAAATCATTTTTCACTGAGCTCCCCCTAGTGGTTGCTGTTGGAAAATGCAGTGAATCTATGTCAAGTTCAGTGCTGGGCCTCCTCCTCCTCCCCCAGGGCCCAGCCAGATGGTCTACCTCTATAGTAAGTTTAGAGATTTGCTATAAACTATGGGGAGAACAAGAAGCAAGTGTTCCATTTCTCACAAATAGTCTACCTAAAGCCACCACTAGGGGAGCTCATTGTATAAGAATTTATACAGCTACTATTTAGATCAATGGAGCTGTACATAATCATAATTATAATCTCTCACTGAGCTCTTCCTAGTGGTGGCTTTTGGAAAAATGCAGTCAATCTATGTCAGAAAGAAGAAAATCAGTTCAGTGCAGGGCCCCCTTTTCCCCCAGGGCCCCATAGCAGCCGAGTGGTCTGTCTCTATAGTAGGTACACCACTATTGTCTTTAACAATTAGCAGAAAACTATGGGGACACCTGGCAGCAAATGTTCAATTTCCTTGCGGCACCCTCACAAACTGTCTGTCTGCAATCACCACTAGGGGGAGCTCAGTGCATAGGAATTTATACAGCTACCATTTCTATCAATGAAAGATGTACATATTCTCTTTGCGCCAAGCTCTTTCTAGTGGTGTGTGTTGTAATATGCAGTGAATCTATGTAAGGAACAGGAAAAGGAGGTCAATGGAGTGAAAGGAGATAAAATAACTTTCAAGAGTGAAATAAATACATCAGAATGACAGTGTACCTGTCTTCTTACTTAAAGGGGTTATCCCATGATCAATGAAAAAAAATGAAAATCAGATCATACAGTCCATGGCAATTTCTTTTTAACATGACTAGAACCAGCCCTGAACATTACATGAATCCAGTGATCTCTACATTCATTGCTCCAATGGCTCTGCTGGATTCTTGTCAGACTGGCAGCTTGGGGGTGTGTCCTTTCTCAGAGGATGTATCCTTTTTCATGGGGAATCTTCTTTCTGCTGCAATGCTCCCCATGTAGCTGTTATAGCTTCTAACAGTTGAAAAATGGAACTGAGCATGTGTGTCCACCTCATCGCAGTGGACAGAGAAATAAAGAGTGGAACAAACAGCAGGTGGTCCTATACAGATACATTTTGTTAACATCTCTTTAGCTATTCTTTATTTTTAATTACATGCATTTACAAAAATATTCAGATCCACTTTTAAACCTATGGTAATAAATGCTTTGGTTATAGGTTGTACTCTATGGTGGAAATCACAGATGTTTGGCACCTGCATCCCTGTATTAGTGGAGGTCTTTGAAGCACCATAAATGGCAAAAGGCAGAAGGGACCCAGCATGCATGTGGAACCAACACCCCCTGATTATACGGAAGCCAAGGTTGGCACATAACAGGTAGGAAATAGTGTTAGGTTCCCGTCCTACAGAGATCACCTGGACGATTTGGTGGACGGGCCCAGATAATTTTGTACAAAATATATTTGCCAAGAATCTCTAATTTACCAAACAAGCATAGCATTAACTCCAGAATACTTCATATCTCTATGGCATTTTGTTAGCAGTGTGTCGTTGCATTGTATGTATTTTCCTTTCCTTGTGCATTTAGCCATAGCAACGTGCACCTGCGCACTGGGATGTGCTGACTGAAATTCCCCTTTTTTTCTTTGTAAATTACAGATGTAGCAAACATTAACCCGACACAATGCATTAAATGCACAGTTGCAGCAAACTTTAAATTGACACCTAACAAAAAAGCGATTGTAAAAGTCATAAAAGTTTGCCACAACTGTGTATTTAAAAAGTTAGGAGTCAAGTTAAAGGGGCCCTGAATACAGATATGTCCCCATTTTCTCCCAGGCAGCCCCCCTGATATGAGCATCGGAGTATTACATGCTGAATTGTACAGGGCAAGGGCTGTTTGTTTATATTTTTCACACTACTAGGCGGAGGCTTCCACCTGGAAGTGTTCCCGGTGACGTCACCAGCACTGATGGGCGGGCTTTAGCGCTGCCCTAGCCGTTTTACAGGCTAGGGCAGCGGTAAAGCCCGCCCATTAGTGCCGGTGTTGTCACCGGCTCACTGCTAGGCGTAAGCCTTCGCCTAGTTTTACCCAAAGAGAGCCCGGTTCATCTCTGGATCTCCAGGAAAAGCCTTTTTCCTGAGCAATTCAGTGCATGGCAAAAAAGGGCATTGGAGCATGAAATTGGGGCTGTCTGGATGAAAACAGGAATATGCCCTGGTTCAGCTCCATTTTTCTGCTCCAAATCCATAGAAGTCAATAATCATAAAGCCACCACTAGAGGGAGCCTAGGAGCTTCTTGCATACTGTTTGTACCATGAACTTACTAATAGTACAGTATTAAGAAAATGCCTTGGCTCCCCCTAGTGGTGACTGCTGGAAGTCAGAATGTTATCATTTCTCTATGCCTTTGCCAGAGATTCGGAGCTCTGCATAAGAAAAAGCTTAAAGATATGTTAATAAATTAATCAGCACAGAGGATCGTATTTAAGAATGACCGAAAGCTAAAGCGTAGAGAGTCACTTTTAGATTCCACAGTGACCCACAGTAAAAGAATAGAGTGCTTCAGAAAGAAAATAATAACTTCTCATACATAAGAGATGAATGGCGAGGGAATATTTAGGATGTAATCACTAGGAGTGGGCAGGGAGCCTTTCCGCATATACATTTTCCATATTCCTTCCCGCCTGGCTCGCCTACCTGCCATAGTCTTGATGCCTGTCAGTCACAGCATGTCATATCCATAAGCCAGCATCATTCCAATTAGTCAAGCGGATACAGAGATGTTAGAGGGAAATACACAGTACTTTTCCTGACAGAAACCTGCACTATTGACTAGCTGGAACCATTCAAACCGGCTTCAGGAGGAGCGCACGGTCTATTTATAAATGCAGAGACAGCAAAATTAGGACAGTGAGCCCATATCTAGGGTATGTTTGTCAAGTGTCACCAACTAATGGCACCCTAGCACTTGTTGGCTGCAGGTATTTGAATGACTCTGGCAAATATCTATTTAGATGCAAATGCTGCTTCCATACAGTGATATTTTTGGAGGTTTTAAGACGTTCCCCTGAATAATACTTAAAAGTGCCATTCTATGAATATATAATACAGGAATGATGGACTCCTACTTCTAATTTTTAGACAGTATGGGTCTAATGACTGTGTACAGTGTAAGGCGATGGGGAAGTATACCTAAATTACTATACCCATCTGGGGTTCTAGAGGTACAGCCCTGAAAGAGGATGCCTTTCCAAAATGTGAAGTGCCAGCGTAGTGGTGGTGATGCTGTACCATCAATGAAATCTTCTCAGCTCAGCAGGGAAGAGCCGGCCCCCATTGTTGAGGTGGTGACTTGTTGCCCAACGTCCATGCTCTGAAAAGTAATAAGAAGGATTTGTTTGATAAAATACCTGACCTAATGCTATGAGAAGGCAGTGTGTCCCCATGAGGGTGAACGCTATTCCCCATGGGGGTGAACGTTAGTCAAGGCCTGCTGAAGCAGAAACAGCTGTTGTAGCTAGTGTTGAGCGAGCACCTCTATGCTCGTATGTTCGGGTGCTCTGGCAGAGCATACCATACAAAATACGTACAAAGTAGCGTACTAAATGCATACGAAGTAGCATACAAAATGCGTACGAACCAGCGTAAAAAAAAAAAAAAGCGCGTTCGAATTAGTGTACAAATACGTACGAATTAGCGTACAAAATATGTACAACGTAGTGTACAAAAATGCGTACAAATTCGCGTAAAAAAAGCGTACAAATTCGCGTACGACAAAAAATTGTACGCATTAGTGAACAAAAATGCGTACGCATCACTGACCAAACTGTGTACGTATCACTGAACAAACTGCGTACGCATTAGTGAACAAAATGCGTACAAATTAGTGTACAAAATGGGTACGAATTAGTTTACAAACACGTACGCATTAGTTTACAAATTCGTAGGCATTAGCGTACAAATCAACATTACAGTGCGGGGAAGAGACTCGAGCATTGCACTCGAGTACACTCGGTGTTCGGCCGAACACCGAGCGGACCCGAGCGTAGGCATGCTCGGCCGAACAGCGAGTTCAGCTAAGCATGCTCGCTCAACACTAGTTGTAGCATGTGTTCTCTGAATGAAGTGGCACAGCTTGAACGCCATGTGCCATGTACTACCCCCATCTGGTTGCTATGCCATAGAGCTTGCATTACTGATGAAAAAGTGGGGGAGTGCCAAAGTGGAGCACATTCCCCTTCCACGAATGTATGGAAGATTGGGCTGATCAAGCTCAGAAAAAGGCCATAGACTAGGCATGAAGAAAGTTCCTTGTTTGGTGCAGTTACACCTAGTCCAATGGCCCCTATTTAAATATTGTAGGAGAACACCAGCTGGCACATGACTGGGCGCCCCTACAGATTTTGCATTGGAACCTGTAAGACAATAAGCACTATGGAGAAACCTTAAAGTTTTCCAGAGGACTGGCAGACACAAGAAATAGTTTTATGATAATGTCAGCTCTGCATCATCTGTAGGTAGGGGTCTTACAAGGTCAGTACTACAGTAGATCTATGATCTAAACTGCAGTCTGTCACTGGCCCCAATGTTCATGTGCCATATTGAAATGATACAATTCACAGTGCCTGTAGCCACCACTAGAGGGCGTTTAAGAGCTTACTGTATACAGTGTTATTATTACATGCAGTGGTAACTTATATGCAAGAGTTTTTTTCATGTTGCTCAGCAGAAACTTCTGCCATGGACCATAGAGCTCACATTTCAATGCATTGTAGAGAAAAGAAACATAATACTGCATATACTGTAATACTAGTTATTTCATAGGCAACTACAGGACAATGCAGCAATCCATCCATAGGACTACGTAGTAAAACCATATGACTCACAAAGGCAAGTGGCAGAAGGACCATGACCATGACTACAACTTGCAAAACTAATACAGTATGGTATGCAGGGGCGGAGCATGACAGAGAGATTTAAAGAAGACCAATGAGAGACTCCAGGCACCAGGCACCTCCCCCGAGGTCCTGCACTACACATAAAACTGTGTGTTACTTTTTATATGCTGACATCTATAATGTTCTGTTAATTCTGCATTAATTGAATTATTTTTCCCATACAATGGCCCTGTATCTATAGTACTGTTACCAACTACGACATAAAGCCACTCAGAATTCACTTTTTTTTCCCTTAGATATTAGTTTATAAGCCCAGAAAATGTGTAAAGATGAGGCTATTCCTGGACTGACATTATGGCACATACAGTCACATTGCGATCTGTTATGCCGCTCGCTTTTAGCAGCGGTTATTGAAGTTTTGTCACATTGAGACCGGCAGCACCAACTAAGAAATGCAGAAAATAGCTTTAAATAGAACTGTCAAGCTTCAAGTATGGGGTGAGAATACGACACCCGACCTGTCTGCAGATGATGACTGACAGCACAGCCTCAGTAATCCTCCTCCGGACACAGAGTCACAGTCCTGCCACTGCACATTATAAGAGAAAGACCCATGCGTAATACTCCATGCAAGCTAGTTCTCCTTCTAAAAGGACAAGAGGACAAGAGACATGAAAGCCATTACTGTTTACTAATTGTTTAAAAAGAAAATGCCCTGGTTTGCTTTGGTTCCTTGGGTAGGGGAGGGGGTGCTCTTTCTCATTAGGGGGACCACGTAGTATACATGAGGAGTATTGTCCAGCTAATGTTTCTCTGCATTTCTGGGGAGCATATATGCAAATTAGCATATCTTACAGATAGGTTTACTGTTCATTTCTTTTTGGAAGGAAAGCTAATTTGCATACAGTTGTGTTTCTGGAAAATTCTCTCTTCTTCTCTTTCTCGTCTTCTAGGAGTTTAAAGTGTTTTCTACCATTTTTCAGGGCAATTGGAGCTTATTTGATTCTGGTAGAACTGATTTGGACCCCAATCAAATTTCTTTTTAAGATTCAGCAAATCTGAGACAAAATTAATTTGTCTACGATAGATAAATAAAAAGATATATAGAGATAGATAAATAGATGGACGGATAGATAAATGCTTGCATGTGATGTGATTTATGTATGTCAATCTTTCTTTCCTATGTATCTATTTTCTTTCTTTGTCATCTATCTTTTTTTCTAATCTTTCTTTCTAATCTATTTTCTTTTTCTTTCTTTCTTTCTTTCTTTCTTTCTATCTATCTATCTATCTATTTTCTTTCTTTCTCATCTATCTATCTATCTATCTATCTATCTATCTATCTATCTATTTTCTTTCTCATCTATCTTTCTTTCTAATCTTTCTTTCTCATATATCTATCTATTTTCTTTCTTTCTCATATATCTTTCTTTCTAATCTATCTATCTGTCTATTTCCTTCCTTCCGTCTCTATCCCACAAATGTTAGGAAATTGTGGAAGGATTTTTAACTTCAGTAATATAGCAGGAGTTGGGGGTCATTCTTTCTTTCTTTCTTTCCAAAATGTTAATTAAATATGTATATTATGACTTGCTCATCACAGCTAATATAAAGGCATCTCCTTGGCAGGAGTTGGGGGTCATTCTCTACCGCTGGAATCTTCCATGCTGCTTTGTCCTGATATTTCATGCGTGTGTTCACACCTGTGTGTGACTGCCTGCCTCTCACAGCTCTTAAGCCCTGTATTGAGCATACCTTTGGCCAATTATGGTTCGTGTTGAGTGCACATGAAAACAATGTTAGTTCTAATGGCAGTTGAGAGTGTTTTCATCAGAAATCGTTCTCACTCGAGTCCTTCTCCACTCCGCTGCTTTCTTCTGGCGTGGAGATTTAGCAGCCCCAGAGAATCCCACGTGATGCTCATCCTGATGTCAGCCTCAATCCTTTCTCACAGCTCAGTCTTCCGAAGCGGGATCCTGCGTCTTCTCATCCTGATCTTTTTTAATTGGCAGTTGTTTTATGGCCTGCAGTATTCCTGCCAGAGGTGACTTCACTCAGGCCTCAGTCAGACACTGCATCTAATTTGTAATTGTTATATCGCCGCTTTGGGCGGCGGCGGAGAGTCGTTGCAGACGTTGGGTGAACATGTGCTTAAGACGTCTCCGTAATTGCGCCGTTCTGCCCTGCAAAAAACGATTCTCCGAGTTGGGGCTGGAATTAGCGAATTTCTGGTCTTGACAAGGGAGTGATTGAATTGTGCGGAAGAACATGTTAAAACGCTGTTTTCTTCAGGGTCCCTACCCCAGGGAATTACGCGGCTTGTTTTCTCAATAGCTCTTTAAGCCGCTGAGAATGAAATCCGATTGAACAAATAAGGACGGGTTCTTCAGACAAGCCGGGGGATTCTAAACTAGAGCGGCTTACCGGCCCGCAACGTGGAGCCAGATTTCAGAAAAATATGACTTGTTTTCAGATTGTATCCCATGTTCTCGGCTCAGAATGCGAGAAAAGTCTATGGGTCTGGAGGGGTGGATGGATCGGGGAATGGATTAGAGAACAAGAGTGGGCCGATGGGGGTCAGTGCAGGTTAGATGAAAAAATTTAATTATGTATTATTGCAGAGTATATAGATAGATACATTGTACTTTGAAGATGTTATCCCATGAACAATGCAACAAATGAAAATTCAACATCATATAGTACACGACAATTTATTAGAACCAGCCCTGTACCTCACATGGATCCAGAGATCTCCACATTCATTGCTCCAAGTTCTCTGCATGATTTATGTCAAGCTGGCAGCTTAGGGGGTGTTCTCAGGGGTTATTTCAGTTCTGCTGCAGCTGGTGGCAGTAGAAGGACGGAACTGAGCATGTGCGTCCACCACAGTAAGTAGGACAGAGAAATTAGAGAAAGAGCAGGTGCCGCTATATAGATGGGTTTCAGTGAATAACTCACTGGCTATAATACACTTTTAATTACATGCAATTACAAAAGTATTTACATCCATGTGCTGGTTAAAAAATGTAGAATATTATTTGTGGTACAACCCCTTTAACTAATAAGAGTTTGATCACCAGGAAGATGTTGGATTTACACTAAGGGTACGTACACGCTAGTATTAAAGTGGTTGCCTGAGATCCTCAGGATAGGTCATCAATGTCTGATCTTTAGGGGTCCAATTCCTGGTACACCTGCAGATCAGCTGTTTAAAATGGTGCAGTTTTCCAGTAAGGGCTGCAGTCTCCTTACATTGCATAGTGGCTGTGCTTGGTAGTGTAAGTCAGCCTTATTCATTTCAAAGGGATTGAGCTGTGCCTAGGCCATGTGACCCATGAATACGATGTCACTGGCCTTGGAAGAGGCTACAGCACTCCCTGCAGCTGATCAGAGGTTGTGCTGGGAATCAGACCCCATCTATCAGATATTGATGACCTACCCCGAGGATTAGCCATCAAAATCAAGATCTTAGACAACCCCTTTTAATTCAACATGTATTTCCACAGCAGAGATCTCTGAGGTTTACATGGATGTACCGAAAGTATGCCTAGACCTATTGTATCAACCTGTTATGTAACTTGAGTTCAAAAGATTTGAGAATGAATAAGCTTATGCAGGCTAAGTTATGAAATATATTTAGTAAGTGTGATTAAATATACAATAGCACAAACAAATCACATACAGAATAATACAAAGTAAATAACCATCACTATCTTAAATGGGGTGGAGACTATAACACATGGCTGTCTACCACGTTATAACACATGACAGACAAGAGATAAGGCAAATCAATACTTACGTCCTACCTAGGATAAAGTCTTCAATGGAGTCTCCCGAAATATATATGTAGCACAGAGTTTAAACCTGTTAGCCCCTCCTCCCAGTGTGCAGCACACATGTCTCAGAGATCACTCAGGAATGTGGTCTTATCAGCACTATGGGGGATGGGTACTACATTTACAAGGCACATTATTACACAGAATGGTAATAATAAAAGTCAACAGAATTAAAGGGACATAACCAGTACTTAAAAAATACCCTTACAATACAATCAACCATACCATGAAGATTTAGATCTCATACTGTGCAAAAGACCTGAAATACTGTGCAACATTAAAACACTTTAATGTTATAGTTGCAAATCCCCTACATAGACGCATTTTTTTCTGCCTGCACTAGAGGGAGCTGACTGCATACAGTTTAACTACTGAGTTCAATGTATAATCGCTGTTCCTGTGCTCCCTCTAGTGGTGGCTAAAGGCAGAGAAACCTTTATACTTTTATGATGCTGGGGATTTGTAATATTTAAATGCTATTTAAAATGACAATATTTATAGTTATTTATTCTATTTTTTAGTTATTTAAATGTAAATTTAAAATTTTGTTTGATTCTATTATTCTAGATGACTGAAAATTAAATATGTCTTATATAAGAGGGTCATTGCAAATTTTATACGCAGATAGAAAAGTAAACTGAATGCATACAGTTGACAGCTTCTGCCCTGTCGTGTCAGTAACCAATAACTCTAGCAATGTATATGTTTGCTGCAGGCTTGGTGGTTAGGTGGTTAAATAAGCCGGTCCCTTTATCTGCCTCTATCTATATGTTAGGGGATGCTCAGACAGTAAATCCTAGGTACTCTACTGATATAGAAGATCGCTCTGTTGGAAGGAGCACATCCAGATAATCCTTTCTGCTGAAAGTACAAGTAAGAAAACTGCTGAAGTTTATGCCAGCAAAGTGTTTTACACTATATTTTATCAAAATAAGCTCTTAAAGGAGCAGTCCAGTTTAAAGGGTCTTAGGGGCGGGGCATGACACAGGAGTGTACAAAACACCATAGAAGGAATTATTGTCCCATACTGAAGGTTCTTCACTGGAAATTATACAGTTTTGACCAGAGTGAACCTTTACATTGTAGGAAATTTAAGAAATTATATTAGATAATTAGGGGTGGTAGATATTCACAGAAGATGAATAGTCAGAAAAAAAACTATTGTTTACATCAAGTATTTCTGTTAAAGGGGTTATCCCATGATTAATGTAAAAAATGAAAATCAGACATCATATAGGATTGGGATGCACAACCTGTGACCCTCTAGCTGTTGTAAAACTACAACTCCCATCATGCCCGTCTGTAGGCTATACGAGCATGCTGGGAATTGTAGTTTTGAAACAGCTGGAGCGCCGCAGGTTGGGCATCCCTGAGATAGGACATGACAATCTCTTTCTAACAAAGCTTGAACCAGCCCTGTACCTCACATGGATCCAGAGATCTCCCCATTCATTGCTCTGCTAGATTTATAACAAGCTGACAGCTCAGGGGGAGTGTCTTTTCTGCTGCATCTAAGTGGGCGTGTCCATGTTCTCCCTATCACAGCTCAGGAGGTGTGTCCATGTTCTCCCTATCACAGCTCAGGAGGCAGTTGAAGGATGAAACTGAGCATGTGCGGCCACCTCAGTGAGCAGGACAAAGAAATAAGAAAAAAACAAACAGCAGGTGGCACTATACAGATACATTTTATTGAATAACTCACTGGTTATACTAAATTTTAATTACATCCAATTCCAAAAGTATTCAGATCCAGGTGCTGGTTTGAAAACTGTAGAATATTTTTTCATGGGACAACCCCTTTAAGCTTTTTTTGTTTAATTCTTGGTCATTGTTTTTTTTTGTTTGTTTTTTTTTAATTTTTCTATGTCACTATCTATATTTACATAAAAGTTCTAGAGTCATGCAGTTTTTGCACCAACCACTATACCTAAACTATGCCAAGACTTCCTGCTCGCTGAGAGCAGCTACATTGAGGGGACCTCAATGGGAGAGATTTGTAGACATCCTCTGTGACCTATGCTAAGGTCAGGAGGGAGTAGATAAGCGGTGATATCATCTATTGTGAACGGTGATCTTGTATTATCTATACTGAGTTGATATCTGTCATTGTAATCCTGCTGTGATGATAATACAATGGCTACTGAAAAATTAGGCTTTGTTTACATCTCTGTTTGGTAAATTCGGTGGTCCCTTCCAGCAGCGGAGCAGTCTACTGGAGTTACCGTATTCTAGCTGGACACTGTCGAGCACCACCAGATTCCCACTCACTATAATGGGATCCAGCAGGTGCCACAGGCAGCCACAGGTTGCCCATCCTTGTTTTAAGTCTTCTGTATGGTTTAGATGCTTTTTATTGTCTAAGGTGAGGAGGACACATCTAAGTTCAGTATTTCTTGGTTCCTGCACGATTTGAAAATCTTCACACCTCACTAGTATCCTGCTTTTTTGCTCCCAGTAAAGGGGTTCCCCAGAGAAGAGCCAAGTACAGGTCAGCGAGTCGCTGCATACCACTTAGATGTGCGGTCGAACAATATGCTGTACATAACATCACAGGATATTCCTCCTGAGACTCTGGATTGATGTCAGATGCTTGTGTGCTTTAACTTCCATTATTCCATCATGTGAACAATCGGTAACAAGTTTCATCAGCGCAAAGTGACAATTATTACAATGTTTTTGGATTATTACAATGTTTTTAAATGGAACCTCATATACATGTAGCAGAGCTTATGTTGTCTTTGTTAAGTTGTCATGATAACTCATTGAGTTAAATGGTTTTCCAAGATTCTGATATTGATGACCTATCCTCAGGATAGGTCATCAATATCCAATTGGTGGGGAACGACACCCGGAACCCCCACCCAACAGTTACTTGAGGAGACCACAGAGCTCTGGTGAGCACCGCGGCCTCCTCACAGCTTACCAAGCACAGCGCCATACATTGGATAGTGGCCTTGCTTGGTATTGCAACTGAGCCCCATTCGCAGAGCTGCGCCTAGGCCACGTGACCAATGAGCGTGACATCACTAGCCTAGGAAGAGGCCTAAGCGCCCAAGGAACCTATTCCGGAAAAAAAATCCTGGAAAACCACTTTAAACCTCCTGGGAAATCCTCCAGATGGAAACCTGTTGTGAGCACTGCAGAACAGAATGTGAGAAGAGCATAATACAGGATGCAACTCTTCTTGTACTGATCTTCAGTTACAGCTTGTATTACACTTCAGAGCTACATTCACAATTCTGCCGTTTGTCATTGGAAGCAGTCAATAAGCTTGTCTAACGGCTGCTGAGAATTAATAGGACTCTTACAGTAGCTTTTACTACATCAGACTATTGCACAGTTCCTGAGAACAGAATAAGCTTTGTACAGGTGCTGAGCCAGCAAGGCCTGCTTGAAGATTTCAGCACTGAAGCCTGAAAAATTGTCAATGCAGCGCTGCACTATAATACAGATATAACTTTAACTGGTTAACTGGTTGACAGATTTCATCTACCCCCTTCAAATACCATAATATAGAATTCTAATTTGATTAATGAGGGAGGCCTCCAATGGATTAAGGGTAGGTTCACAACTCAGTTTAAACTAATCCAGCAGGTTTTTCCAGTAGAGAGTCCACCTGGTCCATCTCAGCCAGATACTGCCGTTCACCACCGGACCCCATTGACTATAATGGGATCTGGAGAGAAATCGGCCACTTTTCGGCATAAGTGCTGGTTTTCGGCTAGGCAAAAACCATTGCATGAGTGCATCCGACAGCTGGCGTTTTGCCAGAAAGTGGACAGATCCCCATCACATCCCATTATAGTCAGGGGTGTAACTATAGGGGGTGCAGAGGTAGTAGTCGCTACCAGGCCCAGGAGCCTGAGGGGGACCAAAGACCCTTATGCCACATAAGAAGACAACAGTATTATAGAAAGTGAATTCTGGCTGGGGAAGGGGTTAGGTGAAGAATTTGGCATGGGGGGGGTGGGGGTTGCTGTTTCAATTTTTGCCTTGGGCAGCATGAAGGCTATGTGCTCCCCTGCCCACAAAGGGCCCTTTAGCTAAGCCACTGATTATAGTCAATAGGGTCTGGCAGTGAACAATGACCAGCAGTAGCCAGCTAGGCCAGATCCAATGATCTCCAGCAGACTGGAGTCAGCTGGATCAGTATAGTCAATGGGGTCCGGCAGTGAACAGCAGTCTCCGGCTAGGCCTGATCTGGTGAACGCCGGCATGAAGTTCTCTGCTGAAGCCTACCATATCCGAAATTGACAACAGCTTTAAAGAGTATCTCTCGGTCTGTAGGACCCACCATGTTCATGCATTACTCAGGCAGTCCATTCATTTCAATTGGTGTACTGTGTAATACCTCATTTCCCCTGCGGGGGCACTGCAGAAGTTTTGAACACTTGCTTTCAGTTTGTACCACCAATTAGAACTGATGAATGAGAAACCCAGTAGAGGAACATGCTTTCATCTGCTTTTAAGAAGGAACTTTCTAACAGATGGTAGACGGTCCTTAAAAATAGGTTTACAGTAAAATAATAACCTGCCAGATCGGTGCAAAAATTGTATATTTCTGGCAGAATTACCTACAGGTATAGTAGATTTCCTTGCTTTGGAAGAATGATCAGAGGACTTTGTTATCACTTATAGCTGGGGATATATGATACCTCTGGGGGCATTGGAGCATATATTACCAATACCTACTATAGAGGATCTTCACGTGGGTATGATGCCACACCTATAGAGCCACGGAAAGTCAATTTGTGCAGACAATTTGTCTAGTCAGAGCATTACCTGTATCATCAGCATCACAGCAAGCCAGAACAAGCCCAGCAGACATTTTCTAATTGCAGAGAAGTCGCTAAAGGCAAGGGGAGGAAGTGTTGAGGCCTCAGCATCAGGATTTTTATGACAGCTTTTCTCTCTCTCGTAGTTTGACAGCTCCTTGACACTCTGTTATTTCTGGGCTCTCACCTCTCTAAGACTTCAAATCAAGTTTCTGGGTCTTGCAGCAAGGAGGACGTCTTAAGATCAATACTGGGTTTTTATTTGCAAAGTGTACTTGTCAAAAAATTGTTGCCTTGGATTAAGGGAGGGGAGAGAGTTTTTGCGTTCCTGCAGCTTTGAGCAGGAAATGGAACTTAATTCAAAGCTTGGATTCCGTTGTATAATGGAGTAAAAGAGAAGCAAAATATCATTAAATCTGCTTGGTGGCGGGTCTGCATAATTCATTTGAGTGGCATGAAATATGAATGCTACTAAGAAACAGCTGTCAGGAGTAAAAAGTTAAAAAATAAAAGGAATTGCTGCGCTGTTTAGAGCAGGACTGCAGCTCATTCCGTGATTGTCAGGACCTGGGAGGTCAGATGTATCTGGAGCTAGAACCTCAACTATGGGGGTGACCTAAACTGATGAATGTGGACTATAAAGACATGATTTCCCTTCTTTTCTTTTTTCCATATTTCCTGATTTTCTTCTTTCTTTCCTCCTTCATTCATTTCTTGGTTCCTTTCCCTTTTCCTTTCCCTCCCTTTCCTTTCTTTCTTCCTTCTCCATCACCCCCACCACCACCTCCCTCTATCTTTACCTCCGTGCATCTTCCTTTCTCTTCTTTCCTTCTTCATAAGTGTTAATTATTTTGCCACTGCCCTTTTTAGGTCCCATCCTATCTTATTTTCCTTCCTCACTCCCCATTTCCTTGCCTCCCTTCTGTCTACTCTCTACATTTCCTCCTATCTCTCTTCGTTCCTTTCCAAATGTAGACTATTCAATGGTTTAACACTCTAACACTCTCCTTCTGACTCTCCTTACATCTTTTCCCTTTCTATCTCCTTTCTTCATTCATTCCCTATAGGTTGCTCACTCTTATTTTCCTTTCTCACTCACCATATTCTTGACTCCCTTTTTCCTACCTTCTATTTATCTTCCTACCTCTCTCTCCCTTCCTTCCTTCCTTTTTTCACTTCCCTCCCTAACTCTTTTTCTTTCTCCTTCCTTCTTCCTTACTTATTTTCTTTGTTTCACACATTTATAGCTTCATTTCTATCAATAGTTTATCATTCCACCTAACTTTTACATTCTTTTATTTCTTATTTCCTTCCTTAGTTAATTTCGTCAATATATAACTTAATTTTACACGTCTGTCAGCCCCTAATTTTCATTGTCCTTCTCTCCCTCCCATCTAACTTTTACATTAGTTCCTTCCTTCCTCCCTTTCTTCCTTCCTTCATTCCTTCACTCCATATATCCTTGACTCCCCTTTGCCTACCTTCTACTTATCTTCCTCTCTCTCTCTCTATTCCTTTATTCAATCACTTCCATCCCTAACTATTTGTCTCCCTTTATATTTACTTCCTTACTTATTTTCTACCGCTTACTGCTTTGTTTCCACATTTATAGCTTCATTTCACTCTTTTTATTTCCAAATTTCTTTATCCTTCCACCTAACTTTTACATTCCTTCGTTTCTTTCATCCTTGTTTCTTTATTCTTTACTCCATTTCTTCAATTTATAGCTTTATTTCATACTCTCCCTATTTTCTTCATCCTTTACCCCCTTCTGCCTTTTACATTTCTTCCTTTCTTTCTTCCTTCTTTCCTGCCTTTCTTCAATTTATAGCTTAATTTTACACTTCTTTATCTCCCTAACTTTCTTTATTCTTCCATCTAATTTTTACATTCTTTCCTTCCTTTGTTCAATTTATAGCTTGATTTTACACTTTTTTATCCTTCTAACTTTCTTTATCCTTCTTTCTGCCTAACATTTACCTTCCTTCCTTCCTTGCTTTCTTCCTTCTTTCCTTCCTTCCCTCCTTCTTTATTACTCCATTTCTTCCATGTATAGCTTCATTTTACACTTCTTTATCTCCCTTCTTTATCCTACTTGTTTACTAACATTTACATTCTTTCCTTCTCTCCTTCTTCCTTACTTCATTTCTTCCATGTACGTATAGCTTCATTTCACACTATTTCTTCCTTACTTTGTAAACATCGCTTTAATATTTTCCTCTAGCAACATTGTAACAAGAGTTTTATCGACCTCTTATGACCCCTAATATGTCTTAATCAATATCCTTATGAGGATTAAACTGATCCACGTTGGAGGTTCAGCTGATTCAAGATAGAAAGTGATGTAGCTGGTTCTACAATGGAGTTTCTGAAGGCATCAGCCAGGACAAGATTTTGGAACTCCAGCTGTATCTGAACATGTCTCCCAGTCACCAGGTTGTTGGCGTTACCTCTGACCACCAGCTCTTTTCTTTACACTTGCTTCGACCTACATACTTATAAGAAATAGTTCTTCGAGTTTATACTGTACTTATAAAGAGGAGAAGCTTTCAAGCGTACCATAAAATACCATGTCTTAACAATATCCTTCACCTTCAGTTCTACAATTTGGCTTGAGAGAAAGCCAACGCCAACATTTCCCACTTTTGCATACTTCCATGCAAATAGATGTCCTCTTTTTCCACACTTTACTCTGATAAATCAGTTACTGCTGTCTTTTCTTTCAGCCTCTATTTTTTAAAATAATCTAATCCATAGTTATATCTTAACTTCCTATTTTCACCTTTCATAGACAATTGGATATCCATGGTAACCCATGACGTCATCAGCCTCATTCAATCCTATGATATAACCAAGGTTTAAAACCATCAAGTCAAAAGTGTCAATGGAACAACATAGACAGAAAAACTCATTCTCCTCACAATTTACATCCGGTGAAGGCTGTACTTACCGGCTTCCAGGGTTGGAGGTCATACAGCAAGAAGAATCCATCAAGAAGTCCTTTCAGCTCTCAGGTGGAGTGAATTCTCAATATATCAACAATGAACATTTTTCAAAGTGGTGTCACAATGAATGATGAAGGGCCATCTCCTATACTTTCATCATCTCCCACCAGTGCTGTCTACAATAGTCTCAGGATTCCCATTGACTATGCAACAATAAGATGGCTGACCTGCTCGCAGAAGACATATGTGTTATAACTAATATTGGACCTTTCTTTCAAAGAGGTGACCTCTTTCAGATATTCTGTAGAAAAGAAATCACGCACTCTCGTATGTTATCTTTGCCAATTAAGTTTTTTAATTAGGAATATCCACACATGGGATCTATGATCTTAGCAATACAGCTCTATGCACTTGTGCCAGTAGTAAATTATACATTAAGTAGTAGTTGCGTGCTGGAGACGTTTCGGTCAGAGTGACCTTTCTCAGTTTGACGCTGTGAAAACAAAAAGGACCAAGATTTAGGATGATAAAATGCTGCGATGAGTGGAAATGTCGTCCTAAGTTAAAAGAATTAGTACATCTGTATGTAACATGAGGCCCAGAAAAATGAAAAACATGTTGCTAGCTGTCGTGCCGAAATATATAAAGAACAAATAAAGTTCAATGCAAGTGACGTTTGGGAGTGGAGAATAAAGAGGGTATGATGGGATGAAATAAAAGGAAGTGATAGAAGTAATTGGGAAGAATGGCAGGGAAAATGAACTTACCAAGATGAGCTATGTCTTTCGATATGTGCAGAGCTGTGTCTGGGGAAGCGGAAGCGTCTATTTATGGCGTGGAGCGCGCTATTAGGGGGCAGGGAATCGTGTGACGCTGTGGCTCGAGTGTGACCTGTAACCTTCCCGCAGCGGCCATCTTGGGTAAGGGTGCGCATGCGCATTGGACAGGTGAGACGCAGCGGCCATTTTAGATATGGGCACGCATGCGCTCTGTAAAGTGCAGTACGGAGGAAATAGTAAAAGAGGGCGTAAGTATGTTGTGTATATGCAGAACATCGTGGCCATGATGCAAGTGGGCAAAAGTTGTGGCTACATTACTGCGAGCACTATCTATTAGGTGGAGAAATGTTGTATGAATGAAATCGTAAGAATAGAACGGATGTGTTATGTAAATGAGAATAAGGGTGTCAATATGCGGTAATAAAAGGGGAAACGTGCTGTGTACGTAACAAAAGAGGTATAGAATTATAAGAGCTAGCTCTAACGTCTAATACTACCTTCTGTCGGATTGAATTTTCAATGAGTCTGAGGGAGAGAAGGGAACAAAAAAATTATTAAAACATGTGCAATAGTATACTTAACACAATCTTAATCAACAGGCTGTTAATTGTCCAATTAAGTAGGAAAGATGTCATATTCGCGGTTGAGACCTTTTGGATTAAGTGTCCCTAAAGTGTGGATCCAATATGATTCTCTCTTCTTTAATAATCCGATGTGGTTGCTGCCTCTCCTTGGTCTGGTGACCTGTTCGATGACCTGAAACCGGAGTTGGGCCACATTATGACTTGCCTTTTTAAAATGATCAAGAAGAGGAAGCCAAGTTTTTTGACATCTGATAGTAGATTTATGATGAGTAATCCTGTCTCTTTCAGAAGTTCAACAGGAGATTGATCTTTCTCTTACACTTCCAAACTGGATGTTATGTGTACATACTGTATGAATACAGGGATGTGCCATCATGGTACAATGTTGGTTTGGTTATTTCATCTATTATAATATCTATCTCATCTCTAAATGATATCTATTATCTATCTATCTATCTATCTATCTATCTATCTATCTCCTATCTATCTATCTATCTATCCTCTATTCTATCTATCTATCTATTATCTATCTATCTATCTATCTATCTATCTATCTATCTATCTATCTCATATCTATCTATCTATCTATCTATCTATCTCATATCTATCTATCTATCTATCTATCTATCTATCTATCTATCTATCTATCTATTATCTATCGATCTCATATCTATCTATCTATATATCATATCTTGGTATATAGATAGAACATCAATGTAAACATTTGTACACATAGAGTATAATATTATGGAAGGAAACATCTTCCAAAAAACAGCATAAAAACGCTAATAGTCGCCGTAGAAAATGCTGCTGACAGCTCCAATATATTTATCACACCTTTGTGAATTCTATCCGGCCTCTTGCTTGTGAATGATAATGAGATTTTCATATAGGAGGCTGAAATGTTATACAATCAAACATTGTGCAAGTTTGTTTTTAATGCATATTACATTTAATATAACCAACTTACCATTTACAGTGCAATGGAATGTTCTATTCCAGTGCTACAGAATGTTCTATTCCAGTGTTACTGAACATTCTATTCCAGTGTTACTGAACATTCTATTCCAGTTTTACTGAACGTTCTAATCCAGTGCAGTGGAACATTCTATTCTAGTCTTACTGAACATTCTATTCCAGTGCTAGGGAATGTTCTATTCCAGTTTTACTGAACGTTCTAATCCAGTGCAGTGGAACATTCTATTCTAGTCTTACTGAACGTTCTATTCCAGTGCTAGGGAATGTTCTATTCCAGTTTTACTGAACGTTCAGTTCCAGTGCTACAGAATTTTACAGAAATGTTTTTTCCAGTTCTATTGAACGGAGTATTCTATTGCAATGTCACTAATCATTCTAGTCCAGTGCTATGGAATGTTCTATTCCAGTGTTTCAGAACATTCTATCCAAGTGTTACTAAATGTTTTATTCCACTGTCACAGAACATTTTTCCCAATGCTACTGAACTTTCTATTCCAGTATTAAAGAATATTCTATTCCAGTGCTACGGAATGTTCTATTCCACTGTTACAGAACATTTTTTTTTCTAGTGCTACTGAACGTTCTATTCCAGTGCTACAGAATGTTCTATTCCAATCTTACTGATTGTTCTATTCCAGTGCTACAGAAGGTTCTATTCCAGTGCTACGGGATGTTCTATTCCACTGTTACAGAACATTTTTTTTTCCAGTGCTACTAAACTTTCTATTCCAGTGCTACGGACTGTTCCATTGCAGTGTTTCAGAAGATTCTATTCCACTGTTACAAAACATTTTTTTTCCAGCACTACTGGACGTTCTGTTCCAGTGCCATGGAATGTTCTATTCCACAAACTCCCAGTAGAAAGCAAGGACTACAAGGAAGGAGCCAAGTCAGTGAGTAAGTTTGATGGACGTCGATTAATCACCTCGTGAAAGGAAGGGGACACAGGGACCCTGCGTGTGATTATTTCCTGTCGTTTTTGTAATACAATTTACTATATTTTTTCGTCTCTTTTAAAAGCACTTAGATTATGATATATAAATTCTTTATTGCTTGCTGCCAGTGTTTGAACTTTGATTAGTCTGGGACTGACCTCAATTTCATAGGCATCACTCACATCAAGAAAGAGAACAAGCTCTCCCCAGCACAAGCAGATGTTAATCTGTTGGAGGTTACTGGAGGATTTTACGGCTTATTTTTTCTAGACAGTTGTTATATTTTAATTGTTTGCAAAGGGGAAAAAATAAAAAGGTAAACTGCAAATAAAAAAATTAAATAAAGGAAGAAAATACTATGTGCATTTTCTTTTTGTTTTTTTCATATCTCTAGTTGATTATGTTCTTCGGAGATAACTAGGGGGATGAGATAAAAAAACAAATATAAAGACTATATACAGTATATATACAGCATGACTTTGTATCATTTACAGTAATTTGTTTATTAAATATTTAATGTATTATAAAACATTTATCATTATGTTTTTCTTTTGTAATAAAGTGTCTACAAAAACATTAAAGGGGTTGTCCAAAGTCTGAAACATGCCCATCATATAGATTTTACTTACCGTGCTCCCTGACACCCACATCCCTCCGGATCCCTGCACGGCCGCCATCTTGGGGGGGAGCAGCCAGGGGCGTAACTACGTACCATAATGGCAGACCATGCGACTGCTATGGAGCCCAGGACAAGAGGGGGCCCAGTCTTAGTTGGGATTATCACCTCTTCTACTGGGGGCGAAAACTTGGTCAGGACTCTGCTCTCTAAAGGAACAACTTTCAGCAAATGAGACAAATGGCCCAAGGTCATTGAAAAGGGTTTAGGTGGAAACCCTTCTGTGGATGGTGCTCCCGAAGTGAATGGAGAGCAGCCGCTCATGTGCCGCCACCCTCATGGCTATGGGAGTTCTGATGGCTCAGTTATTTAGCGGTGATTGGAGAGGCGGTTGCTCGGTATGATCTCCATCTACCTCTACTGGACTTTCAAAAATAGTCGAATGCACTTGCTCAGGTATTTTTGGTACTCCCATAGCAGTGAAAAGAGATCACACCACGTATGGGTGTCCTCCTTCACTTCTGGAGATAGGAGTGGGTCCCAGAGGCCTTTTAACATAAGAACTAGTCCATTTTCTTGACCTCCATCAGTATATTTAAAATGATAATGTGATCACGACGTTGTTGCTTCCCTTCCCTCGCTCTTCTTGGCAGCTCAATGGTTACCATGAGCACAGGAAAGCTTCCCCCAGGCTAAAATGAATGTGAAATCTGTGCTCTATCTTGAGGCATGATGGGAGCATAGCTCATATTAGAAAATAAAAATAAAATTGTTGGCCAAATTAATGGCTCAAAAAAAGCAATTCAAAAAATTACTCCTAGTGCAGCATCAACTGTGTGTTAGATGTGTTCAACCTCAGGTTTTGGGCTTTTCTTTCTATACTGGCACCTGTACCTTTTCTCTCTTTGTATTTGCCAAGTGGATGGACTATTTCTGGTGTGATGTCAGAGAAGTACTATATACTTTAAGCCAATGAGAGTCCCCACCTCTCATAGCATGCAGTCTCACACACACTGAGGGACAGAGACTGCAGCTGCACCTTCCCCTTCCCCCTCCCTGTCCATTTACTGGTTTATACTAGGAGAGGGAAGACACGGAAGGCTTATGATGAATATTTACAGAGGAACTATAGGTAGACATAGGGGAAATTTAAAGGGGATGATGGAGATGCCCCTTTATCCCCATAAGATACTGTATATTATAAAGTTTCATGTAGTCAATTCTGATTTATGCAAAAAGAGATTATACTGTACTGAATGTATACTGTACACTGAATGATGTCCCTATCAGTTGCGTTTTGTACTGTACCTTAAAGGGGTTTTCTCATGAGACAACTCCTGCCTGCTTATTCTAGTAAAGGACAACATAGATGGAGTGGGTTGCCCACTCTATAAAACTGTGACTGGTTCCCATTCTGGTGCACTGGAGCCAATATTGTATTGAAAGGGCAGCCATTTATTCAAATGGCCATCATGCAATGCTAGATTTCTGGCTGGAAGTGTCAGGATCAGGACTTAGGGCTGCATTCTGTATGGGGCTGTCTCTTTTACAAGTGGTGCCTATAGGGTCCTTGGAGGGAGGGGGTCCAATACCACTTGGCCTCCTTCTTTAGCAGGTTATGATAACCTACACAGGATTCCCACAGGATTGGGGGTAGTAGGGGAAGCATGCAACCAGAGGCGGATTGGGAACTTAAAGTAACCCTGGAGAAAAAAAAAAACTAAAAGTGGCCCCATTTTGTAGACAGGTCCAAATTAACAGAAGGTGGGGCAATAAAAGTAGGAGGAGTCAACAATACCGTAGTGCAAAATACCATCCCAGCAAAACCAAATAACACAGTGTAGCGCAACATACTGCCCCAAAAGCTGGCCATCAATACCTCCCATCTTCTGTCCTCCTTCTCCAGTTGTCTATGGAGCAAGGGGCCTAGGAGATGAAATGTGGGCCACAGCAGTTAAATTCAGGAGGGTATGTGTGGAATATGGCCGGGTACATAAGTACCTAACTCTCACAGCATTAATTACCACTGAGAGCTCATTATGTATAGAGGAGAACTTGGGTGGCCCCCAGGGCATCGGCCCACCAGGAAATTTCCCTGTAGGGTCTATGGCCAATCTCCCCCGCATGCAACAGATTCTTCCCTGGGTCAGCCATTACTATTAGGGGGTAGAGATGAGGGTTGAATTGGCTGTCAGATTAGATGTGGTCCAGAATCGAACGTGCCCCAATTGCCCTGAAAAGTCATGTATGACACTCTGAGGTCACCTAAGTCTGTATTCAACCACATTCAAGATCTTTAACGTCAATACAGCATTAGTAATGTCTAAGTGACATATATGGCTGTGGGTAAACAGATGGGAGGCGGCGGCAACAAACAGCTTGAATGATAACACACTGCACAGCATTTTTTTATAAAAAATTTAAACATGGTTCAAAAAATTGCCCTTTTTGGTCCTCTGCTCTATACAATAGCGGCCTTCATTTTGATCTTCAAAAATATTCTAATTTGCCAAAATTTTAATTTTTTGGGGAAATTTCTAATGAACTTGATTCATGTAGAATTTATTCACTCATGTTCAATTTGTGAAGCTCAGCATCATCACTGCTTTGGGGCCCATCCCCTTTTCTGGGAACGCACCTGGGTCACGTAATTCATTTTTGCAACACTTGCTCTATCCTGAAAAGAAATTATTCCAAAAATACATTTTTCCAAATGTAAGTAGGTTTCTAAGCATTAGAGTTCATACTACTTCAGTGTAGTCTTGTGGGTGTCAGACTCACTTGGAGAAATGTCAAGAGATCTGTACGAAGTCTCCGTTTTAACATCAAGAGTCCTAAAAACGTCAATGGATTCTCTGAGATAGAAATCAGTAGCTTTTCAGGGCCGTGATAAATATCCGCAGTGCAAAAGTTTCAATTCCCAAACGCTCTTGTCCTTTGAGGATGACAGTATAGCTTTCTTTATATTATATACTGCCCATTACTGGACCGATAAAGGGGCCATGTGTCAGCCGGCTTGCTGTGCATTTGGCACCAGTCATATCAAGGTTAAAATATTTCAGAAATGTTTTGTTCTGTCGGCCTTTTTATTTCATTTCTTATTTTTTGAAGGTACTTGCAGACCCTGGCAAGAGACGATTCTTGAAAACCTCGAAATTTGTTGTCTGATCAGCAGTATGATTGGAAAATTTGCCCAAGGTCATGAAAAGCCGGTAGTCAAATTTAGCCTTCTTTGCCTTCAAAGTTGATGCGCTTTCCAGCAGACGTGTCCTTCCCCCTCGAGCTTCTGCAGCTATTACGGGGACGTTATAATGTTATTACTATAATTCTTGCCAACAAGGTGGTGTCTCGAACAGAAGAACATGGACCGAGTTGATTTGATTGGTGAGAGCCTACAGGGACAGAGCGTAGAATCCCGCCACCTGACAGATGCCTGTAATACTGCAGACATCACACAGCAAGATAATCTGCCATCTAATAACTTTAATGCAATTCTGCATTTCCACGGAGCAGGTAGTGTCACCTTCCCTCCCTGCTGTCCTGATCCAGCCTCCAGCAAAGTCTACCGGTAAACTCTATTTAACCCATGCAAGTTCACATACAGCTCTAACTAGATTCTTTGCAGAAAGAAGCAAAGATGAGCTAAAGATTCAAATCCGTAGGTGATCTGCCTGTAGCTGCTGATCCTTAATACACAGTGGACCTTCTTAAAGAGATTTCCATGACTTTTTTATTTTTAAATCCCACCATCAGCCAGTGGAACCTACGAAGAACATTCTTACTTTCTTCCCACTTCTTGGTTGAGGGCCCCAAGCTCTATGGCTGTCTGGACGTCACTTCCGGCCCCAATCTGTCCATCCACATGGGTCAGGTGCACAATAACTGGCTTCAACAGTGACGAATTTGCCCAAGCAACACATGACCCAACAATGACATGGCGCCTGAAGACACATCACCACTGAGGCCATTTATTGGTTGCAACACCACATGTGACCTTGTCTGTATGAACATTGACAGATGGGGACCAGACGTGTAGCCTGGACAGCTCTTAAGAAAGTATATTTCTTTTCACAGGTCCCGCTGGCTTAGAAGGGATAAAAAATATCTAGGGCAGTGCTCCACTGCAAAAAGGGTTAACAGTGTGCCAATTTATTTTTATGCATTGTCTGTATGTAACTAGCACAAGCACAGGGGCGTAGCTATAGGGGGTGCAGAGGTGGCAGTCGCTACCGGGCCCAGGAGCCTAAGGGGGCCCAAAAACCCTTGTGCCACATAAGACACCAGTATTATAGAAAGTGCATACTGGTTAAGATACACCTCTGGCTGGAGGGAAGGGGTTAGATTGAGAATTTGGCATGGGGGCGGGGGGGAGGGGGGTTCCCATTTCAGTTTTTCCGTCAGGCAGTAGGAAGTCTATGTGCTCCCCTGCCCCTGGCCACAAAGCACTGAGGGAAGGGGGCCCAAGCTGAACTCTTGCACCAGGGCCCATGAGCTTTTAGCTACGCCCCTGCACAAGGAGTTCATAGGTCTTAGCTACTGTAGCAAGATAGGGGTATTTCCACCCTTCTCATAGGGAGGGGTGAGTAAGTGAGTGTCTTGACAGACAGTGAAGTCTGTAGAAGTAGAAAATATAGCTCTGAAAGATAACCAGCAGAGGGAAACAAAGATTTAGAGCAATGAAAACAGCCAACGATACATACTTTGTGGAGCATACCAGTGGTGAGAGGAGTTGCATGCAGAAGCTCTGTGGAGATAATCTGTCTTAAAGAGTCTCTGTCAGCATGATCAACCCTATTAAACCAGGCACATTGCCTGGTAGGGTTGATCATGTTGACAGAGGCTCTTTAAGAAGGGGCACTAGACCAATTAGTGAGTCACAGTAGGCATAGTTTACTCTTGTGATTGTGAGTAATAATGCTACATACAGTAATGAGTTTGAGACCATCCAAAGAATCATCATCTTGAAAATTCTAGGCATGATATTTCAAATTCTGTACTTGGCAGTACTACAATTGGTTTGTAATGTAATGCTCTGTAATATTTATGTTATGTCAGACTTCATGCTATACACCTTGCACACCAGCATATAGGATACAGTTGGCAGTGTTTGGCAACAGAAATTGGATTCACCATTCAGCTGGTCTGACTTCCTGTCAAGGGAGGGGTAGAGCTAGTTAGAGTCAGTTCAGAATGTAGAAAGTGAGGAAACAGGGAGCAAGCAATCCATCTCCAGGCCAAGAGGAACACCGAGGCAGCTTACTTAGGACTGCATCATTGCCCAAGAGAGACCAATTTCCCTGCAGGGTTCAAGGCCACTGAAGATTTGCAAACTATTGCGAATTGGTGGGTAACATGTTAAGACACCACCACTGCAGTTCAGGACAGGCATAGCTAGAAGTCTGCATCATACTTTGGACACTTACCGCCACAGGTGCCAGAGTAAGGCTGTGAAGAAGGTAATCAGGAGAGAAACATGATCAGTTAGCAAATCTTTGAGGGTCATCTACTCCAATATTGCCAGCTACCATACCCCATTATCTGGGAGGAATAAATTGCATTTTGTATATGAACTACTGCTAGATGTGCTGCTATTTGTCTTTGCACTCAGTAAAGAAAGATATTCTTCGATTTACAATCTCTGCCTGGTTCCTTCATGGCACCGAACCCCAGGATGTGACAGTCGGATGTACTGTAACAACACGTCATCAGGACTACCTCTCCCATCCTCTGTACTGCCTCCTCAGGGGCTTGGAGACTTGGTCTCAATCACCATATAATCAGGGCTAAGAAGATTTGCTGTGCTCACCAAGTGGATTTCTGGGTTGCTGCTGTGCAGGCATATTCTGCCTGATATTTTAATACATGGAAATCTACATGAGCTAGCATGTGTAGTTGAGAATTCACTTGGGAGACTATGGTTTGCGCTGGAGTTTCCATTTACACATATAGGAGGAATATAATTACTGTACAAATCCCAAAGTTCCAATAAGCCATGGACAGCATAATTGGCAGAAAGAAATGGCTGCACACGGAGGCCATTGGAGGATCCCATCGCACCAGAAGATGCTGACAATATCAAATGCTAGTGACCTGAATCTTCAGACACTATAGTATTTAGAGCATACCCTCAGTATACATTATGCCCCCCCCCCAAAAAAAAAAGTGCTCTCAGTATATAGTAATGCCCCCATTGTGCCCGCAATATATCTAATAACCAAAAGTTGTACCCCGGTCTAGATAATATTTCCAAGTTGTGCGACCAGTATAGATAATAGCCCCCAGTTGTGGCCCCAGTATAGATAATAGTCTTCATTTGTGCACCCCATTATAGATAGTAACCCTCAGTATAAATATTTGCCTACATACTGGCCACAATATGAATATTTGCCTCAATAGTATCCCCCACAGTAAATATTTTCCCCACAGCGACCTCTGGTATAAATAATTGGCCCCATAGTTGCCCCCAACACATACAATGCTGCCAAACCCCCACCTCCCCTCTCACCCCACCCTCCCACTGTGATAGTACCATCATGACCTTTTTTTTTTTCACTTTCATATGAATGCAGCCAGGAAAAAAAATCCTCTTTTATTAATTCCTTTATTTGACTTTCAACCAATATCTTTAAACCAATAAGCTTCTGCTGCAAAGTGATGTTAATGTAAAGTTTAGTAGACAAAACTTTTCGAGACTAAAACAACAGGGGATCTTATTGAAAGGTTGAAGTCTCAGCAAGGAGGAAGTTTGCAGAAGCGCACAATTTAACTTTAGACAAGAGCCACGGGGTCCACTCTTGATGCACTTTCAGTGATTTATAAGCTTAAATTCTTTGGTTCTCGCGTTTCTTTTATATCCCCTATGACCTTAAAATAAGTCTGTGCCAGGAATATTTTAAATCCCTCACTATATTAACCTTTACCATTGCCGTTGAATCCGTACAAGTGTACACCCCCATTCCTGTAATGTAGTATTCTGCCATTCCTGAATTACTCCAGGGTCTTTCTCCAGCCTCCAGCATTGTCTCCTGATGACCCCTTCTTCTGCAGTATTTCCTGGGCTGATATATGCTTCCTTCCGTGACACTCAACCTTTGGATGATAGGATGCCTGAATTATGTTTTGAATGTTACATTGTAAATATCCAAGTGCACCTGTAACTAGAATTTAAAATTCTGCAAATTCTTAACATGTTTTTATGTTACAGGGATTATCATTAGTGGCTCCTAGTCCTAACCCTTGTACCACAGAGGATCCCTTGGCAAAATATTTTCTACCTTAGGGAACCTCCTGCCATCAGAAAAGCTAAATAAATGGGCTAACACCAATTGCAAAATAAGTTACACATAGAAAAAAGCAGTAACAAAGAAAGATAACAAAGCTACTTAGCGGTGTCTATTTTGAGTGGTGGGGTAGTGCTTGTGCCATTACTTGGAGCAACAGCGCAGGCGCAGGATTGACAGTGCAAATCGAGATGTCTGGTCCTGTCAATCAAGGGGAAGAGGGATTCTCTTGAGCAGCGGAGTCAGCCCCTCGTTGCTCAAGGAGGCTAATTTTTTAACGCATTTGATTCGCACCAGAGAAGTAAGGGCCCCATAGCAAGGATCAAACCAGGCCCCCCACGCAGCCTAAACCGCTTTCAATGACCCTTGGACCATTTTTCCCACTGCCTCATTTGCTAAAGGTTGTTCCTTTAGAGGGTAGAGTCCTAACCAAGTTTTCACTTCCAGTTGAAGAGGAGAAAATCTCAACTAAGACTGGGCCCCCTCTTGCCCTGGGTCCCATAGCAGTCGCATGGTCTGCCGCTATGGTAGTTACGCCCCTGATTCATATCAATAGACTGTCTCATCTCTAATGATTGGGTAACCTACATACATCAGACATTTTAAGTTAGATGTTGCTATAGAAAATAACTGGTGTTGAGCGAATCGAATCCCACAAAGTGGAATTCAAACCAAATTTCAGGATAAATTTACTTCGCCGCGAAGCCGGATTTCCTCGTGCTTCACGGTAGCGAATCGATTTAACCTGAAATACTGTAAAAAAAAAAAATCATACTTACCTTATCCATTTGCTCACGATGGTCCAGCTGCCACCATCTTGATTGAAGATCTCGGACGAAATGCCGTGTTTGGTGATGTATGATGTAACAACGCCGGCCGGCGTGATGACGTAATCTCAGGCCATGTGAGATTTCGCGCCAGATCTTCAAGCAAGGTGGTGACGGCCAGACCGTTGCGAGAAAAATGGATACGGTAAGTACTGTATGATTTAATTTATTGTTTCTGTGAAATTTACACTACATTTTTACTATAAAATCATGTGTGATTGCGGCATCTGAGGGGTACAATGACGGGGGGCGATGCACACACTACTTCCAAAGTAATGCGTCTCGTGACAAAGTAATTCGTCACAAAGTGCATTTTTTTGTAAAAAGAAATTTGAATTGAATTTCCCAATACTTTGCTCATCTCTAAAAAGCACCATTATAGACAAATTTTCAAATGTATTCTTCGTGGAATGTTCTTTAATTTCTAATAGCAAGAGCCTAATCGATAAGAAAGCAGCAGATTCCTGCCTACAAGATGTCTTGGGTGATTTACCTTCCATTATTCAGTGCCAGAGCTCTGCTATATTATAAGCTTGGCTCCCTCAATCCCAGCATGTTTAGATCTTTGCCATTTGTGCTCAAGGGGGAGCTGGAAGGATAATGCCGCCTGATCGTACACATAACTATGGAGGTTTCATTGAAATGCAATCCCGCATTACAAGCAAAAAATACTTCAATACAACGGTGCGTCTTCCATGACCCAGCGGCTGGATGCCGTACATGTGTCTCGATAAATTTATGTCTGGATACAGAAGTCAGCCTCCTGTGGATACAAAATGAAGATCCTGTGCTAGATTACTGTGTGAGCAATCCTTATTTTATCTGACTTACTGTAGGGAGAGGTGCTACATGATAGTATCACAAGTGCCTCTCTCTTGTGACCCGAATGAAAATCAGTCCTTGATCATACGCGACCTGACACACATGCAATTGTTATCTTTTTCTTGCAATTCTTCATTTTTTTGTGTATAGATTTTGAACAATTATATGCCCTTTTATCCTTTTTAACCCTTTTTTATTATATATTTATATTTATTTATTATACATTTTTACAAATACAAAAAAACCTGTTGATTCCTGAAAATTCCTCCAACAGCTATATCACAGCTATATAACACTATTCTGTACCTTTGTGAGATTACAAAAATTTTAGCAACTAGTGTAAAATTACGTAAAATGATTAGATGCCCATATGCATTAGATGAAGGTCAGTCAAAACTGACGATTTTGTAGAGTATGGCCAACCATGTAATGCGAATTGTGTCCCAAGTCATCTTAACCTTCCTAGTGGTGGATCTCAGCGGAAAGGAATGTATACATTGGATTTTGACATGTCCAATCCTTTATTCACAGGGGATTGAAAAGACAAGCACATTTGGCCAAGCCAAATAGACAATTGTATGGAAGATTAGATATGAGCAGCTGTTGGCCAAACAAGTTTTAAGTCGACAGAAGTCTAAAGTGTATGTTCATCTTTGGATCACCTACCTACAGAGTTGTGGCAACCAAGAGAAGATAATTGGCAAAATTAGATGAAGCATATCAAGCCTTCTTATACACAAGCTGATGCTGCTTTGGTGGCATGTATCCACCTCCAGCTGTCCTCTCCTTCCGAGCAGGCTCAGCCACCAGAGTAGCTCTGTCCCTCCAGGCAGGAGGCCTGCTTGCCATTGCCGGCTAAGCTTCTCTCACTCTGCCCATAAAATGTGCACGTGCCAAACTGTCTGCCCATGTACTGACTTTTGCTTGTTTCCCAGATTTGACTCTTCGTTGCCTGACCTGACCTCTGCCTGATCTTCATAAGTACTCTGAACTACCAACTCTGACTTTGGACTGTTTATCGGATTGCACATACTCTGCCAGCCCTGACCTTGGCCTACCACTGACTATGGTTTTTGCCTGATCTCTCAGTGTTTCTTAAAAGGGTTTTCCAGGATTTTACTACTGATGACCACCCTCAGGGAAAGTCATCAGTATCTGATCGGTGGGGGTCCAACCCCTCGGACCCCCGACGATCAGCTGTTTGAGAAGACACAGGCACTCCCATGAGCGCTGCGGCCTTCTCTTAGCTTTTCCTAGGCTACTGACGTCACGTGGCCTAGGAGCAACTCAGCCAAATTCAAGTAAATGGAGCTGAGCGAGATACTAAGCACAGCCACTGTACAATCTACGGCGCTGTGCTTGGTAAGCTGCGAGAAGGTAGCGGCGCTCACAGGAGCACCGGTACCTTCTCAAACAGCTGATCGGCGGGGGTCCCGGGTGTCGGACCCCCACCGATCAGATACTGATGACCTATCTAGAGGATAGGTCATCAGTAGTAAAATCCTGGAAAACCCCTTTAACCCCTGTGAGAGACTACTCTTAAGAAGTACTAAATCAACCCCAATAAAATGTGATGGACAACCTTGAGGAAGCCAGCACGCGAAACGTGCGTTGGGGTTGAGATAGACTGGTCGGTATCCTTACATTTATGTGTTAGTTTGTCTGTTTGATTTTGGCCCATTGACTGTTTATTTTTTCACCTTTAACCCCTTCCCGACCAGCGCCGTACATGTACGGCGCTGTTGCGGTGTGGGGACATGACGCCCGCTCGCCCGCGCGGCGGGCGTCATGGCCGGCAAGTCTCTGCTGTTTCTAACAGCAGACACTTGCCGCTACTTACTGCCATCGGCGGCTTCCTGGGCCTTCTGATGCCGTGATCACACGTGATCACGGCATCAGGATGCGTCTGAACCTGGAAGCGTACGCTTCGAAAACTGCAATTCTTATTCTGGCCACTAGATGGCAGGCCAGGATAAGAAATGAGCAATTTTTGGATTTATCTCCATTTAGTAAATCCCTGATTGCTCATAAAGAAAAAAAAACACAATATATTAGCTCATATTTGAGCTTTAAAATAATCACAAAAATTTTTTAAAAAATGTTAAAAAATATATAAAAAATAAAAAAAATATATAAAAGTTCAAATCACCCCCCTTTCCGTATAATTCAAAAATAAATACCTAAATAACAATAAATATAGACATCATGGGTATCACCGTGACTGAAAACGCCCGTACTTTTAAAATATAAAAAAAAAATTCCAATACGGCCAACTGTGTGGTGGAAAAAAGCGTCCAAATGGCGATTCGCAGTTTTCTGTCGCTTTTTTTTTTCTAAAAAAAATAAATAAAAAGTGATCAAAAAGTCATACACACCCCAGAATGGTATCAATAAAAACTTCAGATCGCCCCGCAAAAAATGAGCCCCCATACAGCTCCGTACACATAAATACCAAAAAGTTATAGGGGTCAAGATATGACAACAAAAAAAAAATAAAAATGTCCAACTTTATAATTATTTTATCAAAACGCAGGAAAAACTATACATATTAGGTATCGCCGGATTTGTACTGACCAGTAGAATGAAAGTAACTGGTCAGTTTTAATGAACATAGAACGCCGTAAATAAAAAAACAGGAAAACTGTAGCGGAATTGTCCTTTTTTTGCAATTTCACCCGATTTGGAATTTTTTTCCCGCTTCCCACTACATCATATGCAATATTAAATGGTGGCGTTTGAAAGTACAACTTGTCCCACAAAAAACAAGCCCTCATACAGCCATGTGAACAGAAAATTAAAAAAGTTATGGCTGTTTGAAGGCAGGGAGCGCAAAATGAAAACGCAAAAACAAAAAACCTCCGGGGTAGAAAGGGTTAATGGTGCGTGTGATATATTTGCACTAGGCATTTTATTCTTATGTGATGATGACAGTCCTTTGGCCTCTATATTCATATACAGACTTTATATTAACCCTTATAATGTGATAATGTGACCATATTCTCATTTTGTCTGTAACATTGTGCCACTGCGTCTATTTTTAATGATTGTTGTCAAGTATACTAATGTTATTATATTAATAAAATTTTATATTTTGATAATATGTGGGTTGTCCATCACATTTTATTGGGGTTGATTTAGTAGTATATTTTGGACTCCTATTAGGTAATTTTGAGCCATCACATCTTAAGAAGTAGTGGCATCATGGCTCCCCTGCAGTTAAAGGGTGAAAACCAGGGAACTGCTAGAAAAACACCCTTAGGAGTAGCCCCAAGGCAAATCTGTTCGGTTGACACAGTGAGTACACACCTTCTGCGCAAAACCTACCAACGGTGTTTCAGAATTTCAGTGAGGGGAAAGCTTGAAGTGCCCTGAGAAGCATATTAGACCATGAAGCTTCCCATGGAACTGTAATGGCTGACTGTACTTTTTGGCTCCTTTGAATTTCCTTTAATCATACTTCAAAACCTGAGCAGAACTAATCATTAGGAAGACACTGATTAAGAAAGATCTGCATCATTATCTACTTTGTGAATTGGTAATATCTGAAGGAAAGCTTTACAAAAACTTCTCTTTACTTACATGATGGAGCTTCTTAAAGGGGCAGTGTGTACATAGAATATGGCTCAGTGGTTATCAATATCGGCTTGCTGCACGAGGTCCTGGGTTCGAAACCAAAAGGCCATCAACCGCACAGGGTTTGTATGTTGTTTCCACCTCATTTTCTCTGACACAATCTGACACAATAGAGAACGTATCCGTCCCCCAGAGAAGTTGGCAGTTGAGAAGAATGGAGTTGAGCTGTAAGAGTTTACAATAGATGAAGAGGTCTTACTCGGTTTGTTCTTGACCACCAATGAAGATCATACCGTAGCTGGGATTTCAACAGGGACGAACTGGCAATAGACCCTACAGGAAAGATTCTAATGGGGTGATGCCCAGCCCAGTGGGATGATGCTCCCAGGAAAGGGAGGTTTCTAGGTATCAGGCTGGTGGCCCCAGGTGCCCTCCTGATTTCAACTGTGTTGCTGTACTGTCATGGCAGTCTGAGCTGAATGAAGAAGATAAGGAATAGGAACTTCTACAATGAAGGAGATGTTGTTGGATGTAAGGCCAAGTTCACACTTCAATTATTTGGTCCATTATCTTCATCAGTTATTGGGAGCCAACCAGCAGTGAAGCCTTCAGAGACCAGGTGTAGTGGAAAGATTTGCACTTCTTCTGTGTTTTTGACCCATTCCTGGTTTTGGCTCACAATAACTGATCAAAATAACTGACCAAATAACTGTAGTGAGAACTTGGTCTTCACAGAGCGGCAACTTCTGGCCAGTATTCAGCTCCTCTCTGTTTCTTGATTGACAGGGCCAGGTTCCTGTGTAGTTTCTGACCTGGTCCTATCAAACAAAAAGATGAGGGAGAGAATGGCAGAGGAAGCAGGAGGAGCAAGGTTGCACAGAGTCGCTTGGGCCCTCCCTCAGTGCACTTAACTACTCATTTACATATGGATTACTTTTCATATGGAGTACTTAAGATTACTAAGTAAAAGGTATCATTACATTAAGCTAAGCTAGTCCTTCAAATAGGGGCGGATTGGCTATAGACCTTACAGAGAAATTTCCCGGTGGGCCAATGCCCCTCCTCACGGCCGGCCAGTGGAAGTTTTTGGGGATTTATTTTGTGCTGCTGGCAGTATTTTGTGATGGACTGTGGTATTTGGCTCTATTAGGGTGGTATAATGTGCCACAATATGGTATTGCTGGCCCTGTCTTTCATTAGTTTGGACCCGACTACAAAACGGGATCACTTTTAATAATTTTTCCATGGCCACTTTAAGTTCCCAGTCCACCCCTGCCTACAAGGCATTGTGCCTGGTGTAACAGTGAATTTCCTGGTGCATAAAGTATTCAAAATCTAAAATTATGCCGTACATTATTCAGATTAGACAACTTTTCATCTTTCCTTGAATGTTCCTTTAAGAATGATCAGGAAAAGTGACGAAAATATGAAAGAAAGAGCAGGAGAACATCTGTAACACGGCTATCATAACCAAAAAGGCTACAAGCAGTATACACAAAATTATTAGAGCGCGTCCACATATAGCATTTTTCTTTATATTCTTCCATTGCTGTAAACCTCTCCGCACTTCTAATGAGAAAAACTGAAGTATTAGCTCTGTCAGTCGAAACGCCAAAGGGCCACTGAAGATGAAGGCAATGGGAAGATATGAGGAAGACAAATGTAGAAAAATCTCAGCTCATGTGGCCAGACCAGCAATGGAAGAAGACCCTAGGTAAGACAACGTGAAATAGATATAGTAATAAGTAATGTTCTGTTTTATTCACAGGAAAGACAAGAAGATTTTACCACACTTGTTATATTGCCGTCTAACTGCCCGGGGTCTCTGACATTGAACTTTAAATCGTTCTAATGAGATTGTAGACTCTGATCTTTCTGACCATTAAATGTACAAACAAAATACTAACAAAGTCTTATAATGGAATAATAAATACAATAATAAAAGCTTCTCTGTTTTCTTAGATACTCATGTACGGAGCCTCTTCCTTCCAAGATCAGTTGCTTATCCTCCTTTCTGTGGGTTGTATTACGACGCTCGATGTTAAGACAGTGAAAGGCAGATGCAAAGTGCGTGCGCAATCCAACCGCCGCCGTTCCTCCCTTAGGCTACTTTCACAATAGACTTAATATTTTCCGGTACTGAGATCCGTCATAGGGTCTCAACACTGGAAAAAAATGCTTCCGTTTTGTCCCCATTCATTGTCAATGGGGACAAAACGTAACTGGACAGAATGGAGCGCTCCGAAATACATTCCATTCCGCTCTCATACTGGAGAGCAGCATGCTGCAGTTTGCTTTCCGTCATAGGATGCGGAGCAAGACCCACAATGCAAGTCAATGGGACGGATCCGTTTTCTCTAACACAATCTGACACAATAGAAAACGGATCCGTCCCCCATTGACTTTCAATGGGGGACGGATCCATCTTGGCAATATTAAAGATAATGCGACCGGATCCGTTCATAACGGATGCAGACGGTTGTATTATCAGTAACGGAAGCGTTTTTGCTGAACCCTGCCAAATCCAGCAAAAACGCTAATGTGAAAGTAGTCTTATTCAGTTGCATTCATTATTGGCGGCACATCCCTAATTACACATGGAGATTTGCTGCCGATAATCAGGCATCTTTCATCCTGATGATATATACCCATCAGCCGACATACGAGCATTTGCTCATTTATTGGCTAATCGACTGCTCGATCCTACGAGCCAATTATCGGACTAATTACTTCATCATGAATCGCATTTTTTTGTAAGTAGTGGGTGCAATGACAGGGAGCTGTGATAGCGCCACCAACCATCATTGTACCCCAGTAGATGCCGCGTTCATACATGATCGAGGCATCTGAGAGTAAAAACAGTGTAAAATTAACAGAAAAATAAAAATTAAATCATACTTACCGCCTCCATTTGCTTGCGACGTCATATGCCAACCCCACACGGGATTTCAGCCGAGATCTTCAATCAAGATGGCAACGGCCGGCCTATCACAAGCAAATGGAGGCAGTAGGTATGATTTTTTTGTTTGTTTTTTACACTATTTCAGGTTAAATCAATTTGCTAACACCAAGCACAAAGAAATTCAGCTTCGCGACAAATTGAATTTATCCTTAAATTCGAATCGAATTCCTTGTTAGGACTGTCAAGTTATTCTATCCGTCTATCTATCTATCTATCTATCTATCTATCTATCTATCTATCATCTATCTATCTATCTATCTATCTATCTATCTATCTATCTATCATCTATCTACTATATATCTCTATCTATCTCTCTTATCTATATCTATCTATTATCTATCTATCTATCTATCTATCTATCTATCTATCTCTCATATCTATCTATCTATCTATCTATCTATCTATCTATCTATCTATCTATCTATCTATCTATCTATCTATCTATCTATTTATCTCTCATATCTATCTATCTATGTATCTATTATCTATCTATCTATCTATCTATCTATCTATCTATCTATCTATCTATTATCTATCTATCTATCTATCTATCTATCTATCTATCTATCTATCTCTCTCATATCTATCTATCTGCAGGGAGGAAGCCAAGGGCTTTAGTAATTCCGTTTCCTAACCCCATATAAATAAATGACACAAATAAACAGCATCACTCCAGTTTACAATGTAGAAATTACACATGGGGGTATATAAGAGGTTTTTAAGTGAATCATCTATGTCGTAGCTGTCAATTCTTGAAGGCCTGGGCCGTAGCTATAGAGGGTGCAGGGGTAGCAGTCGCTACCTGGCCCAGGAGCCTGAGGGGGCCCAAAGACCGTTGTGCCGCATAAGAAGACACACAGAGCAATAAGGGAAGGGGGGCCAAAGCTGAACTCTTGATCCAGGGCCCATGAGCCTTTAGCTATGCCCCTGCTTGAAGCTCATTTGAAACTCATTCAAATTCCAACTCGTGGACGTTATACATAAAAATCACTTTCAGTTCAACCAGAAATTAGTATTTTCATCACTACACAATATGTAAGTTTCAGATTCCATCGAAGTGAACACCAGTGGCTCACTCAGATATCTGACTACTTTATTTTGGATGCATTCGTTACTTATACGTCCAATGCAAAAAAAAAAAATACATACATTGCACGTCCACATTTTCCGGGTCTTAAATTCAGCTTAACTTAGCACAATTTAAAAATCCTGTTATCGCTTGTGTTTTAGGTGCTGTAACACTATAGAGTGTATGTCAACATAGTAATCCATGTGATAACAACTGGTAATGAATGCAGCATGACTACCGGAGTGAGCGCTTAGGTAGAGCCTTGAATCGAAACACGTCGGCGTTAGACTGCACTGGAAGTACTGAGTCAACAAGCCCGAAAATCATCGGGGTCCTGGAGAAGGAGCCGTAGTCATCAAAAAAAGTGTTACATGGATCAGTGGATGATACATCGATGCCAAGGACAGGTCATCAATATCTGATCGGTAGGGGTCCAACATCGAGACTCAGGGACGTAACTACCATAGCGGCGACTGCTATGGGGCTCAGGGCAAGAGGGGGCCCAGTCTTATTTGGTTTTTATCTCCTCTTCTACTGGAGATGAAAACTTGGTCAGGACTCTACCCTCTAAAGGAACAACTTTTACTAAATGAGGCAGTGGAAAAATGGCCCAAGGGTCACTGAAAGTGTTTAGGCTGAAACCCCTCTGTCCTGTGGGGGGGGGGCCTGTTTGACCCTTTCTATGGGGCCTTTACTTCTCTATGTACACCACTGCTGAGACCCCTGCTGTTTAACCCCTTGGCGCATTTGGACGTAACTGTACGTCCAAAGAGCAAGTAAGTTGCGGCATTTGGACGTGCAGTTACGTCCAAACTGCTTACCGGGACTGTGACACGGAGAGCAGAGACCTCGGGGAAGCCGGCAAGGGACCAATCAGAGTGGTCCCTTGCCGGCAAGCGCTCCGATTGGTTAGTCTCTGCATCGACCAGCTCTATAAAAGCATCACATGGTCCACCCCGCCAGATGTACGCAAAAAAATTTTTTAAAAAAAAGCTATACCAAAACAGCCATTTTTTGTCACCTTGCCACACAAAAAGTGTAATATCAGGCGATCAAAAAGACGTATTTACCCCAAAATGGTACCAATAAAACCGTCATCTCGTCCCACAAAAAATTAGCCCCTGCCTGAGACAATCGCCCAAAAAAAAAAAAAACTACAGCTCTCTGACTATGGAGACACTAAAACATGATTTTTTTGTTTCAAAAATGATATTATTGTGTAAAACTTAAATAAATAAAAATAAGTATACATGTTAGGTATTGCCACGTCCATAACAACCTGCTCTACAAAAATATTTCATGATCTCTCCCCTCAGGTGAACACCGTAAAAAATAAAAAATAAAAACTGTCTAAAAAAAGCCATTTTTGTCACATTTCATAGCAAAAAATGTAATACCAAGCGATCAAAAAAAGCGTATGCCCCCAAAAATAGTACCAATCTAACCGTCATCTCGTCCCACAAAAAATGAGCCCCTACCTGAGACAATCGCCCAAAAAATAAAAAAAACTACAGCTCTCTGACTATGGAGACACTAAAACATGATTTTTTTTTGTGCTTCAAAAATATTGTGTAAAACTTAAATAAATAAAAAAGTATACATATTAGATATTGCCGCGTCCGTAACGACTTGCTCTATAAAAATATCACAAGATCTAACCTGTCAGATGAAAGTTGTAAATAACAAAAAATAAAAACAATGCCAAAACTGCTAGTTTTTGTTACCTTGCCTCACAAAAAGTGTAATATAAAGCTACCAAAAATCGTATGTACCCTAAAATAGTACTAACAAAACTGCCACCTTATCCCGTAGTTTCCAAAATGGGGGTCAGTTTTTTGGAGTTTCCTACTCTAGGGGTGCATCAAATGTGACATGGCAACTTAAAATTTTTCCAGTGAAATCTGCCCTGGCGTTCCTTTCCTTCTGTGCCCTGCCGTGTGCCCGTACAGCAGTTTACGATCACAAATGGGGCATTTCTGTAAACTACAGAATCAGGGTAATAATTACTGAGTTTTGTTTGGCAGTTAACCCTTGCTTTATTCTCGGAATAAAAGGATTTATATGGAAAATCTACCAAAAAAGTGAAATTCAGAAATTTTAGCTACATTTTCCTTTAATTCTTGTGGAACACCTAAAGGGTTAATAACATTTGTAAAACCAGTTTTGAAGGGGTGTAGTTTCTAAAATAGGGTCATTTTTGGGTGGTTTCTATGATGAAGCCTCACAAAGTGGCTTCAGACATGAACTGGTCCTTAAAAGTGGCTTTTGGAAATTTTGTGAAAAATTTCAAGATTTGCTTCTAAATTTCTAACGTCCCCAAAAAAATAAAATGTAATTTTTAAAATGATCCAAACCTGAAGTAGACACATAGGGAATGTAAAGTAATAACTATTTTTGGAGGTATTACTATGTATTTTAAAAGTAGAGAAATTGATATTTGGAAATTTGCAAATTTTTCTAAATTTTTTGTAAATTTGGTATTTTTTCATAAATAAGGGTGAAATATTTTGACTCAAATTTACCACTGTCATGAAGTACAATATGTGACGAGAAAACAATCTCAGAATGGCCTGGATAAGTAAAAGCGTTCCAAAGTTATTACCACATAAAGTGACACATGTCAGATTTGAAAAATGGGGCTCCGACATTTGGTCCAAGTCGCTTGAAGGGGTTAAGAAGGCACTGGCGTTCCTGTGATTGCAAAGGCCTTCTCCGTCTACACCAAGCACAGTGCTGTACATTGTATAGCGGTTGTGATTGGTATTGTGCTCAGCACTAATCACTTCTATGGGGCTGAGCTGTACTTATGGCACATGACCGATGAACGTCACTAGGGGAAGCATCGAGGAGGCTGTGGTGCTACTATGAGTGCCACAGCCTTTTCAAACAGCTGATCGGCGGGGGTCCCAGGTGTCGGACCCCCCCCCCACGATCAGATACTGATGGCCTACCCAGAGGATACGTCATCAGTAGTAACATATCACAAGACTCCTTTAACTTGACAATGGGGTTGGTATTTACTTGGCGTAGTCGGGGCATATACATACCTCATGGTGCCCTATAGCAAAATTTGATATGCCCCCTCCCCCCAATGAGATTTCTAAAAAAAAATTGCAATTTGTTTTTATTACACGGAGAAATTTTTAAATTCAAAAATATACTGCCTGGTCTTAACTAGTTTATATGACTTCTTTATCAGAAAAAATGGAGTGATTGCTTCATAAATATAGAGCTCTTTCTGGAGAACATACTTCTTAAAGGGAACCTGTCATCTCCGAAACACCCCCTGAACTAGAGTAAGTGTTGTATAATGTAAGTGGTGCTGAATCCGAATATGTAAGTTTTATTTTCATACTCCCTTCCATTCTGACGCTGTGCTCCCACAAACCAACAGTAAAATGCACTCACTGGACTCGTCTTTGAGTCCTCTCCATTATGTGAGTGAGAACTGGAGTCCAGTGAGTGCATTTTACTGTAGGTTTGTGGGAGCACAACATCAGAATGGAAGCGAGTATGAAGATAAAAATTACATAACCAGACTCAACGTCACTTACACTATACACCGCTTACTATAGTTCAGGGGGTGTTTCGGAGATGACAGGTTCCCTTTAAAGGGGTTGTGCAAGAATGTAGACGGAAACCCCCCTGCCCCTATGCCCACTTGGTCAGACCTGTAATGGGAAGCTTACTTACCTCCTTCCCGACACTGGCTCCCCGATCCTTCTCTTCCAGGCCTGGGCTCCCCAGCTGAATACATTTGGTTTGATATCACTGCATCCAATCACTGGCCACAGCGGTGACCGGTGACCATTTGTCATGACATAAGGGATCCAGTCTCCACCATGCCCGACGATTGGCTGTACGTGATGTCAAACCAGATGTTTACAGCGTAGCAGCCCAAGCCTGGAAGAGAAGGAGTGGGGAGCAAGCACTGGGAAGCAGGTAAGTAAGCTTCCCTTTACAGGTCTGCCCCCTTCTATTCTTGCACAACCACTTTAATGAACAACATACAAATCGTATAAATATTTAGATAAATCTTCCACCACCAGGGGGAGCTTAAGAAGTCTATAATTACCATTGCCTTTGCTGTAGAAACTCTATGTACTGCGCTCCCCCTAGTGGCAGCTCAAGGAAAATGCCATGTATCTATGTTGGGAACAGGAGAAGCAGTTCAATGCTGGGCCCCATGGAAATCACATGGTCTGCCTCCAAGGTAGGTACTCCACTGATTATAGTAAGTTATATTTTACAACTGAAGGAAGAAGAAGCGGCTGGATCGTCTTTGGAGCAGCGCTGTCCGCAGAAAATCTTTTACTCATCTGTTGATCTTAATAAAACTCTAAGTTTATTTGTATAGTACTTAGTAACGCGTTTCGAGGGCATTAACAACTCCCTCTTCGTCAGGACAGTACCACAGTACAGTACCACTACAAAATGGTCTAAATGTAAGACAGCTAGGGGCGGATAGACCTTACAAGGAAGTATCCCAGTGGGCCGATGCCCATGGGGCCCCCTGGGCCCTTCTCACAGCTGTCCAGTGTAAGTTTTCGGGGATGTATTTTGCGCTGGTGGCAGTATTTTGTGATGGATTGTGGTATTTGGCTCTGTTGGGGTGTTATAATGTGCCACAATATGGTATTGCTGTCCCCACCTTCCATCAATTTGGACCCGACTACAAAATGGGGCCACTTTTAGTATTTTTGCAGGGCCACTTTAAGTTTCCAGTCCATCCCTGAAGTCAGAAAACTGGCATAAATGTAAATTTGTCGCGCCTGTAGTCATGCCTTTTCCCCACCCTTGCCACGCTCCCTTTGTGAAAATTGGTGATGGTGGCGCACACATAGGGTGAGATTTATCAAACTGGTGTAAAGTAGAACTAGCTTATTTGCCCATAGCAACCAATCAGATTCCACCTTTCATTTTTCACAGCTCCTTTGGAAAATGAAAGGAGGAATCTGATTGGTTGCTATGGGCAACTATGCCAGTTGTACATTTAAAGAGCACCTGTCACCAGGATCACCCCTATTAAACCAGGCATACATTCTGGTAGGCTGGATCCTGCTGGTTAAAACAACACCTGTCTTGAGAAAATTGGTCACAGCGTTCCCGAGAAAAAAAAATCACTTTGATTCTTTATGCAAATGAGGGCTTCAGGCCATGGTTAGTACACCGAAGCTCTAATTAGCATAAACTTGGAAATTTGGCAACCAATTTTTTACAAATGGTAACCTCCATCTGGACCATGATTGCAAACTGCTTGCAATTCATTAATAACTTCTAGCAGGAATAATAAAGGAACGGCACATCATAGCGTCATAAAAACAGATGCTCCAGAGTCATTATTTCATGGAGGATGCAAGTAGTTAAAAAAAAAACAGACATGTCAGGGGAGGTGACAGCTCCGCTTTAAACTTGCTGCCATATTTAGAAAATGTTTTCACAGATTCTTTCAGTTTTTGCTGAGAGCGCCGTAGCAGAACGTGTGATCCGTACCTGACAAGTGTTCTTGTAATTAAGCTAAGATATATAAGAAAACAATCTCTCTTTGATATGGCTAAAAGGCAATGGTCCAAGTTAAAGATTAAAGCGTAAAGAGAACCTGAAGATGAAAGAAAATGGCGAAAGAATAAGACAAAGTAAAAGACACAATCAAAAAGAAAAGGTGAATGCTGATTGATCGCCATCTATTTCCTGTGTGAACACATAGATAAAACAAACATCATAACAGCCACTTACACAGGAACATAACCAACTCGCTAAGAAGCTTGTGTCCTAGCTGACTTCTAATCAGGGGTGCACCTTTCCTTTCTGCTGCCAGAGGTGAAAACTGAAACAGCGCCTCACCTGGCCTCATTGGTGGTGCACCCCTGCTTCTAATCATGTAGTATATACTGTATACTTCATTTCAAAGAATTTGCCACAAAGAGCTGCTCCCTCCTCCATTTACAAAATGTTATTGACAATATTTCCCAATTCCACCACATTTGGAATTTTCTTTCCTAACAGCTCCCCACTACATCATACTGTATTCAATATTAAATGATACCAATAGAAAGTGCAAAAAACAAGTCCTCATACCTCTATATGAACAAAGCAACATAGTGACATCGTTTGTAAGGCTGGAATAAGACATCTGTCGATCCAGTTCGGCCTGTTATTCTGCAAGTTGATCCAGAGGGAGGCAAAAAAAAAAACCCCTGTGAGGTAGAAGCCAATTTTCCTCAATTTTAGGGGAAAAAATCCTTCCCGGCTCCAATCAGGCAATCAGAATAACTTCCTGGATCAACGACCCCTCTCTAGTAACTATAACCTGTAATATTATTACCTCCAGAAATACATCCAGGCCCCTCTTGAACTCTTTTAGTGAACTTACCATCACCACCTCCTCAGGTAGAGAGTTCCATAGTCTCACTGCTCTTACCATAAAGAATCCTCTTCTATGTTTATGTACAAACCTTCTTTCCTCCAGACACAGAGGATGTCCCCTCGTCACAGTCACAGTCCTGGGGATAAATAGATGATGGGAGAGATCTCTGTACTGACCCCTGATATATTTATACATAGTTATTAGATCTCCCCTCAGTCGTCTTTTTTTCTAAAGTGAATAACCTTAATTTTGATAATCTCTCTGGGTCCTATAGTCCACCCATTCCAGTTATGACTTTAGTTGCCCTCCTCTGAACCCTCTCCAGCTCTGCTATGTCTGCCTTGTTCACAGGAGCCCAGAACTGTACACAGTACTCCATGTGTGTAACAGCGGCTGCTGTGCGCTGATGTTCTCCTGCTTACTGCCATGGTCCTGGGCTCCATGTTCAGCAGTGATCTGCTGCCTGTGCCTCCCCATTCACCGCTGCAGTCCTGGGCTCTGTCCGTGCAGGTACTGTTTGTTCTGGGATCCACTCCACAGTTTCCCTTCAGCCCTGGCCAAAGCACGATTGCCGCTTCTTCCCTGTAGCGCCTCCTTAAGGGCCAGCGCACGTCACTTCCTGTGAGTTATGGGTTTGATCATGTGACCTCTCTGACCAATCCTAGCTCTCATGCATGCATATAAGTGGCCCAGACACCTTCCCAGGTGCTTCTGCCTGACACTGGTTTCTACAGTTAAGTTTACTGAACTAATTTTACAATCTTTTTGACATTTTAGTGTCTGTTTTACTCCCTTTGACAATAAGTCTCTCTGTCTCCAGCTTAGCTGCTTTTATCTGTCTTTTACATGTTCTATTTTTTCCTTATAGCTTTTCAATGCTTCCTCACTACATTCCTGTTTTAATGATTTAAATGTTTTCTTTTTGTCTTTCATTGCTCCCTTTACATAAGAAAAAAATGTATAAGAAGTTATTGCTCTGGGAAACCATGGAGTAAAAAATGGAAAACACCAAAATGGAAAATCGCCACGTCAGGAAGAGGTTGAATCATCATCGATAGCATTTTTCGAGCCCGATATAAGTCGCTGAGCCTAACATTTAGCTGAATAATTACGCTCTGCCACTTCTCATTCCTTGAACTCCTTCTGTTCCTTCTGAACTCCTTCTGCCCTTTGGGGACATCGGTGAAATGTAAAGTAGTGCGAGATTCTTGTAACATGTGTAGTTTTATTCCAGAACATTGTCCCAGCAGTGTTAATGTGATAAGCAAATGTTATCAAATTAGCAGGTTGCAGAGTGGAGCGCAGCCGTACGTCTGATTGCTATCTCTGCTTCCATGATCGGTGCCCTGACACTCCGCAAAGTCACTAAAGATGATACACAGTGCAACACAGAGGAGATTAGGGAGCGCTCAAGAATTTTTACAATTTAATTAACGTCTTCCTGGCCCACGTTAACACATCCGTCTCCCCGATGATTGCAAAGGGGTTTTTCCGTTTATCAAACAGTAGACGAGGCAACATTTAACGAAAAACTGTATGAAGCAAGAGGCGAAATATGTCACCCATCATATTCAAGTGTGAAGGCATCTCCCAAGGGTTTCTAATTTTTCATCATATTGAATCTGTTGATGAGCTTGTTGACTTTGGAGGTTGCAAGTGTTAATTACAGAAAATTCTGCATTATTTGTAAGTTTTTTTCTTAGGAGATGAGGAGAACATCTTACGGTATATTGGAAAATTCAAGGAACGTTCAAGGACTTGTATATGGATGATGCACAAACACAGTTGCATTTCAAAGATACATTGAGTCGACTCATGGACATGGTTAGATTACAGATCCATAAGGTCCGTATCCATAATATGACAACCAAAGAATTCTTTGGACCTTTATTTCATCTGGGAGTTCCTCCTTCTCTAACCCCAGGCAATAACCAGGGAAACCATCTCTAGGTGTAATTTCCCATGTGGCAACCACCCTCTCCATGTGATATTTTTATGCCCTATTGGGCCATATGGACATGTAGAGGCAAAGATAGCCATGGTAGGACCGTCTTGCTATCATATGCGTATGATGGTTCATCAACTCATCTAACAGATGATTTCGGCAGATCGGTCATGTTGAATTTCAATATGCTGAAATTTGGTTTGTAGATGAATATACAAAAAGATTAGAGATGAGCGAACGTGCTCATAACGAGCACTGTACAGCTCGGCTCCCCTGCGCTCGCATGGGCGCAGGCAGCCGCTTCCGTCGGGTGAGGAGGACGGAAGCGGCTGCCTGCACCCATGTGAGCACAGGGGAGACGAGCGGTACAGTGCTCGTTACGAGCACGTTCGCTCATCTCTAAAATACATATATCCTATGAAAGAGCACCATCTTGTCAGTGCCACCTCTTGGTCAAGATCCATCTTTCCAACAAGCCTTGGGATTTGACAAGGGAATATAGTCAGGCCAGATATCTACTGTAGACAACTGTTTTGGGGTGCTTTTCCCTCTGAAGTGGCCCAGGAAGGGGGCTGAATCTCCTTATAGAAACGAGTCCTGTATGGAGATTTATTGGCAATTCTCAAAGCAGCTCAGCTTACTCCACTCTCACCATTAAGGGGGTTTTCCAGGATCCAGCAGGTCTTCCAAAGCACCTTAATTACACATACACACCTGTAGGGGACAGTTTGTAATATGTTTACTGTTTCAAAATTGCGTGGATCTGTCTCACAGGAATCCAGTCCCCTGATGCTCCTCTTCTGCAAATACAGCTTCAGATGATGTCATATCCTTTACTAGGGTTCCAACCTGGGTTATGGCCTTGTCATCACTTCTGCTGTTGATGGGTCAACTACTCCGCTCCCTGGTCCATGCGCAAACTCCTGAATCCACCTCATCTACTCATGCGCCAGGGAGAGGAATAGTTCTAGATGGATTCCACAACAGAAGTGACATCCCATTTATAGACCAGGCTAGAAACCTGATAAAGTATGTGACGTCAGTAGAAGCTTGACTTTCAGAAGAGGGGCGTCCAGTCACGAGAACTGATCCAAGTCACTTCAGAACGGTAAGTACACAAACTTTCATCTACTGGTATGTTCTTTGTAGTTAATGTGGCTTTGAGGGAGCCAATGGATCCTGGAAAAACTCCTTTCAGAAGATGTGCTGAACCTAGCGTGCATGTGTATGGGGAAGTTATCTCTTAATATAGACCCACTTGACTGGAGACAAGTGACAGAAGGACTCGCAGTCTATCTATTTTAAGTGGAACTCTTTTCCTTAGTAATACGACTATTTCTGGATTTTCTTCTTTCATAAATGACTCTGTGGCTCTTCTACTTTCAGCACAATTGAATTCTGTTCATTCTTTAACTCTGTTCCAAGAGAATGTTGAACGGCTCTACCTGGACGAAGCACGTTCATCGCAGGCAGGAGTTTTGCTTGGCACAGAGTTCAGCTCTTGGATGGATTTTGTGCACCTGCTGGAAATGTTCTTCTGCTGCTTTTACTGCTTTTTGTTAATTGACTTTTGGCTACAATACTAAAAGCAGACTATTGAAAATCAATCACCACGCAGGGTTTGAAAGCCCCCAAAAAATCAGATATTACAATACTGCAGAGTTAATAATCTAAAATTAACCTTTTAACTGCTAGTAGTACACCGATCATTACAGACAGGTCGATAGGTTTGTGTCTTGCAGCATAAATTACAGCATCTGATTCTTCTGGATACCTGGAAGCAGGTAGAAGCCAAGGAGGCTAAAAGCACTTTCTTACATTGGCTTTTAATTATGCATGAGACTATGAATAATATTTTGGGAATTGCAGATTGCAACTTGAGGTTTATTATCATCCAAGGTTTATATCTTGCTCATCTGTGGTCTCACCTGGGACCTATGAAATGGATGTGATGTCTAGTTTAGGATACATTCAAAAGGCCATATTTTTGGTCTGCATTTATGCAAATATTAAAGGGGTTTTCCGGGATTGTACTACTGATAGGTCATCAGTATCTGATCGGAGGGGGTCTGACACCAGGGACCACCGCTGATCAACTGTTTGAAAAGGTACAGGTGCTCCTGTGAGTGCCGCTACCTTCTCACAGCTTACCAAGCACAACATCGTACATTGTACAGCGGCTGTGCCTGGTATCGTGCTCAGCCCCATTCACTAGAATGGGGCTGAGCCGCTCCTAGGCCAGTGACGTCACGTTCATCGGGAGCGCCGGTGCGCCGGTGCTGATTGGCGCGGGACCCAGGTGTCGGACCCCCACCGATCAAATACTGATGACCTATCCTGAGGCTAGGTCATCAGTAGTACAATCCCGGAAAACCCCTTTAAAATCTTTCCTCATAACTATGATGGCAAGAATCTAAAAAAAATACCCATTGGAAGATATAGTGTTTGTTGCAGTGACCAGGCTGAAGGGACAAGTGTGAATGTGGCCGGATGTGGGTAGTAGCTGTGATACAGTTCTGACGCACCCTATAGTGGCACACCTTTTCCTCCCTTTGGGGCACTCTCTGCTTCTGGGGTGCTCCTGCCTGTTGATGGTTGAGGTGCCCTTGATGTTGAGGGTTTTGAGGAGCAAGGCAGGGTCCCTTTGTTAGTGCTGTGTAGCAGCAAACAGTTCTTTACTGAAGATTAAAGTTCAAGAACGTCAATCACAGTTTCAGCATGCAATGGACTGGCAGATGATGTACACGTGCAATTTCCACAGATCTTACAGTTCCCACAGCTGCGATTTGAGCTAATAGGCATGGTTTTCTCTCTGGAGCAATTTTCCTTACACTGCACTTCTCTAACTAGCATCCATGTAATACTTTACTTTAAGTAATGCAACCAAAATGGCAGGCAAACTCTCTGTGCCTCTTACAGTACAACTCCACAAAGCTGTGGCATATGGATATTTCTCATGCAGATGGACAATCTGCTTCTTAAGTGAGCGCAGGCACCATAATAGACACATGGCAATGGAGAATCAGTGGTCATTGTGACAGCAATTCTCCAATGAGCTTCTACACTACACCTCCTCTTTCCATCTGGCATGCTCCTAAAGAAAATCTATCTGCCTCTCTCTGCTGTTTAGCAGCTTTTATTTGCTTCTGGGCTGGTTGATTCAATGCAAAGCATTGATTACCTAGATTTGCTCCTATCAGCATCTAGATTGTTCTGCTGATTCACACTAGGCTAGACTGGCTCTAGCCTGCTCCTCCGTCAGGGAGAGGATACAGCTCTACCTAGTGGTTGTTGGATACGGCCTGTTATCTCAAATCAGCAATTGCAGAAATTCACAATAAATCTCATTTATGGTCCTGGATACAGGAAATAAACATCTAAACCCTTTTGCAGTGGAATGCTGCTATGCAGTGGGATGCTGCACTGTACCTTTTTGACATTCAGAGGGTCTCTGGCAGGTCTCTTATTGGAGGCAGCAAAGGATGGATGGAGATACGCTGACCTTGGAGATATATAGTTTTCTATGATTTCATTAAGTATTTTTATGCTGCCTGAACTAGTCAAAAAAGCCAATTAGTCCTGTTTCCCATGCCCACTGTCAATCATTGTGTGTGTGGGCGGGGTTAGCAGGGCTCACAGACTTTTCTGACGAGTCCTGGCAGTATTTAAACAAATTTAAGGTTTTTATTAGTGTTGAATCAATTGAAGTCCATGAAGTGGACTTTGATCCAAATTTCAGGATAAATTTGATTCGCCGCAAAGTCAAATTTCTTCGAGCTTTGTGGTAACAAATCGATTTTACCTGAAATAGTGTGAAAAACTAAAAAAATCATCCTTACCTCATCCATTTGCTCGCAACAGGCTAGCCGCCACCATCTTGCTATGAACCTGGCATCTGAGGGGAACAATGCGGGGGGTGGCAAAATCGCCGTTCCATGTCATTGCATCCACTATTCACAAAAAAATGTGCTTCATGACAAAGTAATTCGTCACAAAGCAAATTTTTTTGTAAAATTCGGTGAAGCAGCCGAATTGAATTTTCGAATACTTTGCTCATCTCTAGCTGTCAAAATGAAAATACTGAATGAAATCAAATAAAACTATGCATGTTTAAACTCAGCATTTTCCCCTCTGTCAAATGATGCACTTAGGTCTCCTGACCAAAAACAATTACAAATATATATATTAGAGATGAGAGAATCCAAAATTTTATTCGCTGAATATTCGCCGAACTTTTCCTAAGATTCGTATATTTGACGAATAGATTAGTTGAATTTGCATACAAAATATACGTAATTATATGGCTTTTAGCGAACATTCGCTCACTAATAAAAAGGTACGCAACCTCTTTGAACACGTACGCATAAGGGTACAAAGTGCATACGATAATGACGGGCTTTGCTGGAGAGGAATGGTGGAGCAGGAGGAACGCTCTGAGTCTGACCCCTGGCTACATATGGATACTGTATCAGCAGATGACAGATCATCCGGCTGAGACTGAGATGAGCGTGCCATCCACTCCACTACCTCATCCACTTTCTCCTCCACTACAATTTTGCGCCTTGGTGGGTTAGCCTGGTGGAACAACGGCCAAGTATCGCGAATACTACTAGTACATGCTTCGGCTACAGGTCCTTTGGCACTTCTGCCCTGTGCCACCTTCTCCTTTTTTTTAGAGGTCTGGCTGGAACTGGACCCCTTTTGCTTATCCATTCTAGACATTTTTCAATTCACTCTGTGGCCCTGCAGCTGGTCTTTGTCCCTGTATCTCCCTGTCTCTCTCTCCCTGCCTGATTAATTACTAGCCCTGAACTGGCCCTGCACTTGCCCTGCAGTATCCCTGATATGTGTAATACGGATTCCCAGAGCAATTACACCCCAATTTTCACAAAACAGGTCTCAGAGTCTCAGAACTTCACACACAGCAGTCAGCAGTCGCAGCAGAAGTGATGCGTCCCTGGTTTACTGAGCCTGAGCCAATCAGAGCAAGCCCTGCCCACTAGGTCAGATGATCGCTTTCTTCCCAGGCTTTTGCACACAATAAACGAACTAACAGTACAATTTCGCTAATGAATTGAATTTGTACGCAATAGTAACTTATACGTAGCAATAGCGTATAATTTATAGGACAAACTACGTAGCGAATGCGTACAAAGCTGAAGCGAATCACCTAATATTCAGATTCACTTTGCAGCTAAAAAATTCTAAGATTTGATACGAATCAACGAATCGGCGAATAGATTCTCTCATCTCTAATATATATATTTCACTTTTGTTGAAACAAAACCTCAATATCAACCCTCTCCTGTTTTACCCCTTGTACTGTTGTCAGCATCCCCAAATTTGACATTTCCATTATGGGAGCGCAGCCCATTTAGCTGTTTCTGTAGACCTAACCACCTCTAGGGATGAGGGAAAAATCTTAAAATGGGAATATTCCTTTAATGGCTAAAATGTAGGAAACAAAAACATCCTGTTTTATTGGCTTACAAAATATTTTAAATAGGACCTATCGGCAGGATTAACCTTATTAAACTAGACGTACTGCCTCATAGTGTTGATCCTGCTGATAGAAATTGTAACTTCATGGTCCAAATCAGTTGCACTTTTCTTCCATTAGCTTAGTTTTAATCAAAGTGCTAATTAGGGCTTGAGTGCACCGACGGGCACGCCCTAGCCCCTGGGTGCACCTCAGCCCCTTCACTTTCCTATATCAGACATGCTTCCCTTCTCTTGACTGACAAGGCCAGACACAGAGACGTAACTACCATAGCGGCAGACCATATGACTGCTATGGGGCCCAGGGAAAGAAGGGGCCCAGTCTTAGTTAGGATTATCTCCTCTTCTACTGGAGGTGAAAACGTGGTCAGGACTCTACACTCTAAAGGAAAAACTTTTAGCAAATGAGGCAGTGGGAAAATGGCCCAAGGGTCATTGAAAGGGGTTTAGGCGGAAACCCTTCTGTCCTGTGTGGGGGGCCTGGTTTGATCCTTGCTATGGGGCCCTTACTTCTCTATGTACGCCACTGGCCAGGCATCCTCATTGTGTTCATGCCTGGCCCTGCAATCTAGCGCATGCACTGTAGATTCTATAATCGGCACATGCGCAGTGCATTTATTTCGGGTTTCCTCACTGTGGAGATGATCCAGGCAGCGGGAAAAGCCAAAGGATGCTGTAAAAGCAGCTCAAGCGCAGTACATCATGCAGGTGCCCATTTAATACAAAAATTGCCAAAAAGTTTGATATTGCAGATGCTCTCAACTCTGTAGATGGCAACCGAATGCATTGAGCTCCAGCAGGTACCACAACACAGCAAGTCTCCGTTTAATGAGTCTTACACAGAGTTAATAAGAAAAACAAAACAAAAGGAAGATCGCAGAGAAGCCATCCTGACCTCTGGAGGTAGAAAATTCTTCTCTGCAAGCAGGTGGAAGAAGCTTTTGGAAAACAGCAAATTGTCCCAGAGTGATTAAGTCTGGGCCTTTGATAAAAGAAACCACTATTAACGAGCTGGCAGAGACACAAACAGCAACCTGCATACTTTACACAATCAGTGGTTTCCTTGTGATTTCCACCACAAAAGCTGGGAGGATTTGGGAACGATGCTTTCAAGCTGTGCTACTTTTTTATTCTTCCTAGTTGCTACCTCAATGTGAATTTTCAGAGGCAGTCATGAAAACTGTCTTTCTCATGGCGAACACTATTTTATTTTTTTTTCATTTCACTTGCTCTTTTATTATTGCGGGCACACATTATTTTATTCTTCTGTCTCGAAACCCACTGTGTTCGTTAAACGAGGCATCATTTTTTGCTTCTTCGTAAGAGGTGATTTGCAAAAACCAAGCTTGCCGAAATTGTTGGGAGATGCATTTTGTGCTATGGTTTAGCTGGTCTTTGCCGATGAACCGTTCCTGCACCTGAACCTTTCACTGAAGCTAACACAATTGATGACGAGCAGAGGTTGAATTTGTTTGACCCGAAGGATGGCAGAGCTTTGTGTCCTTGACTTTGAGCATGGGATAAAACATAACCTCTTAGCCCAATGTAGATGTCTAAGAACTTTGGCAAGGAAGAGGACAATGTCAAACTGTGTCAGTAGCTTCAGGTATCGTCACACGGATGTTAACGTGTCAAGGCTGCAATGCTTTACGCTGTGCCAACATCTCGTGCTATGGTCTTTATAATGAAGACGCCGCTCTTCTGATCATGCACTGATACTAGACAAAGGATAGGCTGGATTAGGTTTTGTACTATGAACAATGCTTGCTTTCTCTTTTTAATGCTAAGCTGAGGTTGCCCTTTGGCACAGTTGACAGTTTTATACATAGAGTTAAACCTACTTAATATCTCATCAATCTTGAAAGTGAAGGGACTGAGGTCTCTTCAACTTTCTTCTAGATAGCCCTGAAGATTCACTGTTTAAAGGGAACCTGTCCCATTGAACATATGCAATATGCCGCCCCACCAGGGTCGATCGTGTCCCAGGTTTTTAGGAATGCTGAGTGGTGATGCGGCCTTATTAGTTTTGTGTGTGTCACTGTGCTTCTACCTGAATACCTTCACTCCCCAGGGTAAGGCTCTGTAGCAGTAAAGGGGCATTCATAGTTGGTGGAGAATCATCCAAGTTTAGGCTCCATCGCTATAAAGGGGGGGGGGGGGGTGATAGTTGGTGGAGAATAATCCAAGTCCAGATTTTATAAAGTTCAACAGCTTTACTTGCATAAACTTCCATCCAGAAAATATTTGTTCTTTCTCAGGCTCCAGCAGGCTTTTGGATAAACTGTCAGGGAAACCGGGATACCTTGCTATCTCTTTTTCTTCTGTACAAAACTTTGGCTTCAGTCTGGTTGCTGGACTTCCTGACAGTTCTGGTACCTTTAAAGGGGTTATCCCACGAATAATGTAAAAAATGAAAATCAGACATTATACAGGACATGACAACCTCTTTCTAACAAAGCTAGAACCAGCCCTGTACCTCACATTGATCCAGAGATCTCCCCATTCATTACTCTCCTAGATTTATATCAAGCTGACAGCTAAGGGGAGTGTCTTTTCTGCTGCAGCTAAGGAGGCGTGTCTCAGCTCTGCCTATCACAGCTCAGGAGGCAGTTAAAAGTTGAAACTGAGCATGTGCGGCCTGCTCAGTGAATAGGTCAAAGAAATAAGAAATTAAGTGGTCCTATAGAGATATATTTTATTGAATAACTCAGTAGCTATTCAAAATTTTTAATGACATGCAATTACAAAAGTATTCAGATCCAGGTGCTGGTTTGAAAACTGTAGAATATTTTTCGTGGGACAACCCCTTTAAGTTTGGTTCCTTTGGCTGTTGACCCCTCGTAATACTCAGTCTGTAAACTGTACGGAGTAAAGGTGCTCTATAAGCTGCTTCCCTTGGGAGACTCCTGTTGCAGGAGGAGGGGGCATATCCCTTACTGCACAATCTCTTGTGTCCTTCCAGCTCCACTGTCGACTCTAGACTCCCTCTACAGCTTTCCGCAACCCCTCCCTTGGTAGGAAACAGGACTAGCCCACTTCTGCCCAAAAGGGGGGAGAATAAAATGGTAAGTTCCATTCTATCTAAAGATTTGTCTCTGCCAGATACACTGTCACCTGCTAATGAACCAGGCACAGTACATGAACATAACAGTTTCATAGCAATACTATTAAAGCACAATGTAAGGACCTGGAATAAATACACATATGACATTATTTGTAACCATATTGTAACTATAACCATTAGAGACAGTAGGGAGGAGGCCGCGGTGCTAATGGCAGAGATGCACCCTCCTCAAACAGCTGATCATCAGGAGTGCTGGAAATTGGACACCCATTGATCACATACTGATGACCTATCCTAAGGATAGGTCATCGATATGTAAATCGTAGAGAACTGCTTGAATTATTACTATGGCTCCTTTATTCTGAGGATTATGAGGGTCTAAGGGGTGGAGGCCCCAAAGGCCCTATGCCTCAGAGTGGACAAACACAGTAGAAATTTCCAGTCAATAATAGTTTATGGGCCCCCTCTTTTAGTTTCTTGCATGCAGTCTAATAGAGGTTTGAAGCTGGTTTTAAGGTGACAGTGGGTTCCCTTACCCACTGAGCCACATTGCAACTGCACAAGTTACACCAACAGAAAACCTCTCAAAATCTAAGGACAAAGTAACTTGTCAATGCAAAATGATGCTTTCCTTCTTCTAACTTCCATATTCATTTGCTTTTGCAATATACCTCCAAAACCTACAGTAGTGAAAGCCAAGCCTGTTCCAGAGTATATAGGATAAAAATGAATTCCGATCATGTCAAGAGGTGATGGAATTTCTATACGTTCATTTGACCCTGAATATAAATTTCCCATTGGCAGTCAACCTTCTTGAGAACAAGCAAATGTCAGCATTTTGGAAGCCCAGTAGTTAATGTGATATTCTTCGAAAAGACTGAACAGAGCTGAATGGCAGTACGTAGTCTAAGGCCATAACTCAAAGACCGTACTTCATTATTATGTTGTGAGCGTAAGGACATCAATAACGGAATCTCCAATCAAGGTCACCACAATGTATCCACCATATTGTTTCCATGCTCTTCCTTATACCTGTTAGGGTCCTGTACACACAGCCATAGCTTCCAGGACAGCTCCAAACACCCTGCATAGTAATATAGTAACATACCTTAGTTTGTAAAGCTGAACAAAAAAAAAAAAACAACTTATGGTATATCCGTCCAGTTGTCAATGTTGATCTTACAGGAATGCAAAAGCTCCATGAGGTAGAAATCAGCGTTCCTCCTTTTAGGGAAAGCTTCTCTGCTCCAAATCAGGCAATCAGAATAACTCCCTGGATCAACACCCCTCTCTAATAACTAAAACCTGTAATATTATTACCCTCCAGAAATACATCTAGGCCCCTCTTCTTTTTGTAAATTCACCATCACCACCTAATCAGGCAGAGAGTTCCATAGTCTTACTGCTCTTACCGTAAAGAATCCTCTTCTATGTTTGTGTACAAACCTTCTTTCCCCCAGACGCAGAGGATGTCCCCTCGTCACAGTCACAGTCCTGGGGATAAATAGATGATGGGAGAGATCTCTGTACTGACCCCTGATATATTTATACATAGTTATTAGATCTCCACTCAGTCGTCTTTTTTCTAAAGTGAATAACCCTACTATATCTTTCTGGGTCCTGTAGTTCACCCATTCTAGTTGTGACTTTAGTTGCCCTCCTCTGAACCCTCTCCAGCTCTGCTATGTCTGCCTTGTTCACAGGAGCCCAGAACTGTACACAGTCCTCCATGTGTGGTCTGACTAGTGATTTGTAAATTGGCAGGACTATGTTCTCATCACCGGCATCTATGCCTCTTTTGATGCAACCCATTATCTTATTGTCCTTGGCAGCAAGTCCTTTTCCATGTCAGTGTTTTGCCATTTAGTATGTACTGGTGACTTGCATTATTCCTTCCCATATGCATAACCTTACATTTATCAGTGTTAAACCTCATCTGCCACTTTTCTGCCCAAGCCTCCAATCTAGCCAGATCCATCTGTAACAGTATACTGTCGTCTGTAACACACACACACACACACATATATATATGTATTACAGAGGACAGTATACTGTATATATTAGTATGTATGTGTTGCTTTACAAAGTTTAGTATTGTAAGCAAAAAAATTATATTTCCCTGTGCAGCCCCTCTATAAGTTTATTAATAAATTTATAGGGCCCAATATTAATCCTGTGGTATTCCACAAGTGAATGCTCCAGTACTGATCCCTGTGGTACCCCACTAGTAATGGTTCCTCCTCCAGTACTGATGCCTCTGATAGGGTCTAGCCCCTCTGTGCACGTCAGCTCCTCAGTTCTTTAGTCTTTGGTGCACTGAAGCCATTATTCACATAAACAATGGAAGTCTTTTTTTTTCGGGAACACCACAACCGATTTTCCCAAATAGACATCATTGTAATCACCATGATTCACCCTTGCAGACAGTATTCCTGGTTTATTGGGGTTGATACTATTGACAGTTGCTTTTTAAATGATAAACGTCCGTCTTCCTCTAACCACTAGGGGGAGTTAGGAACTTACTGTATGTTCATTGAGTTCAATGTATACATAGTATACAGAAGGCTCCCTCTAGTGGTGGCTGCAGACAAAGCAAATACATTTCAGTGTATATTGAGTGAACATTAATTTTTAGATAAATTGATTTTTTTAATATAATTTTTATTTTTTTGTTGTTTTTTTTTCTTGGACCCCACATTCATCAACTCATCTCATTCATCAATATCAGTCAGTCTTCTCTTTGCCGGGAAGATGAAAGGAAGACGTTTGATGTGCGTTATGTGGATTTTAATGAGCCCTGCGACTTACATACAGCAAGCTGTGATTAAAAAGATGAATGAAATGATGTATGGAAGGTAATTATTTTGATATTGTTGTTATATTGTTAGAACGCAGATGTTCTTCCCCCGACAACAACCTAAGTGATGATTCACAAGTGGCTGCAAGGAAAAGGTCTGCGTCTCCTCGTGCTTAACTTCCACACATTATCTTATCACGTAAAACACGGAAATCTATTAAGAGGCAGCAAGGTGCATAAAGCCGCAGCCAAGGATGTGCAGGCAAATGTTATTTTTGCATTGAGTACATTATGTCTGATATTTCAAGAACAAGAACATTGACAAAGATCAATTTTATCAACTTATTCCTTTTGCGTCTGCCCAAATGAATGCATTTTGAAGGGTTTTGCTGGTGGAACATTTTATCGCCTCCTTGACTTTGGTGAAGCAGGACTGATGTTGTCTGACTCAGGTTGGGCTGAGATTTAAAGTGCTACTGACATGAGTAGTGCTCATTAAAAATACAGCCGGTGTGCTACTTTATTAATGAAGCAAGTCATGGTGCTTTACGCCGTTCTAATCCATTTACAACTAGAATGAAGCACTACGAAAGAAGCGTAAAGCGCCACAGTGACAAACATTAATGAATCGCATGGAATGCTACTAGAGATGAGCGAAGTTATCAAAAACTCGATTCAACTGCTTCACCGAAATTCACATCGTATTTTCATTTGTTATGAATGACTTTGTCACAAATCGCATTACATTGTATGTAGTGGGTCCAATAACGGGGAACGGCAATCGTGCCACCCCCCATCATTGAACCCCCTTAGATGCCACGTTGCATCTGACATTAAAGGGGTTGTCTCATGATGGACTAGGGGGCCATATCGCTAGGATATGCCCCCATTGTCTTATAGGGTGGGACCCCCAACTATATTGGGAACGGAGCACGTAAGGTGGTGTCTGGAGGACTCCGCTCCGGCCACCACCAAGGCGGCTCCCCATAAAAAAGAATGGGAGCATACCACGCATGCGCATCCCCCGTTCCCATTCATTTCTATGGAGCCGAAGGAAATAGCCGAGCCAGCGCTCGACTATTTTCGCCGACCCTGTAGAAAATGAATGGAGGGCGGCTGCAGATTCGCAATGTGCCCTCCTGCACTTTCGGGGCTCCTCTCTGGATATAGCTGCGGGTCCCATCGGTGGAACCCGCACCTATAAGACAATGGGGGCATATGCTAGCGATATGCCCCCATTGTCCATCATGAGACAACCCCTTTAAGGCTTTTCATGGGTTCATCAGGGATTAAAAACAAAAAATGCATACTCACCTCTTCTATGTGTTCGCCCTTGTGGCCATCTTGATTGAAGAAAACGTTCCAAATCTCTTGCACGCTGGCGTGATGACATCACCATGTCATCACGTTGGCCGGACGCAGTGACGTAATCACTGATAACGTTGCAGCACCTGGCCAGCATGATGACATGGTGACATCACACCTCTGTGCGTGTAAGATTTGGCCCCATCTTGCCACTGTTGCTGCCTGCCTCCTGGCCTCCATCATGACATTGCCTCCATCATGCCACTTCTGTGGCCGGCCAACTATCATGTTCTCTATGGCTGATGCTGCCTCCATCATGCCACCACCATGCCACTGCTGCGACCTGCTGCTGCAGCTCCTCACTGCTAATCCTCTACTGCCACCACCATTAACGCGAAGCATCTGCCACCACTACTACTGTCCTTACCCATAGAAAGCCTTGTATGTTCCATGCTATGTTGCTCCTGCTGCCGTCACTATTATGGCCGCATGCCACTATATCCGTACCGTACCCTTTCCACATCCACATTGCACTGCTGCTGCTCCCAATTAAAAGGGAGAATTTTTTTAGGCTTGTTCACAACAAGCCGCTATTTCTTCTGACAATCAACACTTGTGCGTGTCTTATGGGAAGGCATTTCGACCCTGTCAAGGCATAATTTTTGGACCCTTAGTCTCCCCCAAGCCACTTTTTTATATCCCATAACTTGGTGTGTGTTTAAACATCATCTGCCCCACAAAAAAAATTAAAAAAAATAAAATAAAAACATCATCTGCCCCAATAAGGGACAATTTTTGTAAGCTTTGGAATATGAAAAAGCATAACACTAGGTCAGGATGTATTAAATCTGAATATGGCCCTGCACACCTATGTTGAAATCCGGAGGTGTTATGAAGGCCACGCTTGCAGTGTTACCCACCACTTGTACGGCTAATCATCAGGGTATATCAGGCCTGTGTAGAACTTCCCTGAGGTTTCACCGAGCTGATGAACGACATTTCTCTTTCTCAACCGACCCTAAAAAATATCCAGGAGTCAGGCGATGATCAATACTTTTCTGCAGCAAGCCACTTGCTCCTGATAAATGCTCTTCTGGCGGAGGGCAGAGGGAAGGAATCCTTCACCACAGACGGCAGTCAGCCACTCATCAAAAAATGCCCCACAAAAAAAATTAAAAAAATAAAATAAAAACATCATCTGCCCCAATAAGGGACAATTTTTGTAAGCTTTGGAATATGAAAAAGCATAACACTAGGTCAGGATGTATTAAATCTGAATATGGCCCTGCACACCTATGTTGAAATCCGGAGGTGTTATGAAGGCCACGCTTGCAGTGTTACCCACCACTTGTACGGCTAATCATCAGGGTATATCAGGCCTGTGTAGAACTTCCCTGAGGTTTCACCGAGCTGATGAACGACATTTCTCTTTCTCAACCGACCCTAAAAAATATCCAGGAGTCAGGCGATGATCAATACTTTTCTGCAGCAAGCCACTTGCTCCTGATAAATGCTCTTCTGGCGGAGGGCAGAGGGAAGGAATCCTTCACCACAGACGGCAGTCAGCCACTCATCAAAAAATGTCTTAATCTAAGGGAGAGGAATTAAGAGCTGTGTGGTCTGGAGGTGAGTGCTATCGGCTCTTCTGTATGATTGATCGATAACAAGACTTTAAGCATCAATCCTGAGTAAAACTGCACTAAAGTCATATCACTTCTTAAAAAATGAATGGAGGAGCATGGCACAACAGATTGCTTGTGTTGCACGTTCTCGACGGAAGTCTGTTCTCGTCTCTCTTTACAAAAAGCTGATATACAATATTGTGCAAATTCCTTAAACGGCACCCTACATTATAAAAGGATGTAGGGTATTAAAGAGGTTGTCCCACCCTTCACCGAAATTGTAATGATGTGCCTGAATCTGCTCTGTCTAGAGAAAGGAGGGCTCTTATCTAGTCAATGGTGCTTTACTTTAGCGCCAAGTGTCCTGTCCCTGTTGCTTTCAGTTCCTTGTGGACCAAAAGTGTGAGATCCCTGTGGACATCACATGGACCACTGTAGCTATTCACTTGAAGAGACGTCACCGCTGACTGCCACCACTCTGACCTCCATCTATCTATAGAACGGAGCTCCCAAAGTGAACAAGAATACACTGCGCATGTGTGGTCGCCCTCCAAAGAGTACTATAGGAGCACTGAAAATAGCCAAGCCTTAAAGGGGTTGTCTCATCTGAGACAATGGGGGCATATTGCTAGGATATGGCCCCATTATCTGATAGGTGCGGGTCCCACCGCTGGGACCCATACCTATCTCCTAAACTGAGCCCCAAAAGTGTTGGAGGGCACATCGCACATGCACAGCCGCCCTCCATTCATTTCTATGCTTGGCTCGGCTATTTCCATCAGGCCCATAGAAGTTAATGGGAGCGGTGGCCGTGCATGCGCAGTGCGCCTATTCACTTCTATGGGGAAAGCGCTTGGTGGTGGCCGGACCAGAGTCCTCTAGCTGCCACTTTGCCTGCTCCATTATCGATATACGTGAAGGTCCCAGCGGTGGCGATATTCCTCCATTGTCTCAGATGAGATTACCCCTTTAACTCCAGTTCCATAGAAGTAAATGGAGCGGTGTGCTCTCCATCAATTTCTATCAGACTTCCAAAGATAGCCGAGCTTGACACTTGGCTGTTCTTGGGACTCTCTTAGAAATAAATGGAGGGTGTCTGCGCATGCTCGGTATGTTCTTGTTCACTTTGGGAGCTCCGTTCTAAAGATAGGTGTGGGTCTCATGGGTGGGACCCACACCTCAGTAACATTCATGGCATAGCCTACCCATATGCTGCCAATCTCTCAGGTGGATGCACCCTTTCTTTTGTTTTCTTATTGACATATTTCATGTTTTAAATCTGTCCTTCTATGTAGTTTTATGTGTGCTTGTTTTGTTGGGGGTTGTGGGGTGATTTGTATTTTTAGTGGCACCATTTTGGGTGACATTAAACCTGGCACAGATTGACGCAATAGATTATTGCCTGCTCACCCTGAGAGGTAATAATGGTAGCAACCAGTGGTTTTATGGGTTCAACTCTCCTTAAAAGTAGATGCCCACGAATGGCACTAGAAATTGGCTTAGAGTTAGGTGTCAATCCGTATCGAGGTCACCTTGCTGCTGGTGGATGGGCCCAGATATTTTTGATCAAAAAGTGTATCTGCTAAGAACCTCTGACTGCATATGATATGCTGTATTCATTGGTATTATTCTGGGGAACATCTAACGTTTTGGTTGTTGTTTAATGTATTTCTGTTCTTTTGGAAGGTGAGTTTTTTTTTACAGTGTGAACTGCATTAAATAACGTCTTACGTGCCTGCAGAGTCTTACGTGTATGGCGCAGTGTGCAAAGTGGTTAATGTAGAAAAAGCATCTTTCATTAATGGGGTTGACTGAGATTACATAAATCCTGAGGATAGGTCATCAATATTCAAATCTCAGAAAACCCCTTTAAATGAAAAAGTAAGCTGTTGATGGCAGAATGACATGGTAGAGGGTGTTAGTCTTAGAATAAGTCCTTACTGTGTCCCAGCTATATCATTATACCGTATAATAGTGAACAGAATACAATCCTCATTTTACTGACATTGAATATTTTATTTATGGGGTGGATAAGTGATGTACAATACGTTGTAATGAAAACCAGGCCTTGAACATAATTACACTGTATCTTGAAAAGTCAAGGTTGGATATAAAGAAAGAACTGGCCTTTTAAAAAGGGCAAAATAAAATTATTTAATTCAAGAAGTTGTAGAAAAATGATCTTCATAGTAAGGAGTCACCTTAATATAGTCATTAATGTCTAGGAACCCAGGAAAGAAACTAAGGGTAATTGAAAAACAACCAAAAGAAAATTGAACTCTGTTCTAAGTACACAATTATCAATAGAGTTGTTTATCACACTTTCAGACTAAAGTCTTGTAAGACTGACGTCCAAAGAGCAGGAAGGTCATCCAGTAGGCTCCACCAAGGGTGCAGCTATAGAAGATCCAGAGAAAACAGTCACACCTAGGCCCAAAAGCTCTTCTACCACATAAGAAGATGTCATATGGTAGACGGGGGCCTTGTTTTGCATTGAAGTCCAAGAGCTTGAAGTTACCCCTTTGCATGTGAAACATCCACAAAAAAGCACATGAGATCTAGAAGTGAAAAAGACCCACCTAAAGTGACCTATGGAGTAGATTAACTAGTTTTCAGGTCTTTCATTTTTTGGGTAGTTTCCAATAAAAAATAGTCTTTTTCTTATTATTTTTCTTAAAGCCTATATGCGCAGTCTCACAGGTGGCATCACCTTTCATCTAGTGAAAGGACCACCACATTCCCTGATTGTCTAAGCCTCTGGAGTTTGTTCCTCAATTCAATCCTCACTTTGTGCCAGAAAAAATGGGCAGGATCCATCTACATTCTATGGATTATTGATAGGCAAAGGTTATTTAAGCATTTTATGATGGTATTATATGGGAATTACATGGTACACCCCAATGTTTAACCAGACTTAAGTCTCAGGGGTCATATACTACTTGGGTTGTAGCTGACTGTTTGACATGCAAAGGATACAGGTGACAATATGTATAATATGTATAAGATAAGTATCACAGTTTATGCTGTGAAGGGGAGGGCAATGTAATATGCAATGTATTGTATGTACATGTAATATATATTATTGGATGTTCACATGTTGTCAGCAGTGACTGTCCCTTTAAAAGTGGATCCTCTTTGTTCAGACATGGCTGTGAGGGAAAGACTGGCCTCTGGTAGTATGTCTCAGGGAGCCTGGCCACGTTGGGTAATGGGTGGCTCAAGGTAGGGCATAAAAGGAAACAGTAGTTCCCACCAAGTGTTTACTGTGTGCAGGTTGTACCTCATCAACAGACATGATAGTTTGCAGACCAGAGTTTTATGAAACCCATGTTGAGTGTGGCAATGCAGCCGCTGACTCGTGACCAGAGAGTGGTCTAAGAGAAGTCATGGCTGAGGTGGGAAGTGTTGTGAAGCCTGAGCAGATCTGAGCATCCACTACTATAGAATTGAAACAACCTAAAAAGTGGGACAACCACAATTCCCTTGCGCCGCAGTCATGTTTGTTCCGGCAGAGAACCGTAAAGCTTGTTGTGCCTCCTGAAATGATTGTAACCATTATGATTGTGACTCTGTAAGAGAACTGTGCTGTGAAAACCTGATCATTTTGAGCCACATTCAATAAATTAACATTTCTCTGCACCCTGGTGCACCACTACTCTACTATACAGTTGAGACAACCGAAACAGTGGGACAAACACCTCTCTCTAGCGCCACAAGTGCCTTATTGGCCCATCCACCACCGATCTGATATGAATGCCCTTTGTCTGAGGATAGGCCATTAATATTTAGTTCCCAAGAAGAACCATAAAGCTTGTAGTGCCTCCCAGAAAGATTGTAACCATTGTAATTGTGCCTCTGTAAGAGAAAAAGTTGATTGTTTTGAGCCACGTTCAGTAAATTAACATTTGTCTCTGTACCCTTGATTTGGCTGGAATATCTGGAGAACCTTCTTGTCCCAACCACCACTTTACAGAATGATAATAGACAGGAGCATTACACAATATATATAGTAGAAATAAACTATGACTTCTCAAAACTTTACTCTTAACATTGTGCGCTAGAAATGCTGTTCCCGTCACTCATATTCTTACACACTCCCTGCAGTGTTGAGGGGAAACATTTCCACAGCCTGACACTGAGCCGCTGCTTAATTTTGCAGAAACGTCTTCAATGAAAACATCAGATAATGGTGCTAGGTTGAGCCATATATTGTCATTCTCTCAATGTCCCTTTGTGCCTTATCGCTCCGAAATGACTTGTTCTGTCTCTATCCCATTAGGGACAAAACATTAATTTTCCATATTTTCCGAGTAATTTATGAGGTGGCAAGTTAATTGAATGTTAGAAGGAGGAAACAGAGAAAATAAATGAACATTTTGAGGGTGGGTTGGAATGCATAATGCTTGCTACTATTGTTTATAAGGTTTACGGTGGATGGCCAAAATGAATGCTTCAATGAGTTTTGCTGATTGTTTTTTGAGTTATTGGACCATGTCTATGAGAATGGCCTATTGGTTACATAGTTAATACGGTTGAAAAAAGACATAAGTCCATCACGTTCAACCAAGAAAAGACATTTGACGTTAAACCTACAACAAAATTTGCTTCCTCCCCCATTCCCTATTAAAAAATCACCTAAAAAACAAAAGATGAATATCATTACAGTTCATAAACTCACTATACACCATTCATACGCCATAACATTAAATGAGTAAGGGGTGGAATAAATTTGGAAGTTCAGTACTTGGCTTTCATGTTTCGGAAGCTGCAAAATGGACAAGCGTAAACATCTGAACGACTTTGACAGTGGGCAATTTGCAATGGCTAGATGACTGGGTCGGAGCATTTCCAGTTAACAGGTCTTTTGGGGTGTTCCAGGTATGCAGTTGTTAGTATCTACTAGAGATGAGCGAATCTATTTGCAGATTCGTTGATTCGTATCGAATCTTGGAAATTTTTAGCTGCAAAGCAAATCCGAATATTAGGTGATTGATTCGCTTCGGCTTTGTACGCATTCGCCACATAGTTTGTCCTATAAATTATACGCTATTGCTACGTATAAGTTACTGTTGCGTACGAATTCAATTCATTAGCGAAATTTTACTGTTAGTTCGTTTATCGCATGCAAAAGCCCGGGAAGAAAGCGGTCACCTGACCTAGTGGGCAGGGCTTGCTCTGATTGGCTCAGGCTCGGTAAGCCAGTAACGTATCACTTCTGCTGCAACTGCTGAGATGAGCAGAAGCACTGTGTGTGAAGTTCTGAGACTCTGAGACCTGTTTTATAAAAATTGGGATGTAATAGCTCTGGGAATCCATATTACACATATCAGGGATACTGCAGGGCAAGTGCAGGGCCAGTTCAGGGCTAGTAATTAATCAGGCAGGGAGAGAGAGACAGGGAGATATAGGGAGATACAGGGACAAAGACCAGCTGCAGGGCCACAGAGTGAATTGAAAAATGTCTAGAATGGATAAGCAAAAGGGGTCCAGTTCCAGCCAGACCTCGAGCTCTAAAAAAAGGAGAAGGTGACACAGGGCAGAAGTGCCAAAGGACCTGTAGCCGGAGCATCTACTTGTAGTATTCGCAATACTTGGCCATTGTTCCACCGGACTAACCCACCAAGGCTCAAAATTGTAGTGAGAAAGTGGTAATGGAATGAATGGCACGCTCATCTCAGTCTCAGCCGGATGATCTGCTGTCATCTGCTGATACAGTATCCATATGAAGCCAGGGGTCAGAATCAGAGCATTCCTCCTGCTTCACCATTCCTCTCCAGCAAAGCCCGTCATTATCGTACGCACTTTGTACGCTTATGCGTACGTGTTCAAAGAGGTTGCGTACCTTTCTACCTGAATGTTCGTTATTAGTGCGCGAATGTTCACTAAAACCCATATAAATACGTATATTTTGTACGCAAATTCACCGAATCTTAGGAAAAGTTTGGCGACTGTTCAGCGAATAAAATTTTGTATGATTCGCTCATCTCTAGTATCTACCAAAAGTGGTCCAAGGAAGGAGAACCAGTTAAGCGGTGACAGGGTCATGGGTGACCAACCTAAATGATAATTAAGGCTAACCCATTTGGTCTGCTCATCTCCAACTTGTGTGGATTCAATGTAGTCAAGTGGTGAATGCTCTTCTGTCCCGGTGACATCACATAACGCTTGCTACCATTGTTTATAAGGTTATGGTAGATGGCCAAAATGAAGACTTCAATGAGTTTTGCTGATTGTTTTCTGAGTTATTGGACTATGTCTATGAGAATCGTCTATGGGTTAAGTAGAAAAGACATTTGGAGTTAAAACCTTGCCTAAAAAAGGGGCAAGGACCAATAGTTTTGTCTAGGGTATATTATAATGAAGGCCAACCCTTAAGGTCTGCTCATCTCCAACTTGTGTGGATTCAATTTAGTCAAGTGGTCTCGGACTCTTCCAGGACCCAGTGACGTCACATTATCTTTGTGCAGCTCAGTCCTATGGGACTGAGCTGCAATACCAAGCATGGCCACTATACAATGGACAACGCTGTGCTTGGTATACTATGAAGAGGCTGCAGAACTCGTCCCCATGCTGCGACCTCTTCGACTTACTGCCAGGAATTGAAACCCCACCATTCTGAAGCCCATTTCTGAGGATAGGTCATCAATATTTATGTTTCAGAAGACCCCTTTAAGATGATAATGTCAAATCCTGTGTGTAGTTTTGATTTCAGCTGTGGCATGAACACTTTTTAAATCATCGGTATATGATACCCAGACATTTTCCTGTGAGTCCTGTGAGAACCCAACTTGTGAAGAACCTTCTTCGCTAAGTGATTTCATTAGTAGTGTCCCCGCATCTGATGACCTGCCATCCCCTGTCTGTTATCATTTGGTGTTACCAGGCCCTGACTTTGTACTCCCGCACTGCGATTACCGCCATGACCTTTATGGAACCATTCAGTCACAGAATGCTCTGACATCTGCGAGTCTGCTCGTGTCAGCTTGTCACGAAAACTTGTCACTTACCGCGCCGGTGACATGCCATATTTGTCTATCTGTCTAGCTCTTGATGCTAGGTTCAATGATTCTCTGAGAAGAAGCATATTAATTATCTCATTAGGAATTAAAATAAGCTTTGCCGGGAACAACATCTTCCAACCTTTTTCTAGCAATTTTTTTTGTTAATTATTATTATTTCAGCAGATCCGGCAAAGAAAGACTTAACTAGTGTCCGACTGGACCATTTCCAGAGATGAAATATTAATAATTCAGGTTGCATTATGTGGCATGTGCTACTTTTGATCTTGCTTTTTTTTTTGCCGCCATAAATTTGACATGAAGACGTTGTACATTTCTAACTAAATTGTCCGCTAAAGTGCGCTCCCATCAGTCTCCAGCCGTCGTACTGAAATAATTGGCTCTAGACAGCATTGTGTCATCCCCCACCCCTCCCACCCGCCCTTTACTTTGCTCTATCTGGATGATAAACCTTGATTGTGTGCGATTTATACCATACAGGAAGATGCCGCTGACCTTATGTATGAGCACAATGCCCCCATTACTTATTGCAAGGGGTAAGCCTGCGGTCAGCAGAAAACAAGACTGTATAAAAAAACAATATGCTGAGATGTCATTTCAACTTTTCAGCATACAAATTCTTTTGAAAATGGTAAAATTCTTTCAAATCAACTTCCAATAACCCAGAAAGGCAGATATTTTATCACTTGCTTTTTGTTTGGAAAACATATTTTAATCCGTGATCTGGATGCTGGTAAACATCATGAGTCATGGCTCAATAAAAGGCCTAAATGGGTGCAGAAGGGGTGATGAGATGGGAAAGTGCTCATATTTTCATTGCATATGTGGCAATCAGAGAGAAAAGTATGCTTTGTGATTGATAAAGGAGGAGGAGTTAACATGCACCAAAGTCCATGTTACCGTTCCCCTAGGGTCATGTACAGTGGTTACACAGAGAGGAGGAGCTATTTCTCTGTTCTCTCCTTGCAGCCTATCAGCATGTCCGCACTGACCTCCCGCTCCTTGTCCTCGTTGGCTGAGACTATAGCTGGCTGAAGGCAGGGTAGCTGGTGAAGGGGAAATTACTGCCTGACCAGGCCCACTTAATATTGCTGGTCCCATAACAGCTGCTATGGCTACTACAGCGGCAATTCTTCCCCTGCTTGAAGCACTGGGGTCCTGAATTTGGTTCTGTCCAAGAGCAGCATCTGTATCAGGTTTGTATGTTCTATATGTGTTTGCTGGGTTTCCTCTCACTACTCCTGTTAAAGAGGTTGTCTCACTTCAGCATTTATCATGTAGACAAAGTTAATAAAATATTGTGATTGTCCATATTGCCTCCTATGCTAGTTTGATTAATTTCTTCATTGCATTATAGACTGCTCGTATCCAGGGGTTATGACCACCCTGTAATCCAGCAGCAGTGGCAATGCTTGAACACAATAGGAAAATGTGCCAGCTTCTTTAGTGGCCGGAAATTTGGAAGTGTTCATAGGCTGGCACTTTTAGCTATAGTATGCAAGCACACTATATGCAGCACCCATGATTGTAAACGGTAGGGATCTCAGTTGTTTGAAGCTTGGCAAGCCCCTTTAACTTAACTACCTTATTTTTTCCCTGAACATTATGAAGTTACTCACCTCACCCATTTCCACTGACACTTCCCACCAAGCAACCGCAGCTCCTCTTGATGGCTGCTTCCAACTGTGAGACAACCTAATACCCTTCTTCCTCTCCTCCAGCTTCTGGCTTCCATTGCTGCTGGTTTAGACCACACTTTAGTGGTTGAAGCACGCAGCATCATCCAGTTGTCAAGGCAGTTGGCCTCAGGAGATGAATCAGACCTGGCAACCTGCTTAGAGAAGAACTGTTCAGGCATGACTTGTCTTCTGTTTCAAGTTCATCCTTTCCTGACTCCTGTTCCTGTGCTTTGGTATTGCCTCTAGTGTTGATCCTGACCATTACCTCAGCTTTGTTCCTGATCTCGCTCCTGCCATGCCTCTTGGATTGCTGTCTGGTCTTTGTAGTTCTACTTCTGGCTCTGACCCTTGTCTCCATTCCTGACTATGCTTCTGTATTGTCTAGTTCTGGCTCTGACCCTTGTCTCCATTCCTGACTATGCTTCTGTCTTGTCTTTTTGAATTCTGAAGGACCTCCAGTTGACAACCTTTAGCTCTTGATCACTCCACACCTTCCTCAGCACTGTAGCCACCAAACCATTGGAGGTTGAAGGTTATGGGTGAAGATCTGGGGATTCCTTAGACTCCACACCCCCAGCCTAGCCTGTGTTAAACAGTTTACGCATGGTTTCAGGTATGTAATTGTAACATATGCATGAATGGAACCATCCTAAGACATTTATGAATACATTTTTTACATAGTCACCACCAGCAACCAAATCCATGAAGTACATGGCTCCAGCTAACCATTCATTTCCTAATCAAAAGGAGACAAAGGTTCTAATTAAGTCAAACCGTTCCAGGCCAAAGATTTTCTCGTATATTGTGTTGAGTCTTAAAGGACAGAAAAAAAATGAAAGGAATATGATAAGAATGAAACATTTGCAATGTTGATAAGCAGTTTGGAGATATGCTAATAAAGATTCCTCCGGGGCAATAACACATTCGGTTTCATAACAGTGAAAGCCAAATGCGTTGGCATAATTAATTTACTTATTGTGAACAGAGATTTATGAGTAATATTTGCCAGAAAACTTCAGTCACCCGACACATACAATTAATGGCGGTTGGTTCCATTTTGGGAACAGATCACAGACTGCAGACGAGGCTTGTACGTTCCGCTGGAGACGAGAGTATCACAACATCTCGTCACCATGCGATATATTAGGCCTTTCAATGTATGCGCCGGTGATTTATGTCTATGGCAGAACATTCCCTAGTCTTTCACAGCTTATCATGCATTCACACAGCAAATCTATTCTGTGCCATCTGTAGTGAGAAAATGAGAATGACTTCACGGTATACATTTCCTGCATTTTTTATCTGCTGCCGAGAAAAACAATAAGGCGAGTCTATTATACTTATTGCATATTGCAAAATTGTTTATTACCAAAAAGAATCCTTGTCCAGCACGTAGGATAAGAGTGGATCAAACGTTGATTTGGTTCCAAAATGCATAAAATTACAGTCCAGAAGTAGGTTGCATTAACAGTGCAGAAGTTACACGTTTCGAGCTCAGTTCTTACAGAAAATTATCAAAATGCTTTTGAATTTGTCCAGAAGAGAAAACAAATGAATGACTCGTTTTCACCTATAGCATCCCATTTTCTGTCATTTTAGTTAGGGTCAAAATACTCAGATGACCCATAAAATCAGGTTCCTCTAGCTGGTCCAGTGATAAAAGGGGTTGTCCAACCATAAGAACTTATCGTGTATCTACAGGATGTGTGATATCAGGATGTGTCTCACCACCTGGACCCACCAATCACAAGAATGTGGTCCCAGAGTCCCCAGAGTGAATGCAGTGATGTTTGTGTATATGAGGCGCAGTATGGAGAGCATGGGAGTAGTAGTGGACAGTTTGTAGGTGGAAGTCATAGTGTTCATGTTGGCCAGGCCTCTTTTCACCAAACCTTCCTCACTCCTAGGGCTGATGCATTTTTGAGGGAGTCATGATAGAAGTAGTAGATATCCTAACTACCATAGCGGCAGACCATGCAACTGCTATGGGGCCCAGGACAAGAGGGGGCCCAGTTGGGATTATCTCCTCTTCTACTGGAGGTGAAAACTTGGTCAGGACTCTACCCTCTAAAGGAACAACTTTTAACAAATGAGGCAGTGGAAAAAATGGCCAAAGGGTCATTGAAAGGGGTTTAGGCAGAAACCCTTCTGTCCTGTGTGGGGGGCCTGGTTTGAGCCTTGCTATGGGTTATCCCTTACTTCTCTATGTACACCACTGCCTAGGGCACACACTAAGCAAAGTCTCCTGGCTGATGGAAGGAGGGATGCTCTTGCTGTTAGTGTGCAAATTGATAGGAAGAGACTGAGATGAGGTTCAATAACTAACTCACAGTTTTCTTACTTGGCAGCAAGTTTCAGAACACGTCTAAATAAGATGGAGGTATACAGTCTTACAAGGCAGTTTCATAATCAATGGTGTAGTTGGGCTGGAGCAAGGTTTCACCAATCAATTCTCAATGTAATCTAAGACGCAGTAATTAGTTTCTCTACATACAAATCCTCAAATGGCAATTTCTCTGCGCTATAGTTCCCAGCTGAGGGGTGCACAAATGTCTCAAAGTTTCTGCAGCGAGACAAAGAACTCCAAATGCAAAAGATGCCAAAGCCTAAGGCTTAGTCCAGGCCTGTATCCAAAGTGTTCTCCTCAGGCTCATCTCAGGCTCCAACTAGGCACAGTGGAAAAAACAATGGCTGAGCTCAAAGCCCTCCTTCCAGAAACATCTCAAAGGTTCAACAGAAACCTGCTCCACAGCAATACACGCCCAAGACATATTTAAGAGACATCATTCTCAGCAAGTAAAGGCAAACATTGCAAAAAATAGTGCATTCTCCTGAAATATAGAAATAGGTTATATCAAACAGCACAATACATTAACCATCTATCCATTAGTAGTGTCCTGGTGGGATGCTACATATGTGCACTACTCCTCGATTTATCTCTATGGGACTTGGCTTCTCTTCAGCAGTCTCATGGAGTTGAATGTAGCAGCAGTAACCATTCCTTCATTCATTCTGGGGACTCAAGGTCCTTGTTTTTCAGACTTAGTTACCCGGTGATATGTTCTTATGGTGGGACAACCACTTGGATTCCCTGACTGACGTCTAGTCGGAGCGGAATAAGATCAAAAACGCATAACTGAAGGAAAGGATGATAACAACAAATGTAAGGGAAGAGTTAAAGGGGTTCTCTGGTAATGACCTGTCCTAAAATATGAGCAGAACTGTTTTCCAGCAGAATAAAAGTGCTTTTTCCTGGACATGGAATAAAGCCACACAGTGCACACAGGTATGTCTGGGATGTGACATGTAATACCGACACACAGTGCACACAGGTATGTCTGGGATGTGACATGTAATACAGACACACAGTGCACACAGGTATGTCTGGGATGTGACATGTAATACACACACAGTGCACACAGGTATGTCTGGGATGTGACATGTAATACAGACACACAGTGCACACAGGTATATCTGGGATGTGACATGTAATACAGACACACAGTGCACACAGGTATGTCTGGGATGTGACATGTAATACAGACACACAGTGCACACAGGTATGTCTGGGATGTGACATGTAATACAGACACACAGTGCACACAGGTATGTCTGGGATATGACATGTAATACACACACAGTGCACACAGGTATGTCTGGGATGTGACATGTAATACACACACACAGTGCACACAGGTATGTCTGGGATGTGACATGTAATATAGACACACAGTGCACACAGATATGTCTGGGATGTGACATGTAATACAGACACACAGTGCACACAGGTATGTCTGGGATATGACATGTAATACACACATACAGTGCACACAGGTATGTCTGGATGTGACATGTAATACACACACACAGTGCACACAGGTATGTCTGGATGTGACATGTAATACACACAGTGCACACAGGTATGTCTGGGATGTGACATGTAATACACACACACAGTGCACACAGGTATGTCTGGGATGTGACATGTAATACAGACACACAGTACACACAGGTATGTCTGGGATGTGACATGTAATACAGACACACAGTGCACACAGGTATGTCTGGGATGTGACATGTAATACAGACACACAGTGCACACAGTTATGTCTGGGATGTGACATGTAATACACACACAGTGCACACAGGTATGTCTGGGATGTGACATGTAATACAGACACACAGTGCACACAGGTATGTCTGGGATGTGACATGTAATACACACACAGTGCACACAGGTATGTCTGGGATGTGACATGTAATACAGACACACAGTGCACACAGGTATGTCTGGGATGTGACATGTAATACACACACAGTGCACACAGGTATGTCTGGGATGTGACATGTAATACAGACACACAGTGCACATAGGCATGTTTGGGATGTGACATGTAATACACACACACAGTGCACACAGGTATGTCTGGGATGTGACATGTAATACAGACACACAGTGCACACAGGTATGTCTGGGATATGACATGTAATACACACACAGTGCACACAGGTATGTCTGGGATGTGACATGTAATACAGACACACAGTGCACACAGGTATGTCTGGGATGTGACATGTAATACACACACAGTGCACACAGGTATGTCTGGGATGTGACATGTAACACAGACACACAGTGCACACAGGTATGTCTGGGATGTGACATATAATACAGACACACAGTGCACATAGGTATGTCTGGGATGTGACATGTAATACAGACACACAGTGCACACAGGTATGTCTGGGATGTGACATGTAATACAGACACACAGTGCACACAGGTATGTCTGGGATGTGACATGTAATACAGACACACAGTGCACACAGGTATGTCTGGGATGTGACATGTAATACACACACAGTGCACACAGGTATGTCTGGGATGTGTCTGCAATCTTCTGTGGGGCACTGCTGTTAGTTATATAGGTGAAAAAAAAGATAAAAGACTCTCTTTAAGGAACAGAAGCATCAGACAGTCGAGAAGTCAGCCAGATACAGGTATGCTATATTAAGGTGAAATGGAAGACAATTAATTGCACCTAGTATCTGATTACAGAGGTTCAGAGAACACCACAATAACTATGATGAGCAGTTAGAATATTTTCCCATATACATTCCCTATCAGTTCCTCGCAGTTTTTAAGATCTGTGCTTACAGTTATTGAATTGAAAAACTTCAGTGTGACATTTTTGCCTATAATGAACCATGCACCTGAAATCAGGACAGATTTGAATCCCCTGGAAGTAAACTATGAAGGTTCCTGCTAGTAGAGATCTTGAAAACTGAGAGGAATTGATTCAAAAAGCAAATTAGAAAAATATGAAACTTTTCATACTAGGAAAAAAATAGGATTTACTTTTC
>ONZH01020648.1:0-16616 GCA_900303285.1 Rhinella marina | reverse complement strand
AAATGAACGGGTTTGGCGTTCAGTCTGGATGCTGCCCCTTTTGCAAAAAACTGAAGGCACCCGGATGGAAAACTCGCTTGTGTGAAATCAGGGGCTGAATCACCCGAACGTGCTCGTTCCAGGAAACACGACCCCCGTGCGTCAGCTGCATCTTCCGGACTGACCGCAGCTTCCCTGATGCGACCGAAGTAAACCGTAGTGGTGCAGTCCGCTCCTATCTGGTCGGGGGTCTGTTGTACCGCACTGAGCACAGTACAATGGAGCCCCCGTCACATAGGAACTGACGGACCATAACGCTATGATGCGGCCGATACATGGGGCATGTTTTCTGGACCGATCATGTGACTCAGCCCTTAGCTTTAGCGCCAGAAGCCCCCCACAGATAATGTGATCTCTGGCGGTCCAGCAGAGGACCCCTTTAACTGATATGAGACGCTGTTTTTCAGTGATGGAAAATTCAATTTTTTTTTTTTACGTTTTGGAAAATGTTCTTGATTCTCGTCAGTACAAGCTTCGGGCTATTGATTCATGACACGACTTGAAGAGGAAAACGCGCGCATTTTCTAGAAATGATGATGACGGCAGAGATATTGTATAACCAGGCAAACACTTAGTACGGTACATTCACCCGGCCGTGTCCATTTATTTTGGGAGTCACGTGCACCCTGCAGAGCGACGCGGACCAACGGACTTCAAAGGGTCTGTTGCAGCCAAAGATAGGACATGTCGGAAGCGGGGTGCACACGGCCGGTGTTTGTTTTTTGCGGATCCACGTTTTGCGGTCTACAAAACGGACACCGCCGCGTGAATGCACCCTTAGGAAGCAATTACTAAATGGACATTGTTAAAGGGGTTGTTTCAGTCTGTTCATGTGGATGCACACTAGAAGAGGGGGCGTCCCCCCTACGTTACTACTTATATACTAAGCCGCACCTTCGTTGATCAGCTGATGAAGAGGCATCCCCCTTTAAGTATATCAGTATTGGGGCGTTCCAAAATATCCACTATGTCGTCTTCCTTGATTGTTGCTGGCCCTGCAGTGCATCTCCTGAGACCTCCCCATGTGCTGCTGAGAGGGAATCCATTCATTCTCATCTTAGTGGTTTGAAAGTCCTTGGACTTAAAGGGGCACACCCATGTTTAATGCAAAAAAATGAATCATCATCTTAGAGAACATGGCCATCTCTTTCTGACAAAGCTAGAACCAGCCCGTGCAATCCATCCATCCATTGCTAGAATTGTCCTTATAGACCTATTTCAAGCTGGCAGCTCTGGGGCGTGTCCTTTTTCAGGAGATGTGTCTTTTCTTTTCAAAACTCTATTAATTTTCGGTAAATTCAAAGCACAAAAAGAACGGCAAGTAAATCTGTAAAGCAGGGATGCCCAACCTTCGGCCCTCCAGCTGTTGTAAAACTACAACTCCCACCATGCCCTGCAGTAGGCTGATAGCTGTGGGCTGTCCGAGCATGCTGGGTGTTGTAGTTTTGCAACAGCTGGAGGGCCGCAGGTTCGGCATTCCTGCTGGAAAGGAATACAGCAGGAAGAACACACAAATGAAATCAAGAAGGAATCGGACCTGTAATAAACCAGATCAGTGAGAACCCTAGAGGTTACTAGCCAGAAGAGGGGAGGGATGTGTCCTGTCTGCTGCAACTTTCTTCCTATCATAGCTTCCAGGACGTGTCCTTTCTGTTGTAGCCTCTCTCCCTATCACAGGTCAGGAGGCTTGTCCTTTCTTCTCCAGCTCTCTCCCTATCACAGCTCAGAGGGCATGTCCCTTCTGCTGCAGCGCTCTCCCTATAAACAGCTCAGGGATGTGTTCTTACTGCCACACCTCTCTCCTTATGACAGCTCAGAGGACATGTCCCTTCTGCTGCAGCGCTGTCCCTATATAACAGCTCAGGGATGCTTTCTTCTCCCTATCACAGCTCAGAGGGCATGTCCCTTCTGCTGCAGCTTTCTTCCTATCACAGCTCATGGTGGCGTGTCCTTTCTGCTGCAGCTTTATCACAACTCGCGCATGGTTTTGTCCCATCTTCTGCAGCTTTCTTCCTATCACAGCTCATGTGTGTGGGGTTTTGTCCTTTCTGCTCTGGTTTTCTACCTATAATTTCTTCACAGCTTCTCACAGTAGACCTGGCTGGTGGCAGTTGAAGGATGGAACTGGGCATGTGCGACCACCTCAAACAGTGGCGCTATAAGGTGGACAGGAATTAAGAAATTAAGGAAAAGAACAAACAGTGGCGCCTATAAAGATGCATTTTTTATAGTCACTGGCTATATGTAAATTTTTAATTACGGATGTGAGTTTTTTACAGAAGTATTCAGATCCAGGCGCTGGTTTGACGAATGTGTGTGTTCTGTGTCCGTACCACAAAAAAACAGAACGTGTCCTGTTATTGTCCGGATGAGGATAGGACTGTTCTATTAGGGGCCAGCTGTTCAGTTCCGCCAAATACGGAACGCACACAGCCGGTATCCGTGTTTTGCGGATCTGCAATTAACGGACCCGCAACGGTCGTGTACATGAGCCCTAAGAAGCACCTGCAGCACCGTTCATCCCGATCCTCCAGGAATGCTTACACGGTCAGGGTTTAGGGGCGCCCCTGGGAGCCTCACCTGTGTGAAAAATGGGCTCCCCCGTCCCCCCCCCAACCTGCCTGGCCAGGTCGCTGCCATGTCCAACCAGGGAGGGGGCTGCGTACGTGCACAACTGTGTGAGTGTACAACTTCTCCATTCATTCTTTACCTGTTGTGGCGACCACCTCACCAGGAGGATAGGTGGTCACAGGACCCCTTTAATACGCACGACTTGGGTATGTTATTACCCCATTCGGCCCCTGTGGCAGAACTTGCGCGTTTTGAAATCCTCAGCACGGCGATACCACGCGAAAAATCGAATTACAATAGGATCTGCGCCAGATCTCTGTTTTAACCCTTGCACGTTCTATTCTGTTTGCAGCACTAAACCAGTCGCTGAGGCCAAACCTCTAGTGATCCTCTAATCCAGAAGAACCGGTGGTCCCAGACCGAGCAAGGAGAAGGCCGAAAATGGCGTCCCGCAGAAAGAGCTCGACCCGGTGCTGTCACAGGCCGTGCAGGAGCTTATCGAAGGTACGACGGTCAGACGGGGTGGGGGTGGGGCTCCGTTGTGACGCGGAGGCCAATAATTGGACCGTATTTTTGGGATGTGATGAGCTCTTCTGACGATCTGAAGCAATTAACGTGTTGGGAAATCTTGAGGATATGTGATTATAAAAGGGAAGGATGTGATTTGGCGGGACCGGAGATGTGTCAAGAGGCGCGTCGTCATGTGAGGTGACGAGGAAGATCTCACAGGCACTGCCATTAGCAGTCGCAGGGCATTTCAGGATTCGTGCAGCCTCCCTGCTAAACCCCTCTGTGCCCCCTAAAAACCTATTCTATACATGAAGCCGACTGTCCGCCGCCATGCCTCTTTCCCGCATTTAGCAGGCTACGTCCACACCTGATTGCGAAAACATGGCAGATTTGCCATTGCAGGTTTTTGTGCAGCATATCCGCAGTACGGCTGCAGCTATCAACTATTTTTGTAATCGAGTATTCTATCGATTAATCCAACGATTAATCGAGTACTCTAATAACAAAAACTAATGAAAAGAATGTTTTTCTTTATAAAACTCTCAGCTCAGCAGTGCCACCATCTCCCTCCCCCCCCCATCTCCCCCCTCCCAGTGCCCCTCCCCCTCCCCCAGTGCCACCATCTCCCCCTCCTAGCCATGTCCGAGCACCAGTGAAATAAAATACTTACCTCTCCTGTATGGGCGCCGCTCCACTGCTCGTCCATCTTTTTCTCCACGCGCTGCACTGTCGTCCTGACGTCACGCAGTGCACGCTTACGTCCTATGCGCAGCCTACCCTAGCCCAGTGACGTCACGTGGCCTAGGTGCAGCTTGGTCCCATTGAAGTGAATGGGGCTGAGCGCAATACCAAGCACGGCCACTATACAATGGACGGCGCTGTGCTTGTGAGCCTACTCAGACAGCTGATTGGTGGGGCTTCCAGGTGTCGGACCCCCCACAGATCAGACGCTGATGACTTGTCCCAAGGATAGGTCTTCAGTATAAAATATTCGGGGGGAAAAATTAGGCTTTGTCCACCAGTTCCATTTGCTATATGCTCAGCTCCTGACCTTATAACATCCATCTGCCCCTTTAAATGAGTGCAAGGTGCCTCAGGTTCCCTGTTTTGTGGTCCTGCCGCCCAAAAGACTATTTTGATTAATTATTAAAGGTTTGCTGTTTATGCAGATTTTTAGTCATCTGTGTTTGGCTGGTAGTGAATACCACTGGAGGACTGGATTTGTGTCCATCTTGTTTTATATTTGTCTATAGAATCTCGGAAGAAGGAGCAGGGAGATTCTGAGGGGGACCAGACTGTCAGCATACCCCTGCTCATGCAAAACAGAGTACCCGATGGCTATGAAGATGGGGACAAAGTGAATGTGACCCTGAGGCCAGAGTCTGTAAGTATTTTTATTTTATTTTTGTCCTCTGATGTGTAATTGTCTCTTTAAAGAAGAACTCCCGCAAAAAATTGTTATTCTCTGACCTGTTAGAAAGGTGCATGATATCATCTGTAGTGATTGTCATTTTCTTATCAGTGACTGTTTCTGTGAGTAAAAACCTCTCTTCTTATTGTAGCTGGGTCATGTGACCAACTCCCTGAACCTCCAACTGACCCAGGACAGGAAGCCCAGTCACTGCTCTATTCATTCCTATGGGAGCCTCACTTTCAGTCTCATAGGAATACATGGAGAATTAGACTTCCTGTCCACACATAAGTCTCTGTGTGAGTTGGGTGGGTCTAATTTCTGGTCACATGAACACAGATAAGAAACTTCAGGATGATATAACTCAAAAATTCAGCTACTGGTAAGAAAATGACATTCACTACAGATTACATCATGTACATTTCTAGCAGGACATGGAATAAAATTTTTTTGCGGGAGCTTTTCTTTAAAGGAAGACTGTCACTTACAACAATCACTATTAAGGGGGTTATCCAATTCTAAAAATGCCCCCCACAATGCCCACCCCTGGCACCCGTGTCTCTCCGGATCCCTGAACGGCCGTTTGATGGTGTCCAGCTTCCCTAGCATCACCAGTGATGTAGCCTTGAGCGACGCAGGTGCCGGGGAGCGGGGTAAGTATGATCTATAGGAGGGGCCTGGGCATTGTGGGGGCTATGTTCAGAATTGGATAACCCCTTTAAAGGTGTCCTGCTGAAAAGATCCCCCTAACTGTTTTGCCAGAGTCCAGCTCCAGCATTGGGGAAAGTAGATAACTGGAGGGGGGGGGGGGCTGCTTTAGATGCTGCTACTCCTGAATGGTAGCAGCTAGAAACATGCAACCAGTCTTGTTTTGAAAGCTGACATTCCAAGCTTTCAGCTTACAATACCATTCACTTCAATGGGGCCGCAAAAGAAGCGGACAGCCCTCCGTGTGCTGTCTGCACCCATTGCTCCGTTCCGTAGCCCCTGCCAAAAAAAATAGAACATGTCCTATTCTTGGCCGTTTTGCGGACAAGAATAGACATTTCTATAACGGGCCGCCCGTTCTTTTCCGCAAATTGCGCAGTGCCCACAGGCGGCATCCGTGTTTTGCAGATCTGCAATTTGCAGACCACAAAACACGGCACGGTCATGTGAATGTAGCCTTATTGTGAATGCTGGATCCTGTTATCTATACGGAGGCTGTTACTTGTCATTGTAATCCTGCCTGTGGTGATAATGACAATAACTACTGAAAAGTCACCCATAATTCTAAAAAAAATGTGTTTAACATAAAAATGTGATTTAAGCAATAGGTCGTTTTTGAAGACACGTTAGAGTAGTAGGGCAGACACTGACCTGGGATCACTAATATCTTGAATCCACCCGTTGTGCTGCCCCCAGGCTTCACTGTGATACATAATGGAGGGCACCTCTTGATCCTGAGCTGATGAGTCCTGTCTGTGTATTACAGCAGGGGAACGGCGGGAATCAAGAGTATATTCTGGTGATTTTTAACTTATTCCCTATGCACATCATTGGACTGCTGGGACCCCCACTGATCACGAGAATGGGGGCTCTATTCGCTGCAGGTCACCCCCCCCCCCCATATAATGAATGGAGCAGCAGGTCGAGCATGAGCACTGCCGCTCCATTCATCTCTATCAGAGTATAGCTCTCAACCCCCATCAGGCTGCTGGTGAACCATATCCTATGGACAAGGGGTAACGGGAGATTACTGAAACCCCCCCCTTAATGGGCAATTTCAGGTCATAATCTACAGTACTAGTCATGTAGTGCTGCCATTAAAGGGTTTGTGTCATCATGGACAATGGGGGCATATCCTAGCGATATTACCACCATTGTCCATGATGAGACAACCCCTTTAATAAAAGGTGACAGACAGACAGAGCGCTGACTACTATTTCTGTTTAGCGGTATGTCCTAGATGTCACATAGGCGACGTCCCATGACTCTGTCCCTGGACAATGGCTCTATAGTAGTAATGGCTCAGACTACCATGAACTACATACATATAGAAAAAAAGATGTCACTGGATGTGTCCTATTCTGTCCTTATTCTCCAGGCGGAGGCTGCAGACTATGAAGTGGTGCCCGTGGAGCATTATGGGATGGCCATGCTGAGAGGGATGGGCTGGAAGGAGGGAGAAGGCATCGGAAAGACCTTCAAGCAGTGAGTATGAAACATATTATGGGTGCCTAAGGGCTGTTTCACACTAATGGCAAACAGATCCGAACGGGAACAGCCTGTCGGATCCATCCTTGGTGGGGTGCTTTCCATCCGGCCCCGTTTACTGTAATGGGGTCTGGCAGAGATCCAGCCGCAACTGGCAATTATACTGACGAGCGGCCGGACGAAAAAACTGCTGCTTGTAGTGATTTTTGTCTGGATGCTCCTCGGCTTATTTGGGTTTCAAAGGAAAAGTCCTGTTGCAAAACAATTGGTACCAAGGTGCGGTACCAGGCCATCCATACTGAGTAGCTGCTGTGTCCCTAGATTCTGCTGCATCAGCAAGTGGTCATGGGTGCAAGCGCCTCCTCCAAGTAAACCTGAATGGCCTATCCTTATCACAGGACGTCAATGTTTGTCCTGAACAAGTCCTTTTAACCACCTAACTGTTCTGCCCGAGTCCAGCTCGGGCAGTGTGAAAAGTAGCTAACTGGAGGGGGGAGGTTGCTTTAGATGGGGATATCTCCTCAATGGTAGCAGCTAGAAACATGCAACTGGTCTTGTCTGAAAGCTGACAGTCCAGGCCAAAATGCCAATGACAGCTAAAGTCCAAGAAACAGAGGAGAAATCACTGTTATGCCCCTTTTCACACGAGCGGGAGACTCGCATGTCTCCCGCCAACGCATCTACAGGGCTGGACTCTGCACGGACAGGGATCGCATATAATGCTATGCGATCCCTGTCAGTGCGGAGTCCAGCCCTGTAGATCCGTTGCGGGAGACATGCGAGTCTCCCGCTCGTGTGAAAGGGGCCTTAGAAATCAATTCGGGAATAATCACAAGTGAAACCTGTTTTTACTTTGATTTTCAGCTGCATTCACAGCATCCCAATTTCTATTAGTGATATCTTCCTCTGTCCTGAACATATTCTGGTATTTGCCTAAAAGCTTTGGAATATCTGCTTTCAAACAAGACCAGTTGCATGTTTCTAGCTGCTGCCATTCAGGAGGTAGCAGCATCTAAAGCAGCCCTCCCCCCTCCAGTTAGCTACTTTTCCCACTGCTGGAGCTCCACTCTGGCAAAACAGTTAGGGGGTTGAAGTGGTTTTCCTGGACTTAGATATTGGTGACCTGTCCAAGGGCATTAGTATCAGCTTGGTGGGATCTGACAACTGGCACCCCCACCGAGTCTTGCCAAAAACTATACAGTGGACTGAAGACTCCATCCACTGTGTAGTTTCACAGCTCCGTGTGGGAGCTATGCTACGTAGTCACAGGTGCCTGTGGGGTGCCGGATGTTGGATCTCCACCAATCTGATATTGATGACCTGTTCTGGAGGTGGAAATCCCTTGAGGACAAATTTCTCCCTCTTGGATAAATAGAGTTCTAGAAGGATATAATGGATTTCTAGAAAGCATATAATGTATGGTGAAGGCTGTGCAGATATACGCCCGAAACCCAATTATTGAAAAAGAAAATTAAATAAAAGTCTATAAAACTTGTCTTAAAGGGGTCCTCTCACTCTCAGCAAATGGCATTTATCAGGTAGAGAAAGTTATACAAGGCACTTACTAATGTATTGTGATTCTCCATATTGCCTCCATTGCTGGATTCATTTTTCCATCACATTATACACTGCTCGTTTCCATGGTTACAGACCATCCTGTAATCCATCAGTGGTGGCCGTGCTTACACACTATAGGAAAAAGAGTCAGCTTCTCTGGTGGCCGTGACCATTGGAGCTCACATAGGCTGGTGCTTTTTCCTATAAGCACGTCCACCACTGATGGATTGCAGGGTGGTCGTAACCATGGAAACAAGCAGCGTCTAATGTGATGGAAACACCAGCAAAGGAGACAATATGGACAATCACAATACATTAGTAAGTGCCTTGTATTCACTTCCGCTACATGATAAATGCCCCTTACTGAAGTGAGAGGACCCCTTTAAATGAGGATCATTCATTCACTCTCCATATTTTATTCCCACGTAGAGATGTGAAGCCATTAGAGCAAAAGCTCCGTCCCAAGGGACTGGGACTAGGTGCGGACCGGTCTGCTATCAGTGACCTCGAGCCCCAGAAACCCCGCAGACCCCCGAAACCCGGGGACAAACCAGAGGAGGAAGCAAAGGGCCTTGGTACCGGAAGCGCAGTGCTGATACAGAGTGGCGCCCACAAAGAACTGTATGGGAAGGTACGGCCAGTGCTTGTGTCCATGTATCAGAGGCAACTCTCATCATTATACCGGGATCAGTATTTGCTTGTCTCTGCTTAGGTGGAGGGCCTGGATGCCGACAACTGCCGAGCAATGGTGAAGCTGGCCATTGGCGGAAAAGTCGTGACCGTCTCCCAATTTGCATTACGATTGGTCAGCAGCGCAGAATACAACAAATATGCAAAGGATCTTAGTAAGTACAACATGGAAATGATTTTCCAGTCACGCGTGATGATTGGAAGGGACAGAAGTCAGACGCACCCTGTACATGCTGCACGTGTTACACTCGCCGTATAATTACATCAGATCACATTGACTCATTACGCACTCACCTGATGGGCGTCTCACGCTCATAAATTCTCAGCCCTGCAGCCTCCTGCCGTCCTTGTCTCCACCCAACGTCCGGGTTCAGATAATGCAGCAGATTTTGAAGTCCATTTCGGCTTCTCTGACTCCTTGCAGTTTCTTATCCTGTGGAAAGGAGTAATTATTTGGTTACCTGGATATGTATTTGCACAGCGGTTACTCATTTACGCAGGTCTGCTGGGTGGCGGCCAGCTGTAGGCTCCTGCGATCTCTTTGTATAAGGGGAAAGTCTATTAATGTTACAGCGTTCAGTGAACCGTGCGCGCGGACGACAAGTCGTGGCTCTTTCTGATGAATTGAGGGCTAGCTGTGCACAAGGTCTCGCTGTAAAATAACACGTACATACGGTTCACACGTCAAATCCTTTACATGTGTATTTCACTCCTAGTTAAAGGGGTATTCGCATCTCAGACAATGGGGGCATATCGCTAGGATGTATATGTATAGGTGCCACCGTTGGGACCCGCACCTATATCGAGAACGGAGCGGGGAGCGCTGCATCTTGAGGACCCCGTGTATCCCAGGGTCCGGCCACCACCAGGCGCTGCTCCCATAGAAATTAATGGGAGCGCACCGCGCATGCGCGGCCACTGCTCCCATTCATTTCTATAGGGCCGGCCGAAATAGCTGAGCCAGCGCTCTGCTATTTTTGGCGGCCCCGTAGAAATGAATGGAGGGCGGCTGCGCATGCACAGTGCGCCCTCCGTTCATTTACCGGCTCAGTTCTCGATTTAAGGTGGGGGTCCCACCGCTATCAGACAATGGGGGCATATGCGCGTCCTGAACGGAACCCTGAAAGTGGTGGAGGGAGCACTGCGCATGCACAGTCACCCTCCATTAATTTTCTATGGGGCTACCGAAAATAGTCGAGCACTGGTTCGGCTATTTCCGTTGGCTCCATAGAAATGAATGGGAGCGGTGGCTGCGCTTTCATCTCTATGGGGAGAGCGCTTGATGGTGGCTGGACCCGGGGTAACCTGGTGTCCTCCATTCTCAATATAGGTGCAGGTCCCAGCGGACCACCATTCCCATTCACTTCTAACAGCACTGGCTCAGCTATTTTTGGCAGCCCCATAGAAAATAGATGGAGGGTGGCTGCACGGGCGCAGTGCGTCCTCCGCCACTTTCGGAGCTCCGTTCTCCATTATACGTGCAGGTCCCAGAGGTGGGACCCGCACCTATCAGACAATGGTGGCATATCCTAGCGATATGCCACCCCATTGTCTCAGATGAGAATAACCCCTTTAAATACATCTTCTATTTTCCTTATGCATTCCTCTTTCTTTGATGTGTCTTAAAGGGGTTGTCCCATTATAACAACATATCCCTTATCCAGAGGGGTCTAAGGACATTGCTTTTCGTGTAAATATCATGTCATGCACCTGGGATAAAAGTTCTTAAAGGGAACCTGTCACCTCCTGTAGCAAAAAAAAAACTGTTAGCAGTACCTTAATTTAGGGGCCAGGGTGATGCTAAAGAAGATCTTCATAAGGAGAAGAGATTCCTCTAACTGCCAGAAATTGTTTTTTCAGTCCTCCTGAGCGCGCTGTCTTGACCGCTTGAAGTCAAGGGGGCAGCGGCCTCCTTGCTTCAAGTCAAGCAAACCACTCCCCTGGTCAACTTGACTGACAGGTTGCCGTTGGGCCGGGGATCGCGCGATTTCTCCCTGCGCGATCCCGGCCCCGGCTCTTCACTTTGCCGGCTCCTTTCTCTCTACAGCGCATGCCGGGCGTTAGGACGCTTTCAATGACCCCTTGCGTGCGGGGACGGTGGGCGCCTCTGGCAAGCGCGCTCGCTGCTTCTGCGGGCGCATGCCGCTTGTAGAGAGAAAAGCGCCAGCAAAGTGAAGAGCCGGGGCCGGGATCGCGCAGGAAGAAATCGCACACCGCGGCATGCGCGAGACTTGCGCGATCCCCGGCTCAATGGCAACCTGTCAGTCAAGTTGACCAGGGGAGTGGTTTGCTTGACTTGAAGCAAGGAGGCCGCTGCCCCCTTGACTTCAAGCGGTCAAGACAGCGCGCTCAGGAGGATTAAAAGACCAATTTCTGGCAGTTAGAGGAATCTCTTCTCCTTATGAAGATCTTCTTTAGCATCACCCTGGCCTCTAAATTAAGGTACTGCTAACAGGTTTTTTTTGCTACAGGAGGTGACAGGTTCCCTTTAATTTGACCTAAGTGTATAGGAGAACTTGCGTCTGTTCCCATATAGTGGTTGGTGGGGGTGCTTTATTCCCACAGAAGGTATGTCATGGACAGAGTTCTCTGGCAGGAGCTTATTCACCTGATCCTATTGAAAAAACCTTCATGCTCGGCCGGGCGTGTCTGAATATGGTGAAGTTGTATGTCCTGTCAACCACAAAATGCAATCTGCAACCAGCGTGGTATAGAGCAGGAGGAGCTGAGCAGAATGATATATAGCCTAGAGCTCCTGCGGCTCTATACTATGCTGCCTGCAGATTGCTCTGCATTTTGTGTGACAGGTTCTCCTTAAAAGTGTCTTTCCAATTAAACCAGCTGTCTGCTGACCTCTTATCAGGAAAGCGGCCTGGTTAACTACCTAACTTTTGCCCGAGTCCAGCTCGGGCAGTGTAAAAAGTAGCTAACTGGAGGGGGAGGGCTGCTTTAGATGGTGATATCTTCCCAATGGTAGCAGCTAGAAACATGCATTGGTCTTGTCTGAAAGCTGGCATTCCAGGCTTTCATACAAGAAATGAAAATGAAAGTCCTAAACCTAAAGTTCAAGCAACAGAGGAGAAATCGCTATAAGAAATCGAAATTTCAGCTGCAGTCACAGCATCCCGATTTCTATCAGTGATATCTTTCTCTGTCCTGAACAGATTGCTGTCATTTAGTATTGTCTGAAAGCTTGCAATGTTTGCTTTCAAACAAGACCAGTTGCATGTTTCTAGCTGCTACCATTCAGGAGGTAGCAGCATCTAAAGCAGCCCTCCCCCTCCAGTTAGCTACTTTTCCCACTGCTGGAGCTCCACTCTGGCAAAACAGGGGGTTAAACACCAAAAATCTGTGTGATTCTGTGTACAGCATCGGATAGAAAAGGCAAGAGCAAAAGATTGAAAAAAAAACAATAATAAAGAACCAATGACTGCAGGAAGCCTTCCTATCAGCAGACAGTGACAAATGTCGTGCGGGCACTTAGGCGTAATCTGTGAGAGATAACCATGGCATGCGTCGCTGGATCATGGTCAGTAATAATGGAGCAGGTCTGTGCAGTGGCGTAGCGTTCAGGGGCAGGGCTGGTGCCTTTCCGAGTGAGACTGGATTAGCACCAGGGCGCCCTGTCTGAAGGCACTAGACTGGTCCTAACCATTTGTAAGAAAGGTGCTTTTTTTTTTTTTGTTCACCTTTGTGGAGCTTTTGGACGGACGCCACAGCATGGGCGGGCACGTGGCGGTAATCGTACTTATCTGATCCTCGCCACTGGGTCAGGGGCTCCATTGCTGCACAGCCGCCCTCCATTCATTTCTATGGAGCCGCCGAAAATAGCCAAGCACTGGCTCAGCTATTTCCTTCCATAGAAATGAATGGGAGTGGTGGGGGTCAAACCAGATGTTCACGTGGGCAGACCTGGGTATGATTACCACTACCTGTGGATCCTGCACACTCCTAGATTCGTGAAGCTGATGTCCCAGCTGGTCCCATAAGTACTTGATTGGTGATAAATCTGGTGCCCAGGCAGCCAAGGAAGTGATGTAATCTGAAGGAGACATTCCTGGGAAAACCTTGCTGTGAGTGGGCCGAGCATTATCCTATTGGAAGCCCTGCTATGAGAGGAACACATGTGGTGGCAGGACGTCCTGTACATATCACTGTTAGTGTCCCTGGTATCTCTACTAGAGGTGACCGACTGTTGTATGAGATGGCTCCGCAGATCATCACACCAGTAGTTGGGGCAGTGTTTCGCTCCACAGCAGAAGGAGGACTGAAGAGGTCACCATGAGGTCTCCCATAGTCTATAGGTTTCTCATTCACAAGACCACTGCAAATGAAGGTGATAGTGGCTGTCCGTCAATGGTAGGACTTGTAATGGGCACCATTTCGCCCAATTTCCTTCTGCTAAGCTCCTGGAAATGGTCCGGGCAGAGACCACGTTGTAATGAAGGAGCCGCCTGTGTCTGGATGGTGGACCACGAAACTGTGGGAGCTACTTGTGCTTTTTGGCAGATCCAGAACCCTTTTACAGTGTGTACGTGCTGTCACATAACCACGACACTTCAACACCTCCTTACAGCTAGGTCAGAACAGCCTAGATGGAGGATTATTCCTCTAAACCAGGGATGCTCAACCTGTGGCCCTCGAGCTGTTGCAAGACTACAACTCCCAGCATGCCCTTATAGCAGTAGGCTGTCCAGGCATGCTGGGAAATGTAGTTTTGCAACAGCTGGAGGGCCACAGGTTGGGCATCCCTGCTCTAAACAATCATCCTGTTTCTCTCAGCCCAATGATGCGCCCCCTCTGCCTGTCTGTTAACTGCCCAAAAGTAGCCTCTGAGAAACTTTTTATAGGGCAGCGGGGGAAGCTCTTTTACGCCCTCTTGTGGCAAGACCCAGTGCCTAATCAGACCACACCTGTAATCAGTCATTTCTATTTGGGTGCATTATGTTATTTTTTTTTGTATTTGAGGTCCACACACCAGACATTTGGAGTAGAGTTATCTTCAAATGCTGTGGACGTCTTTGCACTGAGATTTTTTTTATTGTTCATTTGCTTCCTAAATTCAAATTTCATCTTTCTTCTGTAGAGTCGGTCACCTCGATGCTGCTCTTTCTGACATAAATCTGCCAAAGCTCTGCTCCTGTTTCTGACGGCTCTCTCTCTGCTGTCTCCCTCACCGCTCCTAGTGTCACAGATAGCAGCAGGGAGGGGGAGGTAGTTGTATCTGGCAGATCAGAGTGTGGAGAGGGGAAAAACATCCATGGCCAGCAGCTCACACAGGCTGTAGATGGGAAAGAAAGTGCTCACAAGGTAGTTTGCAGAGGGAAAATAACAAAGGTTTTATACAAGTGTGAAGAGAAAGCGCCTGCCAGACTCTAGGACAGTGTAGGCAACCTTCGCCACCCCAGCTGTTGTGAAACCACAACTCCCAGCATGCAGATTTGTTCTGCTCTTCTCCGAACTCCCATGGAAATGAAATGAGCATGCTGGGAATTGTAGTCCCACAGCAGCTGGATTGCCGAAGGTTGCTGACCCCTGATCTAGAGGGAAGAAAGGGATTCGCACATTTCTCAGCATCTGTCACTATTGGCACAAGTGAGATGTTATCCCTTATGAGCTGTAGAAGAAGAAATCAGAAATACGTGAGAGCTAGTGCGGACAGCAGCATCCTGGATACACAAAACCAACATGTATTAATGGGAGAGACATGTTCAGATAACAAAGGTCTGAAGCTAGGAGCAGGTTACGAATATCAAGGGCTTGAAGAAAGTAAACTATATACCTTCCTGAAATTCCGCCACTCTCTCTTGATTCTTATGGTGCATCTTTTTTACATTATTACAATGGGGCGGGCAGTATGCCACCTGTGCTGCTATTTTCCGTATTGGTCATTGCCAGTCATACTGTAGTGCCCATTGCCAAGGGGTTTTGGCCACTTACCATGCTGATAGCCTGCAAATGATCCTTGGCCTCTGCTATGGTCTCAGTTCGCCCTAGCTCAAGTGTCTACTCCATCAGTCAGTGAAATATCTAAAGGGATCAGTGTGCACCCCTCGTAAGAACTGTGCCCAGCTCGGATATTAAATAGTACAAATGCTTTGGGACGTGTTAAGACCCACGTTCAGTAAAATGGTGATTGTCTTGTTCCTCCCTCAGCTCCCCCCCAAGTCAAGCCTTCATGAGTCTGACCCCGTTTCCATGTGACATGTGGTCACCCTTCAGTAGTCGGTGGAAGACACAAGTGCCAGTCTTTAGCGACGTGACTGATGGGCAGTGGCTTTTCTTGGCACTGACTTCTGGGTCTGTTCTGTTTCTCAGGTCGGTTAAGTAAAGCAGAGCAACAGAAGGAGCGGCGCGAAGATAAGGAGGAGCTGCGGAGGGAACGCTCGCCAGACAGAGAGCAAAGACGACGAGATGACGAGGAGACCAGAGAGCAGAAAAGAAACGGACACTCCAGCAGCCGAGACAAGAGACATCGACCAAGGAGCCCGGACAGGGAGAAAGAGAAGAAGAAGCAAAAACAGGAAGAACAGAGGTGAATGATCAGACCATCAGTGACCATCTCCAGACTGGTGGGAAGCGGCTATGTGTGGTTTCCGCTCCTATCTGTACGTGGTCACTGGAAGGAGACAGTCCCACATTCTGCTTCCTGTGTGACAAAAGCCGAGACCACACAGAATTTTATTGGTCTTCGTGATAATCTGGATAGTTGTATAGAAAGGGGTATTCTCATTTTAGACAATGGGGGCATATCGCTATGTTATGCCCCCATTGTCTTATAGGTGCGGGTCCCACCGCTGGGACCGGCCCCTATATCAAGAACGGAGGCCCCAAACTGAAGGAGGGCGCACTGCACATGCGCAGCTGCCCTCCGTTCATTTCTATAGGGCTGGCTGAGCTGGCTCGGCTATTTCCGTCGGCTACATAGAAAGGAATGAGAGCGGTGCCGCGCATGCACAGTGTGCCCCTATTCATGTCTATGGGAGCAGCGGGGGAGCTGCGCCTGGTGGTGGCCGGACCCCGGGAAACCTGGGGTCCTCCAGGCGCAGCGCTCCCCCTCCGATCTCGATATAGGTGTGGGTCCCGCACCTATAAGACAATGGGGGCATATCCAAGCAATGACCCCATTGTCTAAGATGAGAATACCCCTTTAAGAGATCGATCACTTTTCAATGTTCATATGTGCCTCATTGCTGAGAAAAATGAAGTTTTAATATATGCAAATGAGCCTATAGGAGCAACGGGGGCGTTACCATTACACCTAGAGGCAACTGCTGCACCCTCTGAACTTTGACCGACAGAGGCAAGAATGCATTATAATATTTACACTGCCTGGTCCTGTCAATCAAAGTGCAGACGGTGCGGCAGTTGCCTCTAGGTGTAATGGTAACGCCCCCGTTGCTCCTAGAGGCTCATTTGCATATATCAAAACATCATTTTTCTCAGTAATGCGGACACATATGTACATGGGGCTAACACAGATGTCTTCAGCTGCCAAGTGCACATGTAACAGGTCAGCCAGTGTCATATAGGTGCAAAACTGCTGACAGATGCCCTTTAACAGGTAATCTTTGTGTTTCTTTCTCAGTTGGTTACATCGCGACTTGAAGGTTCGGTTTATAGACAAACGTTACAAAGGAGG